>OZ035880.1:17434327-18034327 GCA_964034835.1 Muscina levida | reverse complement strand
ACAAATTGTTTTTAAAAATTAAACTAAAATCAAAATTAAACTTCAATTTTAATTTTATGTGCAAATATTTATATATTTTTAAACTTTTTACTCCTTCCCCCTAACTACGCCCTTTGTACATACACACGCCATTGGCATAAAAACACACACCCGTCTGAGGCGCATGCGCACAAAGGATCACAGCAGTAGTCTTGTTTGCCAGTAGTCGTCAGTCAGTCACATTATGAGTTGCAAACGTCAAAAAATCGCAGTGATCTCTAAAATAGATAATGTCACAACGCAATGAAGTTGTGCTGGTTTTTGTTTGTGATTTCGCTTTAGTATCTTGTGTGTTTTTTTTTCACTCCTTGCAGTCAGAAAACTGGTAGCTTCGTTGATGATCTGGCTGTGGCCATATACTAGATGCTAACAATGTGCAATAACCGCACATGACAGCATGTGGGCGTTTACGTTATCAGACGCGCTATACACAAGACAGTAGCTGCATTGGCAGTAGCAGCAGCGGATGACATCTAATATAGCATATGCTCTACGGGCATAAAATGGTTTTAGGGTTTTGATTATTTTGCAAGCCATCTACTTAATGTTTCAACTAAAAACGTACGTAATAATTTTAGCTTTCAATTGAATATTTTAATGATTTCCATTGCGAATTGCCATCACTTAAAAATAAGAGTAGAAATTCGCCGCATACAGAAATTGTAACATCCTTTGAGGTTTTTGGCCATAAAGAGCAAAGCCATGCGATGGAACACCACTGGAAATAGTAAACCAATTATTTCGACACCCACTACAATTGCGCTGATATAATGAAACGTCTCATGTTGTACGTGTTGAAAGCATCTTTGTCGCACATGGTGTTTTTGTCTGTTTGTTTGTTTTTGCTTTAGTTTTACTTAATAGTTTTAGGTTATAGTAGTCGACCTACTTTGTCACGGTACATATCAAATATGTAAGATAAACTGTATTATTAGTTAATAATACTCTCTACGCTTTAAACATGTATTTTCCGTTATGATGCCCAAAAAAAAGAACTATGATATCTTTAACAGCCTTCTGCGTATTTGGATGAGCATACATAGTTGGTAAGCGACATAGATATTTGGTCACTATCCGCTTCAAGACATACTATGAGCGACAAGGGGAAATATATGACCGCTGCAGTTAGACAATTCAGTCCACACAGCAAAACCTCCGAAAACATTGCGGAACAATGTGGGGGGGAGAGGTAAAAATTCTAGACTACGGTGAAGATGCTAGACGTGTATAGTTAAACCCCTAACCTTTTATATTTGTTTTTTTGCTTATCTTGATGTTTGTTCGTTTAGTTCTTCAGGTATAACTCAAAAACCATTGGTGATTTCTTTTTTCATTCTTCAGCAAAATTGTAGGGAACTCCAAACCCTTTGAGGGTTTTACTAAACTGACCTAGTACTTTACCCTGACTAGGATTTTCTCATTTATTAAACCACAAAATCCACAATATTGGAACGATGGACGTATGATTAATATAAAATAGCGTATAATTAATATTACTTATACGTTCTACTTAAGAGTGGGTTAATTTGTATGGATTAAAATAATTGCACTAAGCTTTTATGAAAATCATAATCTACGATGAATTCTAAAAAAATTTGCTTAAGAAACCATGGGTCTAAAATCAATATAGAGCCCCCGGTTTTTAATGAGAAACTTTTCTTTTCTTATCGGTGAAGAAATCCACAACAATCCCCACAACTTCACCGGAATCGCCCCTAGTGGGTTCAAATCTATGAACGGCCGCCTGTCATTTTCCCCTCCAAATATTTTTCCCATACATACCTAACCCCTATCTTCACCCCCTAAGGGGCTACCCATACAGATATTATGTTTTTATAAAATCTGCTCCGGAGTCGCCCCTAGAGGGGTGTAATGTATGAACGTATTCCAAATTTTTGCAATCCCAACATTTTCTCAGAACATATCTACCCTCTATCATCAACCATTAAGGTGGTAGAAGGTGGTTTCAACCATTTTTTATGAAATTAGCTCCTGCTGTTTCCATGGTGCTTCCTAGAGGGGTAAAATGTATGACCGACTGCCAAAAATTTTTGTAATTAGGATATACCAGGGAGCGGCAGGAGCTGATTTACTAAAAAAATTATAAAAATATAAACAAAATGTATGGGTTAAAATGGAGGATAAATATGTTCTGAGGACATGTTGGGGCAGTTAGAGCGGTAGCAAAAAAAAAAAAAATTGATTATTGTATGGTAGCCCCCTTAGGGAGTGAAGATCGATGAGTACAAGGATAGAGGTGAAAACCGAAATTTCTACCAAAAAATAACAAAAATATGGAACAGAGATCCCCATCTGTAAAGACAGAGATAGAAATATGGTCTCGTATACGCAGAGTGTGTTGCATATATGGAGGCAATATTTTTGTACTCTGCTCGTTCCCGTAGGCAGCACAAGTGACGAAGTCACGTTAATTATTAAAGATGGAGTAAATTGTCCACCACAGTGACAAAACAAGATCAGAACGGCAATTGCACGGCCTAAAATTAATAAAGTTGCAGGAGCCGATGTACTGCCGGCAGAGCTTTTTAAGGACAGTGGCGATGAGTTGGCAACGAATGCATACCGGATGACTGAAATCTAAGTGTTCTATGTCCTATGCTTAAAAAAAAGCGATCCAAGTGTATGCACTAACTATCGCGGCATCAGCCTTTTATCCATCGCATACAAATCCTGTCAAGTGTGTTATGTGAAAGACTAAAGCCCATCTTAACGAACCTGAATGGACATTGTCTGACTTTAGACCTTGTTAATTCACAACCAACCAGATAGTCACGCTAAGACAAATCCTGGAGAAAACCCAAGAAATGCAGTACCACACTAACCATCTTTTCAACGATTACAAAGCTGCATTCAACAGACCGATATGATAAAAACTAAAAGATACCATGGCTGAGTTTGGTATCCCTGCGAAGCTTATACGACTTTACAGGATGACACTGATCGACACCAAGTCCTCAGTGAAGAATAGCTAAATAAACCATCTTCAACCAAGAGAGACTTCAGTTAGAGGCGATAGATTGTTATGGAATCTTTTTAATATTCTAACGAACATGTTCGTTCATGCGGTGAGCTGCAGTTAACACGACACGTCCATTCTTAATAATATCATAAGCTAATTATGTAGATATCATTGGTTGGGGACTGCGGTATGTTACTGATTCAGGATGTTGTCCTCGGACTTAACGATGCTTTCCGCAAACCGTTGCACTGTGTGTTTAGAAAGCGTTTTAATAACAAAGCTCTCAATGTTCGAACGCAATTCCATCTGTACCAGTCATCTGTACTACGTGTCGTGCTCTATGGCATAGAATTTCCCCAAAACTACTAACGGTATTGCAAATGGGTTACATTACCACGGAAACTCCCATAAAAATTTACCATTTCAACCACTTTAGAAATTGAGAAATAATATCAATACACCCAACGCCATCGTATCCAAATTCCGTATTTAGTAAAGTTTTGGAAAAAAACTGGAAGTCTAGCCATGCCTTTTCTGGTACTCCCATACAAATTAACCATTCCACCACTTTAGAAATCGAGTAATTATATCAATACACACAACGCGGTCATGGCCAAATTCTGAATTTAGTAAAGAAAAGAAAAAGTTTTGGAAAAAAACTTGAAGTCTAGCCATGCCCCTTCTTGTACCTCCCATACAAATGTGGTGGGATGAATTCGAGTAATAATATCAACACAGCCAATGGATGAGGGTATTTACCAATCAGTTCACTTGACCGAAATATCTGCACTGGTTTTAGACTCGAAAAACGCCTATTTAGAGACGAATGCGAAAGTCAGCTTTTTGATAAGCTTCTATGCCGATTGACTAGACACTATGGAGGGAAGCCGCCGATGACAGGAATGTAGATGACTGAGACAATATCTCTTTACTTTTAAGATATCCCCAGAGAAAAAGTCTATTAGGAATAAGTCCGGGCTACGAGATGGCCAGTTAGTGTCACCTCTTTCAGATATTACTTTTTGCCAAAAAGTTTCTCGAACTGCACCCAATGAGTTGTTGGTGGTGTGACACGTTGCCCCAACTGACATCTGACAACAAATGAGTTGTTACTCCAAAACCTGCAATTTCGTTAGGAAACTGGTGCCTGTGTGCCTAATCTTATGGCTGTAATTCCTGTACCATTTAAATTTTATAAGAACGTAAAAATGTATATCATAGTAAAGAAAGCGGTTTAATTAAGGACAATAGACCTCTTTCTAGTAAAGAGTCAAGGTTTCCCAAAAAGTGTTGCCCTTACATGCTAGAAGTTTCTAAGCTCCCTTGATGAAAACTGGTCACTTATTTAGCAAATGTGTAATAGTTTTTCAAATCTGAAATTACTTTTTGGTACAAACATGTACTTTTTGAACAAAAAATTTACACTTTAGTACAATGAAAGTACTTTTTGGTACAATAACTGTCCTTTTTAATAAAAAAAAAATATTTCTTGGTACAATAAATGTTCTCTTTGGTACAGAAAAAGGACTTCTTGTTAAATAAAGTGGAACAATAAATGTAATTTTTATGCATCAAAAGTACTTTTTTGGTACAATAAATTGTACTTTATGATACAGTAAAATTACTTATTGGTACAGTAAATCTACCTTTTGACACAGTGTACTTTTTGGTACAAAAAATTTAATCTAACCGCAAATGTGCTATGAAATGTGCATTCATATTATGGGGCCTTGTGAATATGTTAACTTAATTTTTCTAGTTTACCCAATGCAGTTCTCTCTCTTGCGCAGCCCTGTCTCATTCATGGGATGCAAAGGGAATACATTTATTTTTTCAAATCTGCATCAGAAGATTGTATGCTTAGGTGATTTTTTCAAAACATACTGTTGACAACCACTGGTATATGACGTCATCGTTTTAAGTCTCTATGTTACTAACAAAGCCCTTCATAATACCTCTTTAACAATTGTACATAGAACTTCATAAACGGAAGGCGAATGACAAAGTTATGGACCAGACGTGGAATTCGGAAAAAAATACTTTTAACCCCAAAATTATCTTAATATTACTGTTCATATAAAGCGGTAACATTCAAATATTGTATTCTCCAAATATAGCGATCTGGCTCGTACATATTAGAATAAAATAAATTCAGTCCATAATTGATTTATTCATAGTCAATAATTTAAAATTAATCATCTAATATTAACCATAACAACATACCTTCTAATGCCTCTCTAATATTTATAATTTTCTGTTTAACCCATTTGATAGGCCTATTATTATTATTCTGCGGCTGTTGTGAGCAATGAACATTGATTGTTATAACTCTATCGACCGGTCACCTTTAATTGTAACAATTTAATATACAATCACTTTATTTTGCACAAGATTTTTGTAAACATTTAGGAAATGTGTGTGTGTGCGAGTTTAGCAACGACAGTTTTTATAGCCAAAAAAAAATAACCGTTACAAGAAAAAGTGAATGACCGTTTGAGCAAAAAAAAAAAAAACACCTAATGAATTGTATCTCTTCTGTCGCACTCGCTTCTAGGTTGTACTGGTTCAGGGTCATTATTTGTCATTTCTGCCACTTTGCAGTCGCAATGAACCCGTATTCTTGGCAACATGCACACCAATCGCCATGCCCGAGACACGAGAGTGTGTGGTGCAGGGTGCCACAAACGTTTTTACCACAATACATTCCATGGATATGAAAATAGCGCACATTGATAAAAAGTAAGTTGAACTAGTTTTCCCAGCGGCAGCAGCACCAACTAACTGCCCGCAAGCGTATGCAGCTCATTGCCACATTGAACAGCGGTATGAGCCTTAGAGAATTGGGTGCTGCACTTGGTGCTTGCCCATGCTGGTGATGCTGGTGCTGCTGTGGTGCTTAGTGGATGTTAGTTGAAGGTCAGTTATTTATGACAGTTCTCTCTCTGTGTTGTTCATTTCAATTCCAGTGGCGAATTTCATTTGGGTTATGCGAGAGGTGATATACAGGGTCTATCCTGGTATAGTCTCATACATTCGGATAACTTGAGAGAGGCTCAAAGTAAACATAGGCTAAGTAAGTATAAAAGTTAAATTGTTATGAAATGAGTGTTATGAATATATATGATATTTATTAATCACCTTCCTACTCTGTTTGTTTTTCTAATTTTTAGTCACTCAGTCAGAACAGGACCGTTCGTGTATTTTGCTAGTACGCATGCAACGGCGTCAGGGAGACTTCATATGGGTCCATGTGGTGTTGCAAGTACGAGATGCTCAGGACACCAATCAGCAACCTGTGATTGTTTGCACCAATCAAGTGTTAAAGTAAGTACTGGAAAGTTATTTTGAAAATTTGCGAGGGAGTAAAATCCTACTATTCCAAAGGGAAGGGAATAACAAGGGTATAATAAATGTACTTTTTGATAAAATGAAAGAACTTTTTAGTACAAAAAATTTACGTGTTAGTATAATGAATGTACTTTTTAATACAATAAAAGTACTTTTTGGTACAATAAATCTACATTTGATACAAAAATTTTACTACTTGGTACTTTTTGGTACAATTAAAGTACTTTTCGGTACAATAAAAGTACCTTTTGATTTTAGTAAAGCACTTTTTGGAACAATAATTCAACTTTTTGATACAAAGATGAATTTCTTTGTACAAAAAACGTACTTTTTGGTACAATAAAAGTACTTTTTGATACAACAACTTTTTGGTAATATAAATTGTACGTTTTGGTACAAAAACTGCGATTTTCGATACAATAAACTAACCTAGAACTACTTATGGGTACACTAAATGTACTTTTTGAAACAATAAATGCACTTTTTGATACAATAGATTATACACTATAAGTTTTAGTACAATGAAAGTACTTTTTGGTACAATAACTGTACTTTCTTTTTGATACAATAAATGTAATTTTTAGTACAATAAATTGTACTCTATGTAACAATAAAAGTACTTTTTGGTACAATAAAAGTACTTTTTGGTGCAATAAATGTAATTTTTGTCACAATTTAAAAAATAGTAATTTTTGGTCCCAAAAATGTACTTTTCGGTGCTGCAAACGTTGTATTGCGTATTATAAAAGTACTTTTTGGTACAATAAGTGTACTTTTTAATACCAAAAATTTACTTTTTGCTACAGTAAATGTACTTTTTGCTACAATAAATGTACTTTTTAATACAATAAATGTAATTTTTAGAACAAAAAATTGTGCTTTATGTTACAATAAAAGTACTTTTTGGTACAATAAATTAAATTAAAAAATAAATTAAATAAATTTTTGAAATTACTTTTTGGTACAATAAATTGTACTTTTAAGTACAATAAATTGCACATTGTGGTAAAATTCATTGTATATTTAGGTACAATAAAATGTACTTTTTGGCACAGTAAATAGTACTGTTTGGTTAAATAATTTGTACTTTTTAGGAGAATAAATATACATCTTGGTACAATAAAATTACTTTTTAGTACAATAACTTTTTGGTGAAATAAAGTGTACTTTTTGGTACAATAAGAATACTTTTTTGTACAATAAATGTACATTTTAATAATAAATATAGTTTTGGTTGCAATGAAGTGTACTCTTTAGAAGAATAAATATACATTTTGGTACAATAAAAGTACTTCTTAGAACAATAATTTTTTAATGCAATAAAGTGTTCTTTAAAAGTACTTTTTGGTGCAATAAATGTACATTTTTATAAAATAATAGTGCATTTCGGTACAATAAAGTACTTTTTTGTACAATAAAAGTACTTTTTAGTACAATAAAAGTACATTTATGTGCAAATAATTGTACTTTTTATTATAATAAAAGTACTTTTTAGTACAAAAACTTTTTAGTGCAATAAAGAGTACTTTTTGATACAATAAAAGTAATTTTTTGTACAATAAAAGTACTTTTCGTTAAATTGTACTTTTTATTAAGTATACTTTTTAATACATAAATGTACTTTTTGATACAATAAATGTTCTTTTTGATACAATAAAAGTACTTTTTGGTACAATAAAGGTATTTTTTGTTACGATAAATGTACTTTTTTGTGCAATAAATTGCACTTTTTATTACAACAAATTGTACTTTATGTTACAATAAAAGTACTTTGTGATACAGTAAATGTAAATTGTACTTATTGATACAAAATGTTTTTTTCTTAGTACAATAAATTTACTTTTTGGTACAAGAAACACATAAAATAAATTTTTGGAATAATAATTGTACTTTTTGCCTCTATAAAGTGTACTTTTTGGTACAATAAAAGTACTTTTTGGTTCAATGGATTGTACTTTCTGTTATACTAGAAATACTTTTTACTAAATTAATGTACTTGGTACAATAAATGTACTTTTTGTTACAATAAATTGGACTTTATGTCACAATTTAAGTACTTTTTGGTACAATAAATGTACTTTTTGATACAATAAATGTTCTTTTTGATACAATAAAAGTACTTTTTGGTACAAAAAAAGTATTTTTTGTTACGATAAATGTACTTTTTTGTGCAATAAATTGCACTTTTTACTACAACAAATTGTACTTTATGTTACAATAAAAGTACTTTTTGATACAATAAATGTAAATTGTACTTATTGATACAAAATGTTTCTTAGTACAATAAATGTACTTTTTGGTACAAGAAACACATAAAATAAATTTTTGGAATAATAGTTGTACTTTTTGGCTCTATTTGGTACAATAAAAGTACTTTTTGTTATAATACAAATACTTTTTACTAAATAAATGTACTTGGTACAATAAATGTACTTTTTGGTACAATAAATTGAACTTAATGTCACAATTAAAGTACTTTTTGGTGCAATAAATGTACTTTTTAATACAATTAATGTACTTTTTGGTACAATCAATTGAACTTTATGTTACAATTAAAGTACTTTTTGGTGCAAGAAAATGTACTTTTTGGTACAATAAAAGTACTTTTTGCTAAAATAAATTTAAATTTTTTGTACATTAAAGCCATTGTAACACTTAGAAGCGTGTTAAGTAAAATAAATGCAAGAGGCTCTCCCCTATCTAATTTTTCTTGTTTTTACTCTAACACCAGCCACTCCTATTCTTCCATCTTCTCATTCCAGCGAACGCGAAGCCTCCGTGATGTTACTCAACTCCTGGCTGTATCACTACTATACGGTCCAGTCAAAAATTCAATTTGGTTTACCCTACGATGGCGGCACTCGCGTTCCCGCCACGACGCCCACAGCCGGTAATCCCTCCTCTGTGTATTATCACCATCATCACATACATCATCATACCCCCACCTCGGCTTTTTCTCCCACAACTGCAGTGGGCTCTCCCTATGCCGGTCTACATCATCATCCTACGAATCATCATCAGTATCATCATCATATGCCCCCTTATGGCAGCTTTCACAATTCCAGTGGCGAAGCGGTACTGCAGCGAGCAAATGGTGAGGCCATATTAGATTCCCGAGATTCTGTGGTAAGTGAGGCAGGGCATATGAGCCACAATGGCTTGGGTTTGGAACCCGTAGACTATAGTCAATTGGGGGGCCTATCGAATCACTCAATTTCACCGGCACGTTCACCCCTGTCCAATAAGTCCAATGGCGCAGAGTTAAGATGTGATAGTGCGAACAGTTCTATATCGAGTCATGCCTCAGCGGCCACAAGTTACACGATATCGTGTGCCAGTCATAGTCGAGTTACACCACCGCCTGCAAAAAGAAGAGCTTTGGGCAAACTGGAGCCCATTTATCTGCCCGATAATTCGCAAGAGGTGCCGCATTATGAAATAAGCGAACTGGATCCAGTGTATCAATTGCATCCTCATCGTACCCCGGAAGGGCACTCTTCGGTGATATTTGCCACTGTGGTGCCAACACGACCACGTTTGCTGAACAAACTGATGCCACCAGATCCAGCGGATTTTATGGATCAATGGAATCCCAGTCCGCCCTGGTCGGAAAGTGCTCAAAAGTTAGATAATTCGTCATCGTCACAACAAGAACTTAGTCCCTGCATAACAACAACACCACCAACGCCGACCAGTGCTCCTCCCGCCATAGGTCCTGGTTGTGTCTCAGGTATGCCCACCTTGGGTTCAGCATTTTCCTTTGAATGGATGCCAGATCAACTGGTGCCGGTGGTGGACTCTTGTGTAACCTGTTTAAATTCCGAAGGCTTGCCAGTAGTAATGAGTCATCCCCATAGTCATGCACATGCACATCCGCATACGAATCATCACCACCACCACCACCACCCCCACCATCATCATCCGCATTGTCCGCCGCCTCCATGGCCATCGCACATGATTACCTCCGATCAGTACAATCATCTGCTAGCCACACAAAATCAAAGGCCACTTAGTCTACCGGAAACGACAGGACATCATGAACTAAATGACGTCGTAGTGATTCCAACAAAATGCGAGCATCTAGAAGAAATGGGCAAAACAAATGGTAAGAATTCTGGATGGCCATTGAAATTTGCTTAATTTTAACCACCCGCCTTTACAACGTTTACAGATACCGATAATCATCATCAGCATCATCATGCGAAACATGAAGGTCATTGAAAGTGACAGCAAAGTCATAACATACACACATAGACACGCCGCTTTCGAAATCTAAGATTTAGTTGGCAGTTTTCAGTGTTTTTTTTTTTCTTAATTTTATTCTTAATAACTTTAAACTAATTTATTTTGTGTATTTTTTTATGTTGCTTTGCCAAGTAAATTAGTTTTTAAATGGAAAATATAGTGCAATTGTTTTATAAGTGTAACTGTAAAATTAACTCATTCCCAGATAAGCAAACATACAAATCCAAAATAAGTCTATACAAATCTATATGAATACCAATAAAATGTCGCTGTAATTGTTTTAGTCTTGTGCGACATGCAGCCAGACATACATACAAAAACACACGCACACATGTATATGAAATATTATTGTGTCAACACTTTTCGTGCCTTTTGAATATAGATAAGTCTAAGTGTATATAATTCTATACTAATTACTTAGTTATATATATGTACAATTAGTTAGTTTTTTATATATATGCAATTTTTTATACTTAAATGTCATTTTTTACGTTAAACAATGTAATAGTACTTTAGTTATTCTTTTGTATGTGAAACAAAAATAATGCAATAAAATTTTAAATTTTATTTATTATTTAAACATAACACAATGATGTGGTTTTCTTAGTATGAAGTGATGGAAGTTATTGTGTGTAACTTTTCTTATAGAGGTAAGTGAAAAATTAAAAATGTTCTGCATTCCTTTAATGAGATATGATGGGATGCTGAAATGTTGCCGTTGGCTTTCAAACAACAAAGCAAAACAAGAAAGAAGTTTAGCAAATGGTTTCTCGTAGTGAATGGTTGTGAAGTTTTTCGAGTCTATGCACTCAAGTAAGAATTCTCATTTCGATGTGAGATTCTGGTGCATAAGACTTGATGAACAATTTGCAACCATTATACCAAAGTCTGCTGATGAGGATTCGTGGCTGAATCCGAAACAGCTGTACAGACTGCCTGGCATTATGAGAATATCATTCTGCTATAAACTTCTTTCAAAAACACTGGTCTTGAGCTTGAAACAAATTCAAAATCAATGTAAATACTATATATTTTAGCCAACATATCTGTGTGTCATACCGTTTTTATCTTCTAGACAAAATACGAAAATGCAAAGTATCCTATCCTATTAATATTATAAATGTGAATGTCTGTCTGTTTGTTTGTTTGTATGTTTGTTGCTCAATCACGCCTAAACGGCTGAACCGATTTCAATGAAATTTGGAAGACAGTTAGTGTACTATATGGAAATTACTATACGCTATATATTTAGTAATTTTTTACCCTATGGGCGGAGTGGGCGTGGCAAAACTTTTTTTTAGAGCTAGAGAGATAAAATTTGATACCCAGATAGTACTCGACAACACGAATATGAATATGCAGACGAATTTTTAATTTTGGACCCAATGGGAGGAGTGGGCGTGGCAAAACTTTTTTTTAGAGCTAGAGAGATAAAATTTGATACCCATATAGTACTCGACGACACGAATATGAATATGCAGACGAAATTTAAATTTTGGACCCAACGGGCGGAGTGGGCGTGGCAAATTTTTTTAGAGCTAGATATATAAAGTTTAATACCCAGATAGTAATCAACAACGCGAATATGAATATTCAGACGAAATTTTATTTTTGGATCCGATGGGCATAGTGGGCGTGGCAAAACAATTTTTAGAGCTAGAGAGATAAAATTTGATGCACAGATAGTGCTCGGCAACATGAATATGAATATCCAGACGGATTTTAGTTTTGGGTCAATAGGCGGAGGGGGTGCGGCAAAACTGTATGTTAGCCCTAGAGAAATCAAATTTGGTACATAGATAGTACTCGGCTACACGAATATGAATATGCTGACGAAATTTAAATTTTGTATCAGTGGGCGGAGAGGGCGTGACCAAACGGTATTTTAGCTCCAGAGAAATAAAATTCGGTATACAAATAGTACCCGACAATACGAATATGAATATGCAGACGGAATTTATATATTCGATCAGTGAGGGAGTGGGCGAAGGGGGCGTGGCAAAACTGTATTTTAATATACAGATAGTATTCGATAACACGAATATAAATATGCAAACAAAAATTGAATTTTGGGTCAGTGGGAGGAGTGGGCGTGGAAAAACCGTATTTAAGCCCAAGAGAGATAAAATTTAGCACCCAGATAGTACACTGCAACACGAATATGAATATGTAGACGACATTTTAATTTTACATCATTGGGGAAAGGGGGCGTGGCAAAACTGTATTTTAGTCCCAGAGATAAAAATAAAATATACGAAATTTATATTTTGGATCGGTGGGCGGAGTGTGCGTGGAAAACTGTATTTTGCCCTAAAGACACCCAGATATACACGACAACACGAAAATGAATATGGAGATGGCATTTTGGACCAGTGGGAGGGAGCGTGACAAAACTGTTTTAGCGAAAATAATTTTTTTTTCTTAAATTAAAATTTATTTATTTTTCAGAATTATGTCAGTAAATTTTATGGACTATTTACACTGCGTCAATTTATTTTGCCAACAATTTTGGCAATAAGTCGTCAGAAAAAGTTTGTCGAAAAAATTTAAAGCGAAATACTGAAAATGATGTCAGTGCTATAAATGAGCCATGAATATATTTATGTTTTTAGGGCTATATAAGGTAATATTTGAATACAGATAGTACTTGGTGCTATATATATGACTTTGCTGACGTATGTTAGTGAGATCAGGTTAAGAGTAACTTGGGATAACGAATAGTTTACAGAGCGTACAGGAACGACGCTTAAGCTTAGCCCTTTAAGTAGGCATGCCAAACATATTTTAGATATTCGACAATTAAGCAATAGCGAAGCATTGCCGGGTCCACTAGTATATAATAAAGGATGTCCCAAAAGTATTTTCACTTTTCAACAGATGATAAAAAGTTTTGATAAACTAAATAAACTAAAACTGTTTATTTATAATAAAAGTACACAAATGGGAAAATTATTTAATCCACATATGAAGGTGTGACCTGATGGCAGATTTTTCTTGAAACCACAATCGATGAGTAAAACCATTAAAATGCTAAACTATAAAATTATTAGTTTTTTTATACCCTGGTAGGCATGATAGGTATAACAATACCTATATATAAAAAGCTTCAGTGACTGACTGATCACTCCCCAGCCCAAACGGCTAAAACCGTTTCTAAAATGTATGTTCCTTTTATGACATAGGCGCGCACTAAGATTGGATTTTTGGTTTCAAGATGGTAAAAACCATTATAGGTACGAAGTAACTTTGTTTGTGAAAAGTAGGCGATGCCACGCCCCCTTAAAAAAATCGTTATATCGGCCAAATAATAAGACAGATTGCATTAAAAGTTTCAGTGTGTGGTACCATCCGTTTGACATCTATTATAGGCTATATGAAGACATAATTAGACAAGGGGGCGTGGCAAATCCCACAAAAACCAAAATTTCAGTCAGTCATATCTCACGACCCATTAAAGGTACGAAGAAGAGATTTGCTGCATATGTTAATGGTGCAAGATGGGCGGTGCCAAGCCCTCTTTATGTGGGTCATATTAAAGGACCGATTGTAACAAAACGTTCGCGATATCTATCATATGACTGACTGATCAATTCCCAGACCAAACGGTTAAAAGTCGAGCCTTGAAATTTGGTATATAGGCTCCTTATGTGACGTAGATGCGTTGTAAGATGAATTTTTTAAATTGGAAATTTCTTATTTTTAGGGGGTAAAACGTGGCTAAAAGGGTCAACAAATACTAACCGCCTAGATCAGACTGCTGATTGACGGCAATGCTAAATGATTGTAACTCAAAGAATTAACGGGTGGTTACAAATTAAGGGCCGATTTTGATTTTGAATGAAACACAAATTATGTAGGAAATTATTGTCTTCTCTTTTTATTATGATATTATTGAATGGTTCCATTATGTATGGAACAAAATATCGGCCGAATGGTCCATATTTTCAATGACGCTGAGGCATTATTGAGGTTCTATGCCGTTAATGTGCCGAATTATTTCATTCTTTAGCTCTTGAATTGTTGCTGACTTATCGACGTACACATTTTCTTTAAAATAACAACAAAGAAAGAAGTCCAAAGGTGTCAAATCACATGATTTTAGCGGCCAATTGACATCGCAACCACGTGAGATAACACGACCAGTGTCATTGTTTCGGTAGCTGTGTGGCTAGTGGCACCGTCCTGTTGAAACCACATATCGTCCACATCCATATCTTTCAATTCGGGCCATAAAAAGTTCGTTATCATCTCACGATAGCGAACACCATTCACAGTTACTGCCTGACCGGCCTCATTTTGGAAAAAATAAGGCCCGATAATGCCACCAGCCCATAAACCACACCACACAGTCACTCTTTGTGGGTGCATTTGTTTTTCGACAATCACTCTTGGATTACACTGCTCGACAAGGACTTTTTTTCTTGTGTTTCATTATGTGTTTCTAAGAGTTTTTGACATGGGAAATTCAAATAAGTTATCAAAATTTTGCTATCATGGATAGTTTTATGACTATATGCAAATAAGTTTTCTTTTCGATTAAAAATTTGTATGGAGGCGATTGTTTGAAAATTAAGTAGAAACAAGTGGCAACATCAGCAACATGCCTTTTCAGCTGCAATTATCGCTCAATTCTATTTTATAATCACCTAATTCTCTTTTTTATATTCTACGTTAAATTGGGATGCAAATAGGAATCATAGGAAAATAATAACCATAGGAATCACAATTCAGATACCCACATAAATTTAAAATATTTTTTTTTTGTAGAACAGTGTTATTATTCGCCCAATTCTGCTTATTGACGAATCCACTGAGGTGAATATGTGCATCATCACTGATTTTCTACGAAAATTTATCATTCACTGTTGCCATTTCTTGCCACCATTCTGACCATTAACGACGTTTGAAATGGTCAAGAGGCTTTAGTTCCTGAGTCAATTGCACCTTGTCAGCGTGTCATTTACACGCTCTTTATGCAAAATATTCATCAACGACGAGCGTGAGAGGTGCAATTGAGGTGGACGGCTCTTCAGCCACACTATCGCGAACAGCAGCAATATTTTCAGCAGTACGAACTGTACGCGCATGCACTAGTGTTTTCACATCTCCTACAGACCCAGGTTGCACGATTTTTGCGATTGTACGCATATTTGGATCGAAAAAATCACGAAGTGCACGATATTGATATGAATGACAATAAGCCTGAATAACTTTAACACGTTGCTCGATTTTGTTCAAATTGAGTTAGACAGAAATTGAGAAATGTCAAATGAAATGCAAAAAAAAACTTAACGTTTAGGTGTGGTCCACATACAACATCGGCACTTACAATTTAACCACCCTTTTTGGATTAGCGTCGAATCTGAGTCCATTCGTCTATCCTCAAAATTACATTCGTAGCTTAAGAGGTATCGAGGTTATGTTCCAAGATTAGCAAGATCGGACAAAACCTACTGCCACCTCCCATACAAACTCTCCCATTTTGGGAGTGTCCGTCTGTCTGTCCCCGCGGTTACAGCCTTATGAAATAAATGATTTGTCAGTTTTTTTCTTTCACTGCGCAGTGTTTAGCATAAAGTCGAAAGGTACGGATACAGTGTTGTAAGTTTGCAAAGATACCTTACTTACTTACTTACTTAAGTGGCCCATTACAACTTACGAACATGGTACATAAGTTTGAGGCCTGAAGTAATAAAGAATTCCACACGCTTCGGTCTTGTGCGTGTGTTCTCCAGTTAGTCCTACCAGATGGTGGCACGTCGCCTACCACTTGGTCCTTCCAACGGAGTTTGGGTCTCTCTGCTCTGCGCCGTCCTTTAGGTTCGCCTTCAAACACCTTTCTCGCTGGAGCATTTACATCCATCGTGGCAACATGACCCAGCCATCGTAGTCGTTGCATTCTGACTCTTTTAGCTACGTCGATGTCGTGGTAAAGCTCATACAGCTCATGGTTCATCCGATGGCGAAACTCGCCGTCGACACAGATAGGTCCATAAATTTTTTGGAGTACTTTTCTCTCGAATACTCCCAGGTTTTGTATGTCCGTTGTCGTAAGCACCCATGATTCGGCAGCATACAAAAGAACGGGTAAGATTAGCACCTGGTAAAGCTGTTTCTTAGTATTCCGAGATAAGGTGGTGTTACTAAAGTCCCATCGCATACAAGGTCCTAACTAGTGTTTTGTGAAAGACTAAATCTGGATTCGGGATGTTACTGAATGACATGAAGTCTTCGGCAAAATTAGGCAACAATTTTACACAGCCATTTTCTTCCAAGCGAGTCTTTAGACAAGACGATAGTCTGTCATTCGATCTCTTTAACATCGTTATGGAGATGATCATGCGAAAGGATGCAGTTAGCACGTCCGGTACCATCACATGCTGCTAGCGAAACTTTTTATCAATAATTTTGGCAGATCTCTACCAGGTTAACTACTAACATAAATTATATTGTTTTTGGAATTTTTTTTAATTCTTTAATTTTAATTAGAAGGTTTTTAATTACTAATCTTCGATGAAACACAGTGATTTAACATGCTGTTGCATACAGCTTAATACCTTTAAAATATTTACACAATCTATATATATAAAAATGGTGGCAAAAATGTATAGTAATTCATCAATTGAGAACGGCTGGACCGATTTTGCTGAAATTTTTTTTCAGTTGTACGTAATTTCCAGGAGCAGGTTTATGTAAAAGAAAATTTTAAGAAAATGCTCCGGAAAATCGGAAAATTGGAAAAATCGAAAATGTCCTTTATGTATGGAATTTTGTGTGCAATTGTTACAGAATGGCTTTTCGAATAGAAAAATTAAAAATTTTTGTTGAAAAATGCGGAAAATTCCGGAAAATTTAAAAAAAAATGTTTACGAAATTTTGCATATTATCGTGTGACTTTATAGTTTTGGACGATGTTACAGTGAAAAATATCGGATAATTATTCCGAAATGACTTTCCGAATGGGAAAATAGAAAAATTCTCGGTGGAAAACTCGGAAAATTCAGGAAAAACTCGAAAAATTTGGATTTTTTCGGAAACATTTTGAACCGCAAATTGAATTTTTGTATTACATTTTGTGTGTAATTGTTTCGTTGTGGCTTTCCGATTGGAAAAATAGAAAATTTTTGGTTGAAAAATTATGGAAAAATTCCAAAAATTTAAATTTTTGTTCTACGAAATTTTACATTTTATTGTAAGTTTTGATAATTTTGAATGATATAATTGTGAAAAATTCGGATAATTATTCCGAAATGACTTTTCGAATGGAAAATTAGAAAATTCTTGGTGGAAATCTCGGAAAATTCCAAAAAAAATCGAAATTTTTTGATTTCTTCGACGAAATTTTTCATTGCATCGCTTGATTTGATGATTTTAGACGACGTAGAGATGAAAAATTCATTATGATGCTTGAAAAATTTCGGAATATTGTAAAATTTATTTTGTTAAAATATTAAATGCAAAATGGTAGAACAATTTTAAAATCTTCTGCATAAGCATAATGTATTGGTCCGATTGTTTAAAACCACATTGAATACAATGCATTATGACGTCCACAAAATCATTATCAGAGAAGACAAGAGACCCTTTGGATGCCATGTAAGACAATTCAATGCTCCCACTATAAATGAAGACGGAATTGTTCTCAAGCTTCGGGATGTTGGACAAGTTGGACGAAATGGCTGACGACATTTGCACAGAGTTCGCACGACAACATCCAATTTCGATCTTGAAATTATCTTCTGATCAAAGACATTTGCGTGCTAATGTGTGGCAGTCTACTGTCGAAATTGGGAATACCAGCGCTGATCGAGTTGAGCTGACTGAAAGAGTCCGAACAAATGTGGCGCTCTTAAATGCCGAGCAACCGAATGTGTACGATTCAATGATGAAAGTTGTTGACATTGGAACGGAAGCATTAACTTTCTCGATGATGCCGGTTCGACAGGCAAGAGATTCGTAATTTCTTTGATTCTAGCAACAATTCCGTCAAGATCGCAATTAAGTTAGCTGTTGCATACTTTGGTATTGCTTCCACAATCGAACTGCACATTCCGCTTTCTTCTCACGGTTGACAACACAACGTGTAGCGAAATTGTTGCGAGAATGCTTAATCATTATTTGGAATTAATGCACGATGGCGCATAAACGAGCATTGGAGGCAGATGACCTAAGGATGAAAAATTTTCGAGGTCATTTAACGAGAATGAGGCAACCAACTATTCGACAGAATTTTTGAACTCTCTAGATGTGCCAGTTGTGCATAATTTGCAGCGGAAGGTGGGATCGATCATGATCATTTTACGGAAACTGAATCATCCGAAATTGCAATTAAAGCGACGATCATCAAGGGCATATGCAAAGGAGAGGAAGTCCTTATCCCTCGAATCTATTATTCTAACCGATCTTCCCTTCCAATTCAACTCCCCATTCGATTGGCTTTTGCGATAACAATCAATAAATCGTAAGGCCAATCATTGGAAATTTGTGGAATCAACCTCGAATTTCCCTGCTTTTCACAGGGTCTGCTGTGCGTTGTTTGAACTATCTGTGTTTTACTATTATATAAAGGCGTTACCTTAGGAGCGAGACGAAGTTTGCCGGGTCCAAAGTTGTATGGCAGAACAACGTTTGCCGGGTCCGCTAGTAATATTTAAATAAATATGACACCGTTCTCTCTGAACAGATCTTGTAATATATAAATATTTATAAGTTTAATTATATGCCAATTTCTCTTCTATTCTATTTTCTATTACAAACGTTTTAAACACTTTTTGTGTTAGCATCTACTTAAACATTTTATGTATTCTCTCCACCAGAGTTTTCTACACCAACTGTCAGCCGTCGGCTAAGTGAGTTCATATTAGAAAACGAAAAAATTCATCTATTCCCCGCCAACATAGACTTAATTTTGAAAAGTGAAGAAAACGTGTGCAACAGGCAAGAGACACTCGTGTTTAGAAAATTCAAATCACACATTGGCCATAATGTTCCATGTGGCGGCTCCCGTTGCTGGCCCCCGCATCATATAGGATTCATACAAATGAATTTCACCCAAAACAAAAACTAAAAAAAAAAACAGCAAACATATTTGTGGCACTCGTTGTCAGTCAGAGGCCAGTCGTCTTTGCTACTACATACACTGTTGCTGATAGTGCTGTTGGAGCCAAATGCTTTAACATACGTACGGCGTAGCACTGCAGGACAAAACGGCGTGGACAGACACAGACACAGAGAAAGACATGAATTCAAATAATAAAAGAAACTCACCCTCACACCCAATATTAAAATCATTCAGAACAAAAGCTATGTCGTGACCCCAACGTGAATGCGTTTTTATGCGATTTAAATGTTGCCAAATAGTAGCGAACTCTTTATTATTATTGTTGTTGCTGATGCTGTTGCTGTTGCTGTTATTGCGACTGCTGCAAATGATGATGATAATGATGATGACGATGGTGGTGGAGGTGGTTGTATTGGTGACGGCAGTGATGATGATGATGATGGTGATCGTATTGGGGCTGCACTAGGACCTGGAGATGTGACTATGTCTGCCTGCCTGCCTTTTTTTGTCATTGTTAAACAGTGGCTGGATGGCTCACAGTCTGACTGTTGGAAGAAAGGAAAAACAAAACACTCGAATTCGAACTCAAACCAAACCAAAAGGATTCAAAACATTCAAACAGATTTAACATAGTTTTATGTAGAATGTTTACTTGTAACCAACCATAAAAAAAGGGAACAAGAAACAGAGCATTCGCCCCAAAATTTGAGCCCACAAACAAATGAACGTATTTACAGATTTACCTTGTAAAGGAAAAATATCGTATACAAACAATACTTTTGGAAGTTTTGTGTTTTATTTAGATACTGATGTATATATATATGAAGTTGGTAGGTATGCCTGTCCGTCTGTCTGCCCATCTGTCTGTCTGTCTATATGACGATGATGACGATGCCACTCGGTAAGTATTTAAACCTGGCCAAACAAATCCACCATCAAAAAGTCGTCCATAATGCACATCCCGACCTTTTAAAGCGCAGCGCACATTAACAAAAAGAAATTATCCGAGCTCAAGTATGAAACGCCACATGGCACAGTGGTTTGAGGGGTATGGAGAAATCAAAGTTAATGTTAGTGAAAAAAACCACAACCTGAAACTAATTCATTAAAATTAACATAAAATTTTAGTGTTCAGTGATAATTACAATGTAACAATGTCTCAAAACCTCATATAGTCATATAAATATGTTGTGCACTGTAGTTTAAGTCTGTATATATATATATATATATATATATATATATAAATTTATATTTAATTTATGTTCGAATACCGCTTTATGTTTATATATATATATGTATCTAAGTAATGTTCGAATACCGCATTATGATTGACGCATTATGTATATATGTAATATTATGGTAATGCGGCATTCGAACTTTGAGAGTCATAACTCTATTCCACTCTCTCTCTCTCTCTCTTTTACTCATCACTTACATCTAATTTATGTATAATACAATTTGGTTAAGTTATGTATATATATTATAGAATATTGAATTTTAGGGAGTTCTGTTTTCGTTTGTTGAAAGATCAACATCATACTTAGCATTATAAGTGATTTAATAAAATAAACTAAAATTTTGTATAGAAAAACAAATGATTGTTTTATTTAATTATGTAATAACATAATTGGCGCAGTCGGTGTACGGACTAATTTGTGAAAATTTTAAATCATTTTCATAAAAATAAATCAAAATTGAAACGCTTAAAGCCGTTTAAATCAAACAGGTGAGTTGAGGTGAATTGAGATCACAGTTACGAAACAAGTGACGTCACCAACTATCAACTGTAACAACAACTTAACAACTATAAGAAGAGAAGACCTAATCCACGTCATCAATAGTCAGTTAACAACCTCAAGAGAAGAGAAGACATAATCCACTTCACTGTCAAATATTTATCAACTGTAAGAGAAGAGAGGAACATAAGACAAGCAACCAACAGACATATCACAAGCATAAGAGAATAAGAGAATACAAATTCAACATGGCAGCTTACAACGTTTTCGACTTCATAAAGAGTGTTCCAGAATTTGACGGTAAAGCTGAAGAATTATCTCTTTTCATAAAGTACATAGAAGAAGTACGACAATATACAGAACCTATACAATTAGTTCTCTTTGATTTAAAGATTAGACATAAGATTATTGGTAAGGCGAATATCGCACTCATTAATAGTAATAATCCCACGAGATGGGAAGAGATAAAATGTGTTTTAAAAACAAATTTTTGTATTACAGAGAGTATTGAGAGTATTGTTAACAAAATTAAGACAGCCGAATTTAGAACCACTATTGACGATTTTTTTGAGTATATTGTAAAATTACTTACAAAGCTAAATTTAAAAGCAAGTGTATGTGAAAATCAGGGAGAGTGGTATACATGCGAAAATAATGAGAAAATGGTACTTAAAATTTTTGTAAACAAATTACCAAGTGATCCAAAGTTAATTTTAAATGCAAGAAATCCTAGCTCATTATTGCAAGCTAAAGAAATTTTAGTAGAAACTGAATATTTTTACAAGAATTTTAACAGTAAATATGAAAAGAATAAAAACAAATCCGCATATCAATCCTTACCATCAAATAACTCTCGAAAAATTGAAAACCACAGTCAAAACTCCTCTCACAATAAAAACGAAACGGCAAATTTTAAGTATAATCAGCCAAACAGTTCTCAATCTCGTATTTTCACCAGATCTAATCGAAGTGAACAATATAAACATCTAAATAACAGTCGACATGATCAGGATGAAGATGATCAGGTTCCTATGGAAATAGGAACTGTTCGATCATCAAATTTTCAGTTGACAGCCTCAGATCTCTTCCCTATATAATTGTAAGGACTAAGACGATTCCAATAAAATTACTTATTGACTCAGGCGCGGTAACTTCCATTATAAGGAAAGGTCTTTTTCATGCATCATTCAAAAGCGACCTAGTTCGACCAATAGTACTTAATACTATCAATTCAAAATCTATGACAACGTCGAAAATCACAATTCCACTTTTTGAAGAATTCAATAGGGATAATGTGGAAATTGAAATGTTGGAGAGTGATTTTTATGGTGATTTTGATGGCATTATAGGCTGTAACATATTAAGACCGTTAAGGGCTAAAATTGATTTTGAACACAATTTGTTAATAACGGACAATGCGAAATGTCCATTAATTTTTGACCATTCACAATCTGAGACTGATTTATCATACTTTAATAGGGTTGAAGTCGATATCAACTTTCAAAAACCGGAGATTAATATTTTAACGGATAGATTGGAACTTAGTCATTTAAATAAAGAGGAAATTTCAGAATTGCTGACCGTGATAAAGAATTATAATTCAGTATTCTATGTTGAAGGTGACAATTTATCTGCTGTGGGTAAATATAAACACAAAATTTCTACTGTGAACGAAATTCCAGTATATTCGCGAACATATCGTTTCCCTGAAATTCACAAAACGGAAGTGGATAAACAAATAAAGGAAATGCTTAGTTCGGGCATAATTGAAAAATCGAAGAGTCCATATAACGCACCGATTTGGGTTGTACCTAAAAAAATGGACAATTCCGGTGAACAAAAATGGAGAGTAGTCATAGACTACAGAAAACTAAACGAGATAACTATAAATGACAAATTCCCCATACCGAACATGGAGGATCTTTTTTCAAAATTAGGAAACTGTCTTTATTTTACAACGCTTGATTTGGCCAAGGGGTTTCATCAGATACCTATATCTCCTGAGGATAGACACAAGACCGCGTTTTCGACACATACGGGACATTTTGAATTCACTCGTATGCCTTTCGGGTTGAAAAATGCGCCGGCTTCATTTCAACGGATGATGAATGAAGTATTACATGACTATATAAACAATATATGCGTCGTATATCTTGACGATATTTTAGTGTTCTCTTCGTCTCTACAGGAACACATAGGGTCCTTACGAAAAATTTTTCAACGATTAAAAGAGTACAACCTTAAGGTCCAAGTGGATAAGTGCAATTTTTTTAAGCGCGAATCTGAATATTTATGGCATATAATTACGCCTGATGGCATCAAACCGAATCCTACAAAAATAGAAATAATTCAGACCATTCCTTTACCGCAAACTGTGCGGCAGATCCGATCCTTTTTAGGATTAACTGGGTTCTATCGGAAGTTTATCAAAGATTATGGAAAAATTGCTTTACCCATGATAAAATACTTGAAAAAAAATTCAAAACTTGATCCTTTGAATGCAGATTACATTGAATCATTTAATAAATTGAAGAAAATTCTATGCCTAAGCCCCGTTTTAGCATACCCGGATTTTGATAAGATGTTTGTTTTGACGACTGATGCGAGCAATGGAGCTCTAGGAGCAGTTTTGTCACAAAGTGGGCATCCTATAGCTTATGCATCGAGAACTTTAGACAAACATGAGTGCAATTATAGTACGATAGAAAAAGAATTGCTCGCTATAGTTTGGTCGACGAAATATTTTAGGCCTTATTTATTTGGGAGACACTTTAAAATTCAAACCGACCATAGACCTCTTGTTTGGCTTAATTCATTAAAGGAGCCTAATATGAAACTGCAGAGATGGAAGATTCAACTAAATGAATACGATTTTGTGGTAGAGTATATTAAGGGTCATACTAACCAGGTTGCTGATTTTCTAAGTCGGGTTAATATTAACGTTCTAGATGATTCAGAGAATATCATAGAGGAAAATATCTCAGATTCGGATGACACTGAATGTAACATAGAGGAAAATCAGTTGAGCTCAGAGGTGCCTTCGGATAGGGCAACGATACATAGCGGTGTTGAAAATATGAATGATCATATACCTATAACGGAAATGCCTATAAACATTTTTAAGAATCAAATTCTGGTTCAGTTAGGGAAAAAGAACAAGTGCAGGAAGGAAACATTTTTAAAAATAAGTTAAGGTTTACCATAACTTTAACAGAATACCACGAGGAGACAATTTTGGCAATGCTTCGGGAAATATTTCCCATTAAAGGAAAAGTGGGAATTTTTTGCGAAAACTGGGAAATTTTCAAATCGTTGCAAAATACGATTGTGCATTATTTCTCTAATACACAGGATATGAAATTTTTTAAATCCTCAAAATTTCTAAAGGATGTTTTCGATATGGAAATTCTGTTGGATATAATTGAAAAATATTACAACGAGAAAAATCACAGAGGAATCATGGAAACTTATATTGAATTGAAAAACATAATATATTATCCAAATTTGAACAAAGAGATACATAAGTACATAAATAATTGTACTATTTGCAATATGTGCAAGTACGACCGACATCCGATAAAGACAAAGTTTTGTTATACGGAAACTCCATTGAATTCCAATGAAATTATTCATATAGATATTTGGTTCTTGAACAAATCAATTACATTTCTAACATGTATTGATAAATTGACCAAGCATGTTTCAGTTCACTTTTTATCTGACAAAAATTCGTTGACTATTGTTGAGGGCCTGAGACAAAGGTTTGCCATTTTGGGAAAACCATCTAAAATAATTGCGGACAACGAGTTTAATACCGCTTATGTAAAAGACTTTCTTAATTCGGAAAATGTCCAATATCATTTTACTTCGCCCAATACACATACGGGAAACTCCGATGTGGAAAGATTCCATTTAACACTGAATGAACATATAAGACTATTTAAGCTGGACTTAAGAGACAAAAATATTGACGATAAAACTTTAGTTTATAAGGCTGTACAAATCTACAACGACACTATTCATTCAACGACTGGGGAGAAACCTGTGGGTTTATTGCACAATAAGGTGGATAGTTCGGTATGGCGCAAAATTCATGACGCTGTCGATTGTGTTAAGAAAAGAAGGTTGGAAAATTTGAATAAAAACAGATCAGACTGCTCGGAATTTCGGGAAAGAGAACTGGTTAAAAATCTAGGTTTTCAGACAATAAAACAGAAGCCAAAATATATAATTAAACAAGTAAAAGAAAAAGAGGAGCATAATTTTATTGATGAAAAGGATTGTAAGCGCGACAGGCAAATTGTAAAGAGACATTTTAAGTACCAAAATGAAGTAGAGGACATAAAATTTGACCGAAAGATTACTGGTAGAACCTACTACAGAAAAAAGTAATACAAATATTAATTTAAGCAATCTTATAAGTCTACTTTTTATGTTTAATTAATTTTTTATTTTTTTTTATATTAGTGCACACATTTGTGGAAAAACGTGTTGTCAAAGGATGGGGAAGTCATATAAATATGTTGTGCACTGTAGTTTAAGTCTGTATATATATATATATATATATATATAAATTTATATTTAATTTATGTTCGAATACCGCTTTATGTTTATATATATATATGTATCTAAGTAATGTTCGAATACCGCATTATGATTGACGCATTATGTATATATGTAATATTATGGTAATGCGGCATTCGAACTTTGAGAGTCATAACTCTATTCCACTCTCTCTCTCTCTCTTTTACTCATCACTTACATCTAATTTATGTATAATACAATTTGGTTAAGTTATGTATATATATTATAGAATATTGAATTTTAGGGAGTTCTGTTTTCGTTTGTTGAAAGATCAACATCATACTTAGCATTATAAGTGATTTAATAAAATAAACTAAAATTTTGTATAGAAAAACAAATGATTGTTTTATTTAATTATGTAATAACATAATTATATGACAAGGTTTATAACAAGAGTCATTCTTCATAACCAATTTGAGGGTATATTTATCTTTTACAAAGGTTCCCTGCCACCTAAGAAAGACGCGAAGGATAATATAACACAGTTACAACAGTTCATACAAAAAGGGCATATATGAGACTTTCACATTAAAAACAAAAATTGGTAATACATCGTATACAGCTTGTTTTATTATATTGCAACATCGACCCGGACTTTTTGAAACACTCTTTAGTTTCGGTGTTGTTTTCTATGTGAGATACCTATGAGTTACAAACAACCTTTGTATGTAACGTATACGCTCCAAGAAACTTTTCTATATGTACCACAAAATTGAACCAGCAAGAAAGTTTCAGTCGGGAAACCCGACTTTCATATACCCTCACCCTCAATAAAACATAAAATTGTTTACTATATTGATATTATTACTTGATTTCTAAAGTGGGTGGAGTGGTATATTTGTAAAGGAGGTACAAAAAGGGGCGTGCTTTAGCTTTACTAAATACAGAATTTGGGCACGATTGCGTTGGGTTTGTTAATAATATAAACCGATTTCTAAAGTGGGCGGTACCAGATGGGGGTGGTACCGGAAGGGGCGCGGCTAAGCTATCAGATTTTTCTCCAAAACTTTATCCTGCTCTAGCTTTACCAAATAAAGAATTTGGGTAAGATCTCGTTGGATGTATTGATATTATTGCTCGATTTCAAAAGTGGGCGGAGTGGTACATTTGTATAGGAGGTACCAGAAGGGACGTGGTCATGAAGCCCATTTGCAACACCGTAAGTAGTTTTGGGCAAATATTATCTCATGCTAAGTTTCAAAACATTTGGTTGCGTCTTTCGAAAGCAGACATACGGACAGACAGACTGACGGACATGGCTCAAACGACCTAAAAAGTCATGAATCGAATTTGGTTCTAAAAAACCTAGGGTCCTATGTGTTACACTTTTGGGTCATATCAAATGACCCTATCCGTAGGGTAAAGGTATAAAAAGCATTATGAAAACCTATAACCGTATCCTCCAATTAAGTACAAAAAGT
The DNA here is from genome assembly GCA_964034835.1 of Muscina levida. Lineage (NCBI taxonomy): Eukaryota > Metazoa > Arthropoda > Insecta > Diptera > Muscidae > Muscina > Muscina levida. The sequence continues at coordinate 18,006,913 of OZ035880.1, read as the reverse complement.
ACAAATTATTATCCCGAAAAGTACATTTATTGTACCATAAAGTACTTTTATTGTACACAAAAGTACAACTAATTGTACCAAAAAGTACACTTCATTATACCGCATTTACTGTGCCGTAAGTACAATTATTGTAACTAAAATTACTTTTTTTGTACTAAAAAGTACTTTTATAGAACCAAAAATTACAACTTATTTTACCAAAAAATAATTTTTCTAGTACCAAAAAGTACAAATATTTATACCAAAAGGCACATTTACTGTACCATAAAGTAGTTTTATTGTGCCAGAAGTACTTTTATTGTGTCAAATAGTACTATAATTGTACCAAAAACTACTTTTAATGCACTAAAAAGAAAAAAAATACTAAATAGTAATTTTATTGTATCAAAAAAAAAAACATTTATTGTACCGAAAAGTACTTTTTATTGTACTAAAAAGTATTTTTATTGTACACAAAAGTACAATTCATTGTACCGCTTTTACTGTGCCTACTGTATCTAAAATTACTTTCATTGTACTAAAAAGTACTTTTATAGAACCAAAAAGTACAATTTATTTTACCAAAACATAATTTTCCTAGTACCAAAAAGTACTAATTATCATACCAAAAAGCACATTTATTGTACCGTAAAGTAGATTTATTGTGCCAAATAGTACTATAATTAAATTAATGTACTAAAAATAAATTTCATTGTACTAAAAAGTACTTTTATTGTATCAAAAAATACATTTATTGTACCGAAAAGTACTTTTTATTGTACTAAGAAGTATTGATGTTGTACCAAAAAGTACTTTAATTGTCCCAAAAAATATTTGTATTATACAAAAAAATATGTAAAAAGTAAAATTTATTTATTTATACCAAAAATTATTGTCGCGAAATGTACTTTTACTGTACCGTAAAGTACTTTTGTATACAAAAGTACAACTAATTGTACCAAAAAGAACAATTTATTATACAACATTTACTGTGCCGTAAGTACATTTATTGTAACTAAAAGTACTTTTATTGTACCAAAAAGTACTTTTACTGCACCAAAAATTTATTTTATTCTGCTAAAAAGTACTTTTATTGTACAAAAAAGTACAATTATTTGTACCAAAATGTATTTTTATTGTACCAAACACAGTACAACAGTTTTCAGCTGATTGATTTGGAACTCAAATCTGAGAACTGCATCATTCGTTTTGTCAAGTTATATGCCATAATAATTTAATATCGATTTGAAGTTAGTATGTATCGTATAGGGGAATTTGTCACGTTTTAGGCTCTTTTGTTTAACATAACACGAGAACCACTAGTCCGATTTAGCTGAAAAAAATTAAGAATTACAATTCCTTTAATCTGTTCATATAACGTTTCCCTACATAAACAACAGTTACACTTTTCCATTTTGAACTGGGTTTATTTTGTAGCAGTTACAATAAAACTGTTGTCCTCCGTGGCGTATGATTTACGTGGAATATTACTTATGATAATCATACGCTACCACATAAAAATAAAACAAAAGAGTATTAAACGTAACAAATTCCCCTATACGATACATACTAACTTAAAATCGATATTAAATTATAATGTCATGTAACTTGACAAAACGAATGATGCAGAACTTCTTCTTTTTGGGGCTACTTTCACTTGCAGTTCTCAGAATTGAGTCCCAAAATTGTGTGTTGTACTGTATTTTATTAAGCAAATTATTGAAACTTTATTTGCTCTCAAATCACTGTACAACATTAATACATATTTTGTTGGTACATAGTGTGATGCATTTCTGTTTACTGCCGTTGGTGTTGTTGTTGTTGTCGTTGCTGCTGCTGATTTTCTTTAACTAAAAATGCCAAAAATTGTATAATAGAAACCCTTTTTTACACCACAGAAAGAGCCACCACCACCAGCAGCACAGCTCTGCACAACGTCATCAGGAGGCCTACAGAAACGCATACAAGCGTTACGATCGACTATGGGCCACCACAACGCGCCACATCGACACACAAGCAACACATTCGACAGTGGAGACAGATATCCATACTATTCGTATCGTAAGTTTGTGTTTTTTGTTGTTGTTGTTTGCTTAGTCAGTGACTGCTTTGTGTGGTGCTAAGGCTAAAATACTTTATAACAAAAAAAAAAAACAATTTCGTCCTCAACCGTTGCCTTTTGTTTTGGTTTTTAAAGTTTTTTGTGTTTTTCTGCGCTGTTGTTGTTGTTTTGGGGTTTTACGTTTTTCGTACGTTTTGTGTACATTTTGTGGTACATTTGCATACAATAAGAGGTACACAGCATGTTATCTTTCTATGACCTACACCAATATTTCTGAGAATGATGGTGTCTGTCTGTCCAGTATCGGTTTCGATTTGGGAAACGTCCATCCCGTTTAGCCAGCCACACAACAACTTTGGCACTTTAATATCATTGGGGAAGTTAACAAAAAAAGACATAAACACAAACACACACACACATACTTATAAAGACAGCAGCCAGCCGTATAACCACCACGGTGCATAGTCCTTTAAGCCACACTGATTGCGGTCTAATGTTGTAGCCCCAAAAATTGCATAAAATGACTACCCAATGGTAAAATATTGGAACCACCGCGCACACAACATGAGCCAATTAATATGATTAAAATTAAACAATTTGCCTGGTCATGTGTCCGCCGTGTCTTTTTCTCTCTGTCTGTCTCTCTCTCACTCTCTCTAGTGCTGTCCGCCCAGCTATGTTGATTGAGGGAGGAATTTATTAGAAATTGGGTCGCCAACTCGCCGTCTCCGATAGTCTTACTTTGTTACCCCCCATATAACGATAATGGGCAACTGACTGGCGACCAGCCCAACATAGCAGCACAACGAAGAATTTCCCACGCTCAACTTTGATCGTGCTTAAATTGATATTTTATAGATTTAAGAAAAACGCTGCCTGTAGCGACAGCATTTTGCATAGAAAGATCGCAAGGAAGCAAGCCAAACAAGAACACACTCGCTTGCACACACACACACACTCGCACTCACACAAATCGATGAATAATTTTCATATTCTATGTCGAAATGGGTGGAGAAGAACCCAAAGGAATCACTAGATATTGAACTGAACTGGCAACAGCAATACTCTATTCCTTTACATCTTCTCTGCACGCTGCAACAGTTCAGCTTCTCTAGCTTAACTTCATGGAGTGCAAGAAAATCAGCAAATGTTTTTAGCTGCAGGATAGATTTTTATGTCAGACAGCCCAGCAACAAAACAATATCTTGGTGCGATAACAGTATACGACGACCAAGATCTTAGCTGCTACAAATCTTTGTTTGTTACACAGATGCACCGCTCTTTTCCCCCTAACACACAATTTCTACTAGTAATGATGATGACGACGACGTCTATCGGTCGATGTTGAAGATCATCATAATGATGATCTATAAAAGCAGAGTCCCCCGGGTAATGTTGTTGTCTTTGGTCTGCGGAGAAATTCCAAATATTGTGTTTGTTAATATGCGAGTATGAATTCATTTTGTTGTGATTCAAGGCAGTGGGTTTAGTGGAAGAGAAAACAGTGACACTTATTTTGATGAGGAGAGAAATTTCTAGTTTTGTTTTTAGGGATAAAAAGTTACTGATTGTTAACACGTACTATTGACATTTTTAATGTTCCAGATTATATTGTAATATATTCAATAGGCATAATATGATGCGAGAAGCCGTCCCGTAACTAACTCAGTACAAAACATGATTTTGGGACTCAATTCTAAGAAGTGCATGTGAAAGTAGCCCCAATAACAAGAAGTTCTGCATCATTCGTTTTGTCAAGTTACATGCCATAATAGTTTAATATCGATTTGCAGTTATAAAGTATCGTATAGGGGAATTCATCACATTTAAGGCTCTTTGTTTGACATAACTTGAAAACCACTAGTCCGATTTAGCTAAAACAAATTTTAAAGCTAAAGAGATAAAATTTGAGACCCAAACAGTACATGGCAAGATGAATATTAATATGAAGACGAAAATTACATTTTCGATCAAATTTAAATATGCAGACGAAATTTACACTTTCGATCAGTGGGCGTGGTAAAACTTTTTTTTAGAGCTACAGAGATAAAATTTGATACCCAGATAGTACTCAGCAAGACACATATTAATATACAGACGAAATTTACTTTTTCGATCAGTGGACAAAGTGGGCGTGGCAAAACTTTATTTTAGAGCTAGAAAGATAAATTTTGATACACACATAGTACTCAGAAAGACACAGACAAAATATTCAGACAAAATTTTAATTTTCGATCAGTGGCGGGAGGGCGTGGCAAAACTTTCTATTATTTATTTATTTTTACAGACAAGACAAAAATGAATATGCAGACGAAATTTACGATCAAAGGAAGTACCTGAACTGTCTTTTAGTCTTAAAGAGTTACATTTAAGACACAACTACACAACTAATACAACAGACAGATCACCTTCAAATATGCAGACAACATTTTTATACCCTCACCCTACGGGTAGGAGGGTATATATCATTTGGTACAACCCAAATGTGTCACACATAGAAGAAGTCACTTTAGACCCTAAGTTTCTTTAAACCAAATTCGATTCCTGACTTTTTAAGTCGTTCGAGGCATGTCTGTCTGTCTGTCTAGCTGGCTGTCCGAAACCAAATGTTTTGCAACATTACACAAGTGTATATTTCCTAAAAACTACTAACGGTATTGCAAATAGGCTACATGGCCACGCCTCTTCTGATACCTACCATACAAATTCAGCCCTACTTTAAAAATCTAGTATTAATACACCCAACGCGATCGTGCCCAAATTCAGTATTTAGTAAAAGTGTAGCAGAATAAAGTTTTGGAGAAAAACTGAAAGTCTAGCCACACGCCTTCTGGTACCTTCCATACTCTTTAGGTACCGCCCACTTTAGAAATCGATTAATATCATAAATAGATCCAAAGCGATCGTAACCAAATTCTGTACTTAGTAAAGCTCAAGCAGAATAAAGTTTTGGAGAACAAATTGGAAGCCACGCCTCTTCTGGTACCTCCCATACAAATGTACCATTCCGCCCACTTATGAAATCGATCGTCCCCAAATTCTATATTTAATAAAACTATTACAGGATAAAGTCTTAGAGAAAAAACTGGAGATCTAGCTACGCCCCAACTGGTAGCTTCCGTACTAAGGCACCATTCCGCCCACTTTAGAATGCGAGTAGTAATATGAATACACTCGACATTACCGTGCTTAAATTCTGTAACTTGTTAAGTTAAAGCAGGATAAAGTTTGGGAGAAAAATCTAGAAGCCTAGCAACGCCCCTTCAGTAGTAATATCAATACACACTACACGATCTTGCGTAAATTCCGTATTTTGTTAAGCTATAACAGGATAAAATTTTCTAGAAGAAATTAGAAGTCTTGCCACGCCCCTTCTGGTATCTCCCACACAAATGTACCATTCCGCTCACTTTCCAGATGGAATAATATTATCAATACACCCAAAGCAATGGTGCCCAAATTCTGTATTAAGTAAAACTAGATAAAGATAAAGTTTTGGAGAGAAAAAAACTGGAAGACAAGCCACGCCACATCTGGTACCTTCCACACAAATGTACCACTTTGCCTACTTTAAAGATCGAGTAATAATATCAATATATTAGAAAATTTTATGTTTTACTGAGAGTGAGGGTATATGTAAGTCGGGTTTCCCGACTGAAATTTTCTTACTGATTTTTGGATCGGTGGGCGAAATGTCCTTTTGCAAAAACTGTATTTTAGTACCAGAGAGATTACATTTGATGTATAGAAATTAATCGGCACCACATTTAAAAATTTGCAGCCATGTTAGAGAGGCGTAACCCCAAGACTGACTAGTCCAATATTGCTGAAATAAAAATCCAAAATTTAAGAATTAAAATTCCTTAAATCTGTTCAATGATCATTTCTCTGCATAATCAATAGGTTCGCAGTTAAAAATAAATATAAGAAAAAAAAAACACTTTAAAATTTTTAATTTTTTTTCAAATTTAAATTTTAATTTTAATTTTTTTTCTTAAATTTATTTATAACGGCGAAACTGTTGATCATGCAGAGAAATAATACATGTGAACAGATTTTATTTCTTAAATTTCGCATTTTTATATCAGCCAAATGGGACTAGTCGATCTTGAGAAATTCCTTCACAACGTAGCCATAGGAGCTAAAAAACTTTAAGCCCAAAACGGCAAGGGTTAACATACTCCAATCGTGCCCAAACATTGGCTATCCCCAAATTTGGACAGACTTACCATTTTTAGGGGTCAAACCGACAAAATTTCCAATATCGATTTTTGCAGTCACCTTTCTATGCATGCTCGCCCAGTTCGTTCGCGATAATATGGCAGAGGAGCCATCAACCACGACTCGTCGCTTTGGTGCGATCATAAATGTCTTCTTGTGTCCAGAAATTGAGGATATGGACCTGGCCGCAATATGTGGTTCCAACAGGATGGTGCCACTTGCCACACAGCCAACTTAATAATTGCTCTTTTCCGCGAGACAAACAAAAGAGCCTAAAACGTGACAAATTCCCTTACACGATACTTATAAACTTCAAATCGATATTAAATTACTATGGCTTGTAACTTGACATAACGAATGATGCATAACTTCTTCTTTTTGGGGCTACTTTCACGTGTAGTTCTCAGAATTGAGTCCCAAAATTATATGTTTTACTAATTACACAGTACAATTTTTTCTATCTTCCGCAAATTAATAGAAATCGTGCGATTTAAATTATATAAATATTACTTAGGTGCTATCAATGAGTTGAGGAAACCCCCAAAAATCAGAAGATATTATCATTAATTGGTGATATCTTTTACCATTAAAGATTCAAGTGGTTCACCGGTTCAAACCTTACATAAGGTTTCTTATACGCCATCCTATATCTTCACATACTATATCTTATTATACTATATCTACTATCGATATTAAAGTTGAATGAATTTTATAAAATTTGAAACTCGATGGAAATAATAATTGTCGCCTTCAACTATGTGTTTACCCCAATATGATCTTGGGGCTGCAGCTCCTCGTTTTTCAAAGCATAGTGACGTGTATTTTCTGAATATAAAACGGCTTCCTTCATATATAGAATGGCATTCTTAATACATTTTTAATGTTCTTAAGATTTATATTTAAATATCGTTGCATTGAACAATATCATTTATGTCTCATGTATGTTGTTGTCTTAGATCTACGATTTTTTTCTTGCCAACATGAGAGAAAACAGAGCAGATCCTTAATTTATTGCAGTACTCAGACCAACGCTTAGGGTACTGCACTGTATGTATGATACTGAAAGGTATAACGCACTGTTTTGTTTTTTTTATGTTAAGGTCGCTGATAATACCTGGGATACCATTTAACAGGGCTGAGGCGAGCTAACACATATAATATTATCACTTCAATTGACATCAGAATTCAAACCAACGACATCTGATATCACTCAAAACATCCTCATTTTTCAAACTTTGCGCCATCATTTTACCAATAAACGACCACTGGTGAAGAAACATTTATTGCATCGAAATGCACAAATGACCCCAATAGGTCAAAGCTTCTGGGCGTTTCACTACTTTCAAAATCAACCAGGCAGGCGGGCAAGCAGGCAACCACCACCTCCAATCTGTAACTAATCTGCCAATGGCAGCTTTTGTTTTCATTGTCATACCATCAACAGCAAGAGCAATAACAACAGCAACAGCAACACTAAAACATAAAGGTAGCTGCCAACAAGCTAAACATCGAACATCATCAACTGGGCAAGAGCAGCAGCAACTACATCATCAACAACAACAACAAACACAATTGCCAAGATCAAAGTTAAAAGATTTAAGATATGCAAAGCTGCTGATGCTGCTGCTGCTGCACTTCATCAAATCAATTTTTGATAGCGATTTGTTACTGATGTCACGCAACAAACGCTAAACTAAGCACAACCCCATCTTAGCCAGCCTAGTAAATGGCCATGCCACCACGACCTGCAACAACAACAGACAAGCGAAAATGGATAGAAAGATCATCATCGCATCTTGATTTTAATATTCGATACAAATCGATTTTCAAATATTTAACATAGTTACTACACCGCCCGCCCGTGTTGCCTTCGTGGCCATGATTTGGAGGATTTGAAAGAAATTTTTACAGATTACTAAGGCTACAGATAGGCTTTAAATTCAAAGCATTGCGGCTGCCACATGTTGCTCTAGGATGTGTTTCTAATTACAAAGTAAAGACAAGGAAGGGGCGACCGACAACGTAGGGAGGGAAGAAATTGTAATACGAAAGGGTGTTGAGCAAACTTTGGTAAGCTACAACACAACATAGCAGAGCACAGCTACAACAAGAATTACGGCCGCAGCAACGAAAGTAATTGCCATGTGCAACAATTGCATCGGCAACTGCAGGCAAGTAGTGTTGCTGCTTCTTAAGCGGTTACTTGTGGAGTTGGTAGCGAATTGATTATTGGGGGAAGTGAAAAAGTTGGGAAAGAATATAGTAAAATTTAACTTTGCAAACCAAAAATTTTAAACCTTGAAACTACTTCGAAGTTGTGGTCCAGACCAACTTAAAGACACTTTAGCTTAAAATTGTTTTTCACCTCATCTTTAAGATAAAGATAAAGATAAAGATAAAGATAAAGATAAAGATAAAGATAAAGATAAAGATAAAGATAAAGATAAAGATAAAGATAAAGATAAAGATAAAGATAAAGATAAAGATAAAGATAAAGATAAAGATAAAGATAAAGATAAAGATAAAGATAAAGATAAAGATAAAGATAAAGATAAAGATAAAGATAAAGATAAAGATAAAGATAAAGATAAAGATAAAGATAAAGATAAAGATAAAGATAAAGATAAAGATAAAGATAAAGATAAAGATAAAGATAAAGATAAAGATAAAGATAAAGATAAAGATAAAGATAAAGATAAAGATAAAGATAAAGATAAAGATAAAGATAAAGATAAAGATAAAGATAAAGATAAAGATAAAGATAAAGATAAAGATAAAGATAAAGATAAAGATAAAGATAAAGATAAAGATAAAGATAAAGATAAAGATAAAGATAAAGATAAAGATAAAGATAAAGATAAAGATAAAGATAAAGATAAAGATAAAGATAAAGATAAAGATAAAGATAAAGATAAAGATAAAGATAAAGATAAAGATAAAGATAAAGATAAAGATAAAGATAAAGATAAAGATAAAGATAAAGATAAAGATAAAGATAAAGATAAAGATAAAGATAAAGATAAAGATAAAGATAAAGATAAAGATAAAGATAAAGATAAAGATAAAGATAAAGATAAAGATAAAGATAAAGATAAAGATAAAGATAAAGATAAAGATAAAGATAAAGATAAAGATAAAGATAAAGATAAAGATAAAGATAAAGATAAAGATAAAGATAAAGATAAAGATAAAGATAAAGATAAAGATAAAGATAAAGATAAAGATAAAGATAAAGATAAAGATAAAGATAAAGATAAAGATAAAGATAAAGATAAAGATAAAGATAAAGATAAAGATAAAGATAAAGATAAAGATAAAGATAAAGATAAAGATAAAGATAAAGATAAAGATAAAGATAAAGATAAAGATAAAGATTAAGATAAAGATAAAGATAAAGATAAAGATAAAGATAAAGATAAAGATAAAGATAAAGATAAAGATAAAGATAAAGATAAAGATAAAGATAAAGATTCGGGTTCTTTAGTTCTACAATAGAACATTTTCTGTACAAAAAAATTCGTCTTGATTACAAAAAAAGTACTTTTTATGTACAATTAAAGAACATTTTAGGTTCATTAAAAGTACTTTTGAGTTAAAGTAAACAACTTACGAATATGTTTGGTACAATAAAATAATTTTTGGTACAAAAAAGTACATTCTTGCACAATAAAAGTTCTTTATGGGCACAACAAATTTATTTATGGCTACGATAAAAGTACCTCTTGACTACAATTAAAGTTCCTTTGGGTACAATATAAATAGTCATTGGTACAATAAAAGTACTATTCATATACAATTATTTAAAGTACAATCAAATAACTTTTTGATACAATAACAGTTCTTTTGGGTACGGAACTTTTTGGATACAAGATAAAATTGGAAGTCTATCCACGCCCCTTCTGGTACCTCCCATACATATTCTGTATTTAGTAAAGCTATAACAGGTTAGTATTTGGGGGGGAAAATCTGGAAGTATACACACGCCCCTTCTGGTACCTCCCATACAAATGTACCTTTCCGCCCACTTTAGAGATGGAGTAAGAATATCAATAAATCCAACGCGATCATACCCAAATTCTATATTAAGTAAAGATATAAATATATAAATTTTTTGAAAAAAAAAATTAGAAGCCTAGCCACGCCCCTTCTTGTACCTCCCATACAAATGTACCTTTCCGCCCACTTAAGAAATCGACTAATAATATTAATAGAATAGAAAATTTGTGTTTTACTGAGATTGAGGGTATATGTAAGTCGGGTTGCTCGACAGAAATTTTCTTACTGGTTTTTATTAAAAATCGATTGACTTCAATAGCTCATGACTACTATTATCTTATATTGGGTGATGGTATTTATCAGTCAGTTTATCTGACTGAAATTTCTTTACTGGTTTGGTGCAATGAAAGTATATTTTGAGTACAATAAATGTGCTTTTGGTTCAGTATAAGTAATTGTTAATGCAATAAAGGTCGTTTTTGGCACAATGAAAGTACATTTTGGTACGATAAAAGTACACTTCGGGTACAATTTAAGTGTTTCTTGGAACAAGAAAATACTAATATACATATATATAATTATATAAATTTTAATACAATAAATTACATTTAGTACAGTAAAAGAACTTTTTAGTACAATAAAATTCTTTTTTAGTACAATAAAAGTACTTTTTAGTATAATAAAAGTTGCCTGATACTATAAAAGTACTTTTTGGCACAATAGAAGTACTTGTTGATACAACTAAAGTAATTTTAAAAACAATAATGTACCTTTTGGAACAATAAAAGTACTTTTTGGAGCGATAAAAGTACTTTTTGTATAAAAATTCGATAAAAGTAGTTTTTAGTACAATAAAAGTAGCCTGCTACAATAAAAGTACTTTTTTGTACAGTAAATGTACTTGCTAACGCAACAAAAGTAATTTTTGATACAATAAAGTACTCTTTGGTTAATTAAAAGTACTTTTAGGGCAAGGTAAAAGTACTTTTTAGTACCACAAAAGTAATCTCTGCTACAATTAAAGTACTTTTTGGTATAATTAAAGTACCTATTTATAGTGCACAAGTTATTTTAGATACAGTAATGTACCTTTTGAAACACTAAAAGTACATTTTTGTACGATAAAAGTCCTTTTTCGTAAAACAAAAGTATGTTGTTTAGCACAATAAAAACACTTTTTTGTACAATAAAAATTATTTTCGATACAATGAAAGTACTTTCTGGTACAATAATAACCCTTTATGGTAAAAAAAGGACCTTTTTGATACAATTAATGCATTTATATCCTCATCCTACGGGTAGGAGGGTATATATCATTTGATACGACCCAAAAGTGTAACAAATAGATGGATTAGACCGAAGATGGATTTTCTGTCTGTCTGTCTGTCCGTCTAGCTGGTTTGCACGATAACTTTTCAAAGACGCAACCAATTGTTTTGAAACTTTGCATAGGCCACGCCCTTTCTTGTAGGTCCCATACAAATGTTCCATTCCGCCCACTTAAAAAATCGGATAATATATCAATACATCCAACGCGATTTTGCCCAAATTCTGTATTTAGTAAAACTATACAGGATAAAGCTTCGGAGAAAATACTGGTAGTCTAGCCACCCTCTTTCTAGTGCCTCTCATACAAATGCGCCATTCTACCCACTTCAAAAATCGATTATTATATTAATACACCCAACGCGATCGTGACCTAATTCTGTATTAAATAAAGCTAAAGAATGATAAAGGTTTAAACAATAAATCTGGCAAAAAATCTGTAAATTCCCTATATGAGCAACTGTTTATTTTGTAGCAGTTACAATAAAACTGTTGTACTCCGTGGCGTATAATTTACGTGGAATATTACTTATGATAATCATACGCTAACATATAACAATATAACAAAAGAGCCTAACGTGAAAAATTTCCCTATACGATACTTACTAACTTCAAATCGATATTAAATTGGTATGGCATGTAACTTGACAAATCGAATGATGCAGAACTTCTCCTTTTTGGGGCAACTTTCACGTGCATTTCTCAGAATCGAGTCCCAAAATCATGTGTTGTACTGTGATGTCTTTGCTTTGAAATGATATTTTTGTCAAAATTTATATCCCTGTCACAGCCGCCATCCACTAATATAAATAGCTGTGACTCCGACCGATTGCACGGCTCTATGAAAAATGCCCCAAATGCAAAATGCCCCAAAAAAAAAACGAAAAATTACCCAAAAAAATTTCCATTCATATGAAAAATCCCCCATAAATTTTGGGGAACTTTTCATTTATTTATTTCTAATTTTGGGTAATTTTTCATATGCAAAATGACCCAAATTTGCAGGTATGAAAAATACCCCAATTTTTTTCCTTATAATAAAAAATAAAAAAAGAGGCGTGCCCCCCACCGCATTCGTCTTTTAGTAATGCTAGGTTTGTTTAAAAGCATATTTTTTTTGGGGTATTTTTCATAAATTTTGTGGGTTATTTTTCATAATTTTTGGGGAAATTTTCGTTCTTGAGTTTTGGGTCATTTTTCATTTTGTTCCGCCCAATTTTATTTTGGGTAATTTTTCGTTTTTTTTTGGGGCATTTTTCATAGAGCCTGCACCCGCTACTACTCCTACTCATTTGCAAATATTCGAATACCTCAGAGTTCCTTCCATCACCACAACAGAATCGAATAGCAGCGCGCTCAAGTGTTAGATAAATGTGTAGGCTCGAATGTAAGACAAGCTGGCTGAGCATTTAATAGCTGCGAATGGCGATTAAATGCGACTACACGCACACGGCGCGCACAGCACAACACTCGTATATGTAGCTTTGGACACATGTACATGGGCATGTATGTATGTTTGTAGGTACGTACTAAGCAACAGCTCCCACCATACTACGTACACCGTTCCTAGACTGACGGTGGTCAGTAGAATTTAACTTAGACCGATAAATGCTTATGGTCACTTTTTATCACGGTTGCATTGCCATTTTACCGCTGGATTATTTTAAATGTTGTTGCAGCATTTAATGTTGTTGTGTTGATATTATGGCTGGTGTTGTTGCTGGGGCTGTTATTGTTTTTTGGTTATTTCTACATAAATACTGTTGTAATATTGCACATAAAAACCAAAGCGCAAGATCGATCATTTCAACTATTTTGTGGTCGTCTTCAACAATTTGAAATCCTCAAGATGTCTACGAGGATGATGATGATGGTGATGGCGGTGGTGGTTGTGGTGCTGGATGGTCATGGCCACATCCATGAAACAGTGTATATAATCGTTTTGTATGGGATCCCTCATCGGCAACATTGTGAAGCTGTTTCAACGACACAGCCGAAGTAAAAGATTGAAAAGAACAGCCTTTCACATGGGGAGAAGCTACAACAGATTCAGATGCAGCAGCAACAGCAGCAGCAAAAGTTTACGCTTATGTTGCCAGTTGAACTATGTTGTAGTACAAAAGAAATTTGACGCCGCTCTATTTTGTTTCGCATGGATTTTTTTTGTTGTTGTTTGTTCTTTCTTGTTTTGTACAGTGTGATCAATGTTTTCCAGGGAAATTTTTTTTGTAGTTATTTTCTTGTTCTTTTTTGATGCTTGCACAAGAGATGCTTCAAATTGTTTTGCTGCAACATCATTTGTAGGGTGGAGTGATACGAGGTTGGTTGGAAGGATAATTTTTAGGAATATTTAAATTGTATAAAATTTGGTATCCTGCAAAAATGTCTCAAGTCCACTTTTGTTGTTTCCTAGTTATTGTTGATTTAAAGTTTATTGCCGCCTATGTTTTGCAACAATAACTACAAATCTACTTTAAAGAGGCATAGACTATGACTTTGGGACACTTTTGCATCATTAAGTCCATTTAGCAAATAAGTGGACCTGAGCCCTTTTTGCAGGATACCGACAATATACGATATGCCGGCATACGCTGTTGATATTGACATCATTACTCTGATATTACAGAATGTTACTGCTGCCATCTCAGATATTGATAGGGTAGAATATTTTAGTGACAAGTGATTAGATTAGAATACGCGACTATTATGCCGGTGACCTGGGATCGAGATCTGTCACAGCCATTTACAATTCTTTGCTCGGCGGTTTCCTGGGTGAGCATCTTTTGAATGATCGAAAAATAATTTTAGAATATAGGCTGACGTCATCTTTAAACTGTTGTTCCTATTTGGGTTAATCTTAAGAAATAAGAATGTTAACAAGAGCTCTGCACAACTGAATTTGCTTTAGTAAAGACAACAAATGACTTACTGCAATGTGTGTGATGCTTGCAAGACATGCGCCGACCAAAATAACCGTTTTACACTAATGTAAAGAGATGATGTACCATAGTGCATCAATTCGTCACGAAAGGGTCTGAAGATGAACTCGATTCTGAACCATACATTAAGACAGGTAGAACCAGTATCTGGTACAGGTGAAGTTTTGTTCGTCGAGAGAGGGCTCTGTCATTGAATTGCTTGCTTAGTCCGTAGTAGCATTTATTAGCAAGCAGGATTCTTCTCCGGATATTGAGGCGGACATTATTTGTTTTGTTAAAATTGTCTACCATCTCGTAATTATAGTTGTCAACGTTTACGCAGTTTCCCAAACAAGTAGATTCTTTGTTCGTTGAAACTAATAACTTCGTTTTGTCCTCGTTCCCCATTATATCCATTTTCCTTCTGCATATTTGAGAAGGCTGTAGTCACATCCCGCAGTTTTCGGCCGATGATGTCTACGTCGTCAGCGTACGCGAATAGCATGTGGCTTTTGTTGAATATCGCGCCACTTGTGTTAACTGCAGCTTTCTCATTATCATCTCCATCAATATGTGGAAGAGGTCACACGATAGGCCGTCGCCTTGTTTAAGCCTCGTCTGGTATAGAATGGCTCTGTAAAGGTCCTTGCCAATCTTCTCTGAAGACTTTGTATCAGTCAGCGTCATTCGGCAAAGGCGTATTAGCTTCTCTGGAATACCATACCATGGCTTCGAGTAATTTCTGCCATATCGGGCTTTATAGTCGACAAAAAGATAGTATGTGTCGATCTGTTTCTCTTGTGTTAGTTAGTTGTGTTAGTTATTAATTATTCCAGGATTTGCCGAAGTGTGAATATCTGGTCAGTTGTTGATTTACCAGTTCTAAAGCCACACTGCTAATGCCCGATCAGGTTATATAACACTGGCTTTAGTCTTTCACATAGCACACTCGACAGGACCGTATATGCGATGGGTAGAAGGCTGATCCCGCGGTAGTTGGAGCACCCACTTGCATCACCTTTATTCGTCGGGCATGCACTCCTTAAACCAAACCGTATGTAGGTGCTGGTGCATGCTCGTTACGATCTGCTCGTTGCCGGACTTGAAAAGCTCTGCCAGAAGTCCGTCGGCACCGGCTGCTGTTTTATTTTTCAGCTGCGATATTGCTGTTCTTACCTTGGCTTGACTTGGTGGTGCGCAATCTAAGCCGTCGTCGACAATTGGCGTGAAACCTTCACGTGCGCTGCCTTCTGGAAGTGTTTCCACCACATATGCAGAACACTCCGAGTATCTGTAACCAGATTTCCATCCCTGTCCTTACATGAGGGGAGCCCATTACCGTAGCCTTTTGCTTTTATTTTCTGGTCAAATTTTCGGGCCTCACCTGTATCCCTGTATCGCTCTATATCCTCGTTCTCCTGTTCCTTTATCTGACGTTTTTTTACTTAAATAGATGTCTCGCCTGTTTTACTGTCTTCTTGTGCCGTTCCCTAACAGCCCGGGTTACATTTGGTTGTAGCATTGCCCCATTATGTGCCCCATAATGTGCCAAAAAAGTTTAGAGAGCTGGTTGGAATAGGCTGTGGCTACCTCTGGGGTTTGCAGCTTCGCGATGTCCAGCTTCTTTGTGTTTGGTTAGTGCGTTTTTCGCTCTGCTTAGTCTTATGCGCACCTTGGATGCAACAAGGTAATGATCCGAGCCAATATTAGCACCATGGATCACACGCACGTCCATGACACAAGATGCCTGCCATCAATTACCACATGATTAATTTGATTTTTGATGTTTTTATTGGGGGATAGCCGTACTACTACCATGTTCCTTCCTGTTGCGAAGCTAACCAGTCTAAACACATTGTCTGAAGTGTCGGTATGCAGGCTGAATATTCCGATCATTGGACCAAGAACATCTTCCCTTCCTATATTTACTTTAAACTTTAAAGTTTTAAGTCTCCCAGAACAATTTTAATGTTGTAGCCAGGGCAGCCGTGGTATGTTTCCTCTAGGCGCTCGTAAAATGCATCTGTAATCTCATTGTCCTTATCTTCCGTCGGGACATGTACAAAAATCAGCGTGATATGGAAATATTTCACCTAGATGCGGATTGTGGCTATTCGATCACTAACAGGATTGAACCGCAAGACAAGAAGTCGTGCTTTCGGCATGGCAGCTGTAATAGATGTCGCAATTTTTACGTCGCGAGCATTCTTGTCTTGTTCATCTCATTTCCTAATGTACTTTTAGGTACAACAAAAAAGTACTTTCACTTGAAAGTAGCCCCAAAAAGAAGAAGTTCTGCATTATTCGTTTCGTCAATTTACATGGCAAAATAATTCAATATCTATTTGAAGGTAGTAAGTATCGTAAAGGGGAATTTATCACGTTTTAGGCTATTTTGTTTAACATAACTCGAGAACCACTAGTCCGATTTAGGTGAAGCAAACTTAAAAAAATAAAGAATTACAATTCCTTTAATCTGTTCATATAACGTTTCCCTACATAAGCAACAGTTTTACTTTTCAATTCATCAAATGAATTTGAACTGGATTTAATTTGTAGCAGTTACAATAAAACTATTGTACTCTGTGGCGTATGATTTATGTGGACTATTACTTATGATAATCATACGCCACCAAATAGTATTTATGTTATGTCTAACAATAGATCCTAAAACGTGACAAATTCCCCTATACGATACTTGCTAACTTCAAATCGATATTTAATTATTATCGCATGTAACTTGACAAAACGCAAGATGCAGAACTTCTTCTTTTTGAGGCTACTTTCACGTGCAGTTCTTAGAATTGTGTCCCAAAATCAGGAACTGTTCTGTGTTATAGATCTGCTTTAACCAAATTACGTTGTTCTTGCCATTTATACACCACTCTACACAAATCAAAGTCAAAACCCAACAATATTTCTGAGATTTTTTTCATATACGAATTTTCAATTAAAACTCCGAAAGAAACACAAATTCAAAAGCACCTGTACTTTCTACGGTAGTTTTTTATACTTTGAGCAACAACATCGACAAGAACTCTAACACCAACAAACACAAGTGCCAGGCCACAGCAACAGCCACAGTAATATCGCCGTCATCATCCGCAACAACAACGCCAACAACATTCATCTAAATGATTCAGTGCTAACATAGAGCATGTAAACATTGTACATTAATTTTATTTGTAACAAAATGAACTCTCCTTCCTCATCGTCATCGTCATCATCATCACCCAACAAAGATGTGCAGTGCAGTGCAGTGCAGTGGAGTGGAGTATGCCACTTGAGCAGAGTGAGAGTGCGCAATGCATCTCCAGTGTACACACTAGACGCATGCTACAATAAATTCAAATATTTGTATGAGTTTACATGGGTTCTGCAGTAAGTCAGTTGTTTTAGCCATGGCCCAAGGTATACTTATGTTCCCAAAGTCTGTCAGATGATCATCGCACAGTTTCACACACACACACACACATATTCATATGTTATTCGCCAAAAATGTGGAAAAAACATAAAAAGCTGGCGTTGCACTTGTAACCTAAGAAAGTTAGGCAAAACTGATGAACTGACTGAAGGTTTATAGTCGAAAAGCTAAAGCAAAACCAAAAGAAAAACAACAACCAAGAAAAAACTAAGTTAATTTTAACATTCTAAGCTGTGCAGATACAATAAGAACCGTAGCAACTCAACTGCTTATTCTCCAAGCCAACAATAACAACAACAACAACATCACCATCGCCGAGCAGCAGCAACAAAACCTTCGACATCATCATATACAGCAAACAACATGTGTACGCAGTCGATGCTGCTGCTGCTTATGTTGCTGCATCAGCTGCTCATGCGCACCTAAGATTTAGAACGACATTAGAGCAGTCAATCCATCATGGATAAACATTACCATAAATTACATAGAAATAATTGATTATTATGAATCTTTGGCGGACTACATACAGCCATATAAACATCCACATGTAGGGAAGATATCTCATGCCTGAAACTGAAGGCATCTCCCTCCCCCTCCACAACCCCTGTTCTCTAGACACTAAAGAAGAAGGCGGTGGTGGTGGCAATGATGCCGTTGTTGCATCAGTCCATTGCAGCAGTCGTTTATTTTGGGTAGTAGGTAACTTGTTGTTGTTTATACACCAAAATACTCCCAGACTGTGTGCGGCGGTGGGTTTTAGGCCATTATCCTTTTTGCAGTCGACCAACCAAACGACCAACCGACCGATGCTCGCACGCATAAGAATCGCACCGATTTAGTTTAAATTACGCTTAAGTTAGTGGGAATAACTACAACGGCCACAACAACAGCAACAACAACACTATGCACTGTGTCCATACATGAAGATGAAGATGATTTCAGTACTGCTCGGTGCGCGATTTAATACCTCGCTTATGTTGGGGTACTTAAAACTCAATATTGTAGCAGATTTTGTTGCTCTTACGTAGATCATCATCAAGTCAAGCGAGCTGGAAAAAACAGAGACATGTGGCCGCATAGTGATAGTGAATATGTCCGAGGTTGAGTCCAATCGTTCACAGTGTGGGGATAATGGTATTATTTACTTAAAAAATATTTGAATTTTTTACAAAATTTCAGAAATTGAAAAAAACTACTAGTTTTACAATGGTTATGGACTGTAGATCCATAGGTCGCTGGTTCATCCGGCTCGAAGGACCAAAATGTTACGGCGGGGAAAATAATAATTTATCCAATGGAGGGAGAAATAAAAACACAAGTAAATTATGAGTTTTTGTAATAAATCGGGTTTTTTTACTAGTGTACCAGCCGAAGGTACGCAGGTCGGGACATATAGTAAAACTGTAGCAAAGTTTACAGCCAACAAATGTAAAAAGCTCAGCTCAATATCTCTGAGCATGTGGTAATTTTTTATAGGGCACAGAAAGGGTATTTTATGGTACCAACTAAGAATCAATGAAAAAGACTATAATTATATTCGCTAAAAAATCTCAACAGAAAACATAATTTCTAATGGTCGGGGAAAACCTCTCGGTATCGTAGGTTTCACCTGTAAATACAAAATATTAATAGTAAAATGTACTCAACGTTTGGAGGGGCATAGGCGAATACAGTAGAGGCACAATGTGTCGGTTTTTTTTTTCAAAAGTTAACGATGCATTTGGGGCAGACAAAGACTAGCACACCCCAATGCGTTACCTAAGCTAGACATTTAAAGGGTTCATACAGTCGAGGTAGCCAATGTCTATTCCAGTCAAATCTCTCAATTTAAGCAATCGAACACTCCTAATAACGATGTTGCTCGCACAGATATATTGAGCGTTCTACGACCACTGTCGCAAAATCCGTACGATGATGAATTCATCATATCGTCTGAGAAAAAATTTGCACGGCTTAAGAAATGCAGTGCCGCTATTCAAGACTAATTGCGATGAGCAGGTAAGGAGCATGCACCAGATCATAAACACGATTGCCAGAAGGAATGTATGGCCGATAATTGAAATCTGTGCACCAAAAAGGAATTTACTCATCACCTTTCAGGTCCTACCGAGTGTGTTATGTAAAAGACAAAGTCCATCTTAATGAAACTGATTAAATCTTATCAGTGTGACTGGTAAATCCATCACTAACCAGATATATGCCTAGGCGGAGTTTGGTACTGCTGCGAAACTGTTTCGACTCCGTGGTACGGCAATGACCGACATGAAGTCTTCGGCGAGGAAAGACAAAATCTATCCGAGCTCTTTATTAACATGCTCAGTGGTGCTTCAATAGCTTAGTGGAAGCGACGTAGATTAGCAATCTGAAGGTGCCGTGTTTGATTCCCGGCCGGGGCACTGGCCAAATCAACATCGTTATAAAATTACTTTTCAAATTCTTTTGAGTTCTCCAGCCAACAAAACTCATCCTAGATGCTTCAACTACAAAAATCCGGCTTGTGCAAGGACCAAGAAAATGATTTATCAATATCACAAAATAAATCCACAAAAACAACTGGCGCCATCTTTGGAGGAATTTGGTGGTTAAAATTCACAACAATATCTAACAATCACCTGACACAAACCTTGTTATCATCTACAAAGACTGTTTCGAGTTGGCAATATTGATCGTATGATAATCGGATTACATGCACGATCAAGTGTCGTTAAATTGAAAGAAGAAAAACAAATTGGTATAAAGAACTATCACCCCAGCCTGGAATCGCAAGCCGCTGCTACTATTCTTGCTCTGCAGCTCAGAATCCTGGGTAATGTAACAAGTGAATCAAACTGTTTTGGTAGTCTTCTGTGAATAATAATGGATGCCGTTGGGGATGTAAACTAAATATTGCATCTCAAGCCGACCTCCTTCGTGGTGGTACCTAGGCAACGTTGTTCGTGATATTTTCTTTTATCATGAATAGCAGCAGATGGTGACCGACGAGCTCTGATAGTTGGGCTAGCCACCAAGCACGAGAAAGAAAAAGTAAGAAACGGAACCCTTCAAATGTTGACGACCCCCGCAAACATAATAAGCACCATGATTTAAGGATATGCACCTGAAACATCCGGACTCTCTATAGAGAAGGTGCCACTGCCCGACTGGCGGATGTCTTCAAAAAATATAAGGCTATCATCACCGCCATCCAGGAGATGAGATGGACAGGAAAAAGACGTTCGCGACGTACAACTTACGACATCTATTAGTGCTGCCATGCCGAAAAGCACTAAGCACGAAGCTTTGCAGCGGGAAAGAACATGGTAGTGAATGGAACCAGATTCCAGATATCCACAAGGCAACTTGGCTATCCCCCTATCAATACATCAAAAATCATAATCAATCATGTGGTAATTTTCGTGCGTGTTATCAGTACATCGCAATGCTGCAAACCTCTTAGATAGCCACTGCCTATTCCAATCCGCTCTCTCAACTTTTACGACACAACGCCTCTACTTCTGATGTTCCCGATACACAGTGGCAGTATATTGCGCATTCCATGGCAACCGTTGCTAGGTTATAAAAAACGGCGCCCAGAAGAATCCTGGAACGATGAAGAATGTCGCATAACGTCTGAGGAACAGGATGTTGCTCATACGACACAAGGAGACTGTAAAACAGGCGAGACAGCATTTAAACCGAGAAAAACATCAGATGAAGGAACGGCAAAACGAGGATATAAAGCAATACAGGGATAGAGGTGAGGCCCGAAAATTTTACCAGAAAGTAAGAGCAAAAGGCTACGTTAATGGGCTCGACTACGGCCTAGATTGCTCACTACCAAGTCAATCCGAGGTAAGAAGAGCAATATCGCGGATGAAAAATAATAAAGCAACCAGTGCTAATTGTCTTGCAGCAGAGATTTCCAAGTCCAGTGTGGAGAAGCTGATAACGAGCATGCTCAAGTTTCCACGCACGGTTTGGTTTAATGAGTGCATGCCTGAAGATTGGAATCTAAGCGTGTTATGTCCTGTGCTGAAAAAAGGAGATCCAACTACCGCGGGATCATCCTTTTACCCATCGCAAATAAGGGCATGTCGAGTATGCTATGTGAAAGTCTAAAGCCAATGTTGTCCAACCTGATCGGGCCTTGTCAGTGTGGCTTTAGAACTGATAAATCAACACTTGCCATCTTTTCGTCCACTATATAGCTACCTTTGACAGTCGATATGGCAGAAACTTCTCGAAGCCATGGCTGAGTAAGGTATTCTAGCGAAGCTGATACGCTTTTGCGGAATGACACTGACTGACACGAATTCTTCAGTAAAGATTGGCAAGGACCTTAGGAGCCATTCTATACCAGATGGGGCCTAAAACAAGGCGACGGCCTATCGTGTGACCTCTTCAATATAGTGATGGAGATGACAATGAGTAAAGCTGCAGTAAACACAAGTGGCACGATATTCAACAAGATCTACATGCTACTCTCGTAAGCTGATGACGTAGACATCGTCGGTCGAAAACTACGTGATGTGACTGCAGCCTTTTCAGGTATACAGAAGGAATCAGCAAAAATGGGTCTAACGGTGAACGAGGACAAAGCGAGAATCTATTCGTTTGGGAAACAAGAATCTTCTCGTTTGGGAAACTGCGTGAATGGTGACTAATTTCGTGATGGTAGATCATTTTATGTGGGACCGGCCGTGGCATAGTGGTTAGAACACGCGACTACCATGCGGGAGATCGCAGGTTCAAACCTGGTTCCAATCATCTTAAAAGAAAAAAAAAAAAAAAAAATATTCTTTCATTGTCGGCTCCCCTCGAATGTTGTTGACAGCAACTTCGCAGTATTAAGCGTCGATTCAATCGTCGTGTCTAGTAAGAGCTTCTCAAACAGTGACGTTCGCATTCGTCGATAAACAAGTAGGTGCCGTTAGTTGTGAATCTAAAAAATAGAAAGCGTGTTAATTCACAACAACGCGAGAAGCTATCCCATACCTCATTCATGGGGTGCAAATTAAGTTTTTTTAAGTTTTTTTAAGATCATTTTATGTACCTAGGCTCCGCCATCAAAAAAACAAATAATGTCAGCCTCGATATCTGGAGAAGAATCCTTCTGGCTTATAACTGCTACTACGGACCAAGCAAGCGATTTAAGGACAGAGCCATCTCTCGACTCACAAAAATCCAGCTATACCAGATACTGGTTCTACCTTTCTTTATATATGGTTCATAATCCTGGGTTATGACACAAGCGAATGAATCGGTTCTGGCAGTATTCGAGAGAAAAATACTCCGTAAAGTATTTGGGCCCATCATTGTTAACGGTGAAAATCGACGTCGTATAAATAATAAGCTGTACAAGTTTTACACTGACATTGACGTGGTCAGATGCATTAAGGTCCAGCGGTTGCGTTGGCTAGGTCATGTTGTAAGCATAAAAATACTCCAGCTCGAAAAGGGCGACCAAAACTCCGTTGGAAAGACCAGGTTACTGAGAACCTTGCAGAACTTGGTGTGACTGGAAAAGGAGCGCAGAAGATCGAATCGCTTATAAATTTTTTTTACGTGCGGAATATAATCCAATTGAATTGTAAAGAAATGCCAGCTAAGTAATTAAGTACTATTTATTATATTCCCTAACATTAACCTCTTAAAAACTGCCCCGTTGGCCCTCTCATTTGTCATAAGGTGCAAAAAATTCGCCTAGACTAATGAAAATTTGTATCACTTAACATTTTCACAAATCGTAACACTGTTCGACGTTACACTAAAATGTCCATAAGAGCGAGTAAACATCTTTGCAAGCACTTTGAACTTAACAAACTGCAAAGTGGATATCATATCCACCTCACCGAGACAACAGATTTATACATATAAATACACAAATGCTGTTCAATGCTGGCTGCAATGTCAGTTTGTCGAGTAAATTGTGCAAAATGCAATTTGAAAAATCAACAAAGTACGCGCTGAATGAGGAATTGTTACGATTATCGTACTAGGATCGTCATTATAACAGCAACAACAGCAGGTGAGGTGAGGAGTGGAGCATGGAGGGGGGCAATGTGTGTAGGGGAGGAGATTTTGCTACAATTTAAAAAATGAATGCAAATATTTGCTAAATACGCCTATTACTAGACAAGAGTATAGACGAGACGAGACGAGCAGCGTAATATAAATAAATACTTCTCATAAATATGTTCATCTCTATATATCTTTCGTTATAATTGCTATGGTTGACTGACTATTAGCTATTGCACAGACGACGCAAAGTGGCTTTGTTGTTGGCCAGCTATTTTCTTTTTTCATTTTGGACGTGATCGTATTGTTTACAATAGTTCATATTATGATGCAGAGAAAGACAGAAAGAGAGAGAGTGAAAAAAAGACACAAGGTATATACGAGATAGACCAGAGATAGTTATCCTCCGTTGCATACATCCTCCTCTTCCTAGAGAACAGTTTAGTTATTTATTTAAGACTCTACTGTATATAATAAGTACTATTAATCTAAGACGCCCATGACAAATCACTCAATTGTCAGTGTAGTTGGATCCACCACACACTTACACTCAGGCCCAGATCCATTTGCCGCCGCTTCGTTCATCTTGCTTGCCATCAGCCACCAGCCAAGTTGGCTTGACTTTAGACAAGTGCTGACTGTGGCTCTCTGGTGGTGGCTGCTGCTTGAGCTGTTTTCCATTGCACAAACGTATCACACACACACCACACCACAAATGTTGTGGACTTAATTCATGGCAATAGCTGGGCGATTGACAATACCATAAAAATGTCCATTCAGTCTATCTGTCATTTACCATTTACCGATTTAGTGTCCAGAGATTTTGTCATTCAATCAATCCCATTTTGAAATTAATAACTTTACGAAATGATGTTGTCGTCCTAAACGGCGCGGCAATTGAATGTGCTGCGCTCTCAAGAACGTCACAGAGGAAGAGGTGTGTCCGTCCATTAGCTTCCACCGTAGGAAATCCTGACACATCGGTTGCCGAACAATAGCTGGGGTGGTGATATTTATCCTGGTGGTACTATATTTTGTATTTGAATCGTATAATAAATAGAACTTTGATTCGTATGTTGTCGTCTGTCGCGCCAGCCGTTGCTGTTGTTGTGTTGATGTTGCTGATGCTTCGGCGGCCGATGAGCCAATTGATGGGCAAGTGGATGGATGTGATTGTTGCTGAATATCTGTCCGTCCGTCTGTCTGTTGTGTTTCTTTCTTTATTACTTGGGCATTTGATTGCAAGTGACGATAATGTGTTGTTGAATTGGCGCTTCTGCAATTCTTGAAATTTTGAGAAAATATCAAATATGGCAACAAAGACTTAGCTATTGATTTTGAGTTGGCCATAAGCGACCTGTAGGGAAGATTGGTGTTAACATAGAATCGCTAAGATACGTTGCAAACACATCGAAAGTTAGATATAGCTAAAGAGTGCGATAAATTTATTGATTCGGGGAAGCGAGAATATTGCAAACTTCAGGCAAGGGGATAGGCTCTAAGATTTACCCAAAAGTTAAAAATTGCTGTTGCCCATCCTGTGCTGATGTCATTGTTGGCTTTAAAACCATCAATTTGGCTGATGCTATTTTCCATGTCCTGGAGAATTCTCTTGCCCAAATAGTAGTGGTCAAGGATGCCAAACAAATGGAACAAAATCAGTATATGAAGGATATACAGTCCTATTTGAAGGCAGTCATACATAGTCAGGAACCTTAAGCGCTGGTAATGTAGGAAAAAGGGATGTATATAGGTGGTCTGAAATTGAAGTGAATGATGTCGAAGATGAATTGAATAAACTTTTTGAAAATATTGCCCTCAAAGATGGTTGCTGCCTGGTTAACACTTTGGTTACCGTGCCTAAGGGTGTCATAAAAACATAACCTTCGATTGCCGCACAATCATTAAATCCTTGGAACGTGTTGTCGTTGGGCCTTATACATTAGACTCCAATTTAATATGTTGTTGTTGTTGTAACAGCTGGAGGAAGTAACTGTGGTAATAATTCTTTATACCGATTTTCAATTTATCGGCACTCGAACGGGCATATAATTTGATTACCATACGATCATTGTTGGCAACTCGGTTTCGTTCCTTTGTAGATGATAACAATATTTGTGTCAAGGATTTTTAGGTGTTGTTGTTGTCAGTTTTAACTGCCAAATTCCACTAAAGAAGGCGTCAGCTGTTTTTGTTTATTTATTTGCGAAGTTAATAAATTATTTCCTTTTTCCTTGTTCCTTGCCCAATCGTGATTTTTGTACTGGAAGCATCTAGGTTGAGTTTTGTTGGCTGGAGAACGCTTAAGTATTTAAAAAGTAATTTTTCATCGATGTTAATTTGGCCAGTGCCCCGGCCGGTAATCGAACCTGGCACCTTCGTATTGCTAATCTTCGTCGCCTCCACTGGGCTACATGAGACAATTTACCATTGTCGCATGTGGCTGACCAGGCTGTTGACATGTTTTAAACAAAGAGGGACTTGGAAAATAATAAAAAAAAGTTTGCAGTTGATCAGCCCCTCCATGCTTACAATTATTTTACGACACTAAACTTGGCGAACCCAGTGTGATCCTTGCCAATTACACTTCAAGTCTACTCACAGAGCTCCGTATTCGTGGTACTACTGCGGACGAAGTACCTGCACGTGATGACGCCTGGAAAGGTGCTTTTGACAACCTTCAGAGCACGGCTAACTGTGAGAGGCAAAATCTAAAACCCAGGCACGTCGGCTCAGAGTGAGCGGTACCCTGACCAGCGTCTGACCCAGAATGGGCGGCTGTAATAAAATCCTGGCAGGAGAAGAAAACTGCGACTTGGTGCACTGGGCTTACAACCTGCCACCGACGTTTGAACTATTGCAATGAAAAAGAGAAAGAAAAGAATAAAACGGACCCCCCAAAATGATGACGATCACCGCAAACGTATTAAGGGCCATGATTTGACGATATGCACCTTGAATGTTAGAACACTGTATAGACCAGGTGCCTCCATTTTAACTGGCAGAAGTCCTTGAAGAATCAAAGGCTGGCATAACCGTATTACAGGAAATCCGGTGGAAGGGACATGCGGACAAGCACGAGTTTGGATGTGGATTTGTGGTTGGCAAGAGATTGCGATACCTAGTCTCAAGGTTCAACCTAGTGAGTGAGCGAGTAGCCACCATAAGAGTCAAAACAAAGTTTTTCCACTTATATGTGCCTCATATTTTAACACTTATATGTGCCGATGCTCCGACAGAAGAGAAAAGCGATGAGGACAAAGACGAGTTCTACGAGAGCCTAGAAAATGTATATGACCGCAGACCAAGCAATGACGTCAAAATTGTACTAGGCGATTTAAATGCTAATACAGACCGGGAGACCGCACTTGAGTCTACCATCGAAATATTCAGTCTGCACACCGAAACGTCGAACAATGGCATCAGACTGATTGATTTATCTGCTATAGTAGTTGACAGCACTAGATTTGACCTTCCAAATATTCATAAGGCAATATGGTTATCTCCAGATCAATTGACGAGGAATCAAATTGATCACGTGGTAGTTGATGTTCTAGACGTACGAGTGATCAGGGGTGCGAACATTGTCTCCGATTACTACCTTACAGCATTTAAGATACGCATAGGGCGAAAAACGTACGTAACCAGGCACAACGAAAGGTGGACATTGGTAAACTGCGGACTACAGAGGTAGCGGACGCCTACTCCAACCACCTAACTCAACTGCTATGGAATGCACCAACCCCTGATTATATTAGCTCGCAGTGGCAATATATTGCCGACTTCATAGAACGGACTGCGAGAAGCGTATTTGGGTACTAAAGGTGATGGCTGGTACGACGATGAATGTCGGAATGCCACGAGAGAGACGGATGCTGCATACAACACGAAACTGCAGCCAATGGCAACGCGAACTGTTCGTGAACGGCACACATGAAGAAGAGACGAGAGGCAACTCGTCTCTTTGACGGTAAAAGAAAGAGCTGAAGAAGAGGCAGGATGAGTGCACAAAGTTGCTCCGATGTAGAGGGGAAGCCCAAAAATTCTACGAGAAGGTTAAGGCGAGAACGCGTGGCACAGGGTTGCCCTCCTGCAAGGACAGCGATGGCTAGCTAGTGACGGTCGCGGATAACTTTCTGAAGATATAGAGGGAACATTTCAGAAGTCTACTGAATACGGACTCCTCTCCAGAAGACCCCGCTACAATCCATGATGATGGTATTAACTGTCTACTTCCGAGCCAGAGCGAGATACTTGTGGCAATATCTCGCCTTAAAAACAACAAAGCTGCTGAATCCGATGATCTCCCCTGGTGAATTGTTTAAGGTATGTGGGGAGGAGCTGATTAGGAGCATGTTTCAGCTCATGGAGAATATCTGGCTAGAGGAGAGCATGTATGGGGATTGTCTGTCTCAGTCTGTTATGTTCCACATACAAGAAAGGAGATCGTAGTAAGTGTAAGATCACCGTGGGATAAGCCTATTACCAATTGCGGCGTAAAAGGTCCTTTCGAGCATATTGTGTGAATGTCTAAAGACAATTGTAGAAAAACTAATTGGACCTTATCAGTGCGGCTTTAGACCTGGTAAATCTACGATAGATCAAATATTCCCTTTACGGCAAATTCTGGGGAAAAAACTCATGAAAATCAGATTGACACCTACCACCTCTTTGTCGACTACACAGCTGCCTTCGACTCTCCGTTAAGAAGCAAGTTATATGAAGCCATGTCTGAGTTTGGTATTCCTGCAAAACTAATTCGACTTTACCGATATACCTGACAAAATACCAAATCCTCGGTTAAGATTGGTAAGGATCACTCTGAACCATTCAACACAGAAAGAGGTCTCAGGAAGGGTTATAGCTTGTCCTGTACACTATTTAATATAGTTATGGAACAGGTGATGAGAAAGGCTGGTGTCAACATGTCATATTACAATATGTACATATTCCCCAAGAGCCACATGTCACTAGCCTATGCCGATGATATAGACATCATTGGCCGAAATCTGCGGGATGTTGCTGCAGTTTTCTCGAACTACCAAAAAAATAAACACCAACTGTCACATACCATTGGTGATAACACACTATGCCCATGGACTCCACCTACCTACCAACGAGTACGGCAATTCTCAAAAGGGAAGAAAAGGTACCATTATAAGACAGACGACACACCAACAACCACCACCGGCGTTCGTTCATACTGATACAGATCATCATTATAAAGAGCTTTAAGAAACAATCCCGAAACGATGACAATTCCTGATTGCTCAAGATGGATGTGTGAGTGTGTCAGTGTGTGTGTGCGAAACAGCGACTTCAAAAGGGATTGACTTGACTTCCCACTGAACCACAAACAGCAATAGCAACAACCTCAACAAAGTTGGCAACAGGCAACATGCATAATCATTATTTTGTGAAAATGCAACTGAAGCTGATGCTGATGAAGTGAAGTTGTCCAAGTATTTTTCATTTAAATTTAGAGCTTTCTTGTCTATAATTTTTTAAGAAAAATTGATGTGATTTGATGTGTACGCGATGTGCCGAGATGGATAGCATGGATGGATGGATGGATGGGTGGCTGTATCATTGCTGGATAAGTGACTATGGGCTGGGAGAGAATAACTACAACAATCCCCTGCAAATAGTTCAAAATGTAAGGTTTAGTAGGTCCCTATTGATCTTTTGATCTCTCTCAGTGTCACCCAACAATGTTAAAGTGAAATCAATTCTTAATGGTTATTGTGACTCCTTGCAGCAGCAGCAGCAGCAGCTCTCTGCTACTGCTATAAGGAAGAAACCTTATGGCAAAGAAGAAGAATAGTGTGCGCATGCGCATTTTATTGCTGTTGTCACTGGGCAACAAGACAATTCTATAAGTGATTGATAAGTGAAAAGCGATAGATTGATAAGCGTTTGAAGTACAAAAATGGTAGGCAACCAACCGTAAACCGTATGAGGAGAACTCCCCATAAATGGTAGCAATTACAAAACGTGTGGGAATATTTCAGCCATATTGTTTGTAGTGAGACACATTTAGCATTTGGGCGGGTGTTTCGTCGTTTGTGATTAAGTTTTTCTTGTTTGTACACGTATATACGTTTTGCATTTAGTTGTTTTGCCATTTTGTATACGAAACTAATAAAATTGTCAACCTCATCGCGAGTATTTCAGAAGCACGATTTATATGTTCTAAAGTTGTGTTGCACCACGGCATCGTTGGCGTAATGTGTGTGTTTTCCGCTTATTGACACTTTCCAGAGCGGCTGGCCATCCAGCCAGTCACTTGGCCAGTCACTTCATGGCCAATTTTTATCGATATTTTGTCGTTTTGTAAACTACGCCTTCTTTTTTTCCGCCTGCTGTTTCATTTACTTATAATAGAAATGTCCGTCCGTCCAACCGTCCGTCTGTTAGTCCATGCAATCGTATAAAAATATTCAAATGAGTTTGAAATTGAGAACAATTTAATTGTTCATTTCATGTGATGCAAAATGAATTAATAATGATGATTGTTGTATTGGTCATACATATGAACGAGCGCAATCGAACGATTGAACGATCGAACAGCTATGTAGACGACGACGACTGCATTCGATTGGATTGTTCGATTTTGGCTTAAAGTAAATGTATTTAGGTATTTAACCTTAACTAGAGAATACAACAGCGGTCCCACAAACTCACACAGGGTTAGAGCGTTAATACTTAGACGGTTTGCTGAGCCTTTACTATATAGTCACTCTATGTTATCTATGGCAAGTTCAAGCTTTAGTCGAACACCCTGCAGAAGGAACAAGAGGTCTAATCGATTTGTCTTAATGTGAGTGCTGGAACAGGGAATAAAAAAATGAAAAATATCTAAATTTTAACTACAACATATAGAAAGAAGTTGACGGAGGCAATGATTACAAAAAACTGAATATTTTTCTAATATTTAAGGAAATATTTAATGAATTTAAAAAAAAATGTTTTCATATTTTAAAATTTTCAATATTTTTGAGACATTTCATATTTTTTGTCATTTGTAGTTTTTTAATATTTCTAATATTTGTAATACTTTTAAAATTTTCAATATTTTTAATATTTTTAATATTTTTAATATATTTAATATTTTTAATTTTCTTAAAATTTTTAATATTTTTAATATTTTTTAATATTTTTAATATTTTTCATATCAATATTTAATATTTTGAAAATTTCCCATATTTTTAATTAAATTTCTCATTTTTAATATTTAAAATATATTCAATATTTTCAATGTTTTAATATTTTTAATATTTTTTAAATTTTTAATACTTTTAACATTTTTAATATATTTTTTAATATTTTTAATATTTTTAATATTTTTAATATTTTTAATATTTTTAATATTTTTAATATTTTTTAATATTTTTAATATTTTTAATATTTTTAATATTTTTAATATTTTTAATATTTTTAATATTTTTAATAATTTTAATACTTTTAATATTTTTAATATTTTTAATACTTTTAATATTTTTAATATTTTTAATATTTTTAATGTTTTTAATATTTTTAATATTTTTAATATTTTTAATATTTTTTAATATTTTTAATGTTTTTAATATTTTTAATATTTTTAATATTTTAAATATTTTTAATATTTTTAATATTTTTAATATTTTTAATACTTTTAATATTTTTAATATTTTTAATATTTTTAATATTTTTAATATTTTTAATATTTTTAATATTTTTAATATTTTTAATATTTTTAATATTTTTAATATTTTTAATATTTTTAATAATTTTAATATTTTTAATATTTTTAATACTTTTAATATTTTTAATATTTTTAATATTTTTAATATTTTTAATATTTTTAATATTTTTAATATTTTTAATATTTTTAATATTTTAAATATTTTAATATTTTTAATATTTGTAATACTTTAAGTATTTTAACTCTTGTAAAAATAAATTCTATTAGCAATAATAAAATAGATCTTAAACCGAACAATGAAAAACATATTCATATTCTGCACAGATCGATAAAAACAAACAAGAGAATACATACACGGGAGGTACACTGGATTGGCATTTGATGCCAAAAACAATTCTATGCTATTTTGTCCGATGGACAAAGCATAGACAAGAGCTTGTGTGGATTGTGTTGACGTTGTCTTCGTTGATACCATTTTCGCACCGGTGTGTGTGAGCTTCACATTGATTGTGTGAAGCTTTTAACACTTAAGGTTGTGATAATGAGTGGAGAAGGCACAGCAAACGGCACTGATGATGATGGTTTGGCAACCATCGAAATAGCTATCTGCCCTGCCAGCTGTCAACATAATCCATTTCACACAACTCTTGTAAAAATAAATTCTATTAGCAATAATAGAATAGATCTTAAACCGAACAATGAAAAACATATTCATATTTTTAATATTTTTAATATTTTTAATATTTTTAATATTTTAAATATTTTTAATATTTTTAACATTTTTAATATTTTTAATATTTTTAATATTTTTAATATTTTTAACATTTTTAATATTTTTAATATTTTTAATATTTTTAATTTTTTTAATATTTTTAATATTTTTAATATTTTTGATATTTTTAATGTTTTAATTTTTAATATTTAACTATCTTTAATATTTTTAATATTATATTTTTATTTTTTTTTAATACTTAATATTTTTGATATTTTTACTTTTTTTGGTAGTTTTAAATATTTTACTGTATTTAATATTTTTAATATTTTTAATATTTGTATTATTTGTAATATTTGTAATATTTTTAATATTTTTGATATTATTGATATTTGTAATATTTTTAATATTATTTAATATTATTTAATATTATTTAATATTTTTAATATTTTTAATATTTTTAAGATTTTAATTATTTTTCAAATTTTTAATGTTTTTAATAATTTTTATATTTTTAATATTTTTAATATTTTTAATAGTTTTAATATTTTTAATATTTGTTATATTTGTAATATTTGTAATATTTAATATTTTGAAAATTTTTTAATATTTTTAATATTTCTTAATTTTAAATATAATTAATATCTTTTTCAATTTTTTAACATTTTCAATATTTTTCATGGTTTTAGTTATTTTAATATTTTTAACATTTTTTATATTTTAAATATTTTTATTATCTTTAATATTTTTAATATTTTTATTATTTTGTAATATTTTTAATATTTTTAAAATAATTAATAGTTTCAGTATTTTTAATATTTTTTATTTTTTAATATTTTTCCTATTTTTAATATTTTTAAGGTGTTTATATTTGAAATATTTTTATTATCTTTAATATTTCTCATATTTTTAATATTTTTTAATATTTCTTAATTTTTGATATAAATTAATATCCTTTTAAATTTTTTAATGTTTTCAATATTTTTTATGGTTTTAGTCATTTTAATATTTTTAACATTTTTAATATTTTTCATATTTTTAATATTTTTAATATTTCATATATTTTAATATTTATAATATTGAATAATTTTTAATTTAATTAATATCTATTTCAATTTTTTAATATTTTCAATATTTTTCATGGTTGTAGTTATTTTTATTATTTTTAATATTTTAAATATTTTTAATATTTTTATTATCTTTAATGTTTTTAATATTCTTCATATTTTTAATATTTTTATTATTTTTTAATATTTTTAATATTTTTAAGATTTTAATTATTTTTCAAATTTTTAATGTTTTTAATGTTTTTAATAATTTTTATATTTTTAATATTTTTAGTATTTGTTATTTTAATATTTTTACTGTTTTCAATATCTTTAATATTTTTTATATTTTTAATATTTTAAAGGTGTTTAATATTTTAAATATTTTTATTATCCTTAATATCTTTAATATTTTTCATATTTTTAATATTTAATATTTTGAATATCTTTTTAAATTTTTTAATATTTTCAATATTTTTCATGGTTTTAGTTATTTCAATATTTTTAACATTTTTAATATTTATAATTTTTTTAATATAATTAATATCTTTTTAAATTTTTTAATATTTTTTATATTTTTTTAATTTTTAATATTTTTATTATTTTTAATATTTTTAAAATTTGTAATAATGCTGTTAGAAATATGCTGTTTGTAAAACAAATTCTATAAGCGATAATAGAAAACAGATCTTAAACCGAACAATGAAAAACATATTTAAATTTGTAATAATTTTAATATTTTTAATGTATTAAATAATTTTTATATTTTTAATATTTTTAATATTTTTATTATTTTTAATATTTTTAATATTTTTAATATTTTTAATATTTTTAATATTTTTAATATTTTTAATATTTTTAATAATTTTAATATTTTTAATATTTTTAATATTTTTAATATTTTTAATATTTTTAATATTTTCAATATTTTAAAAATTTCTTAATAATTTCAATATTTTAAATATTTCTTACTATATTCAACATTTTAAATTTTTAATCTTTAACAAAATCAATTAACACAACATAAAGCATAACTCCTATTCGTTGCAACCGCCTTTAGATGAGCGCTCTGTCACACGCTAAAAATCCAACCAAAAAAAAAACACAAACTGCCAAGTTTTATTGGCAAAAATAAGGTATCGAACGAGTTGTTACCATAAATCATTCTCGCTGAGAATTTCTGATTCGTATAAGCGAATCAACCGACGTTTGAACTTGTAGAACTTAGGCACAACAAACACACAAACAAAGTCAACCGCCACATGTGGTTGTTGCAGTGCCACCACCGCCACCACCACCAACATCACCACTAGCACCAAACAGCTTCAGTCGAACTTCAATTCGTCCCCCCCTCTCACACACTACACATCAGCATACAAACGTTTGCCTCGACTGCTTTGGCAAACTTTCAAAAGAGACTCCAAGACTCACAAGACAACAAAATCGAACGAGAACGCTGCAAAAAGATTTATGAGTTACGTTTATATGATTATGGTAATTAGGTCATCATTTACCGCGTAAATGGTCTATATGGTATTCATTTAAGAATGTTCAACATTATGTGGCACGAACGAAACTGCTCTATGGACAACAAAGGTCATCGCAATGGAATACGTAATGCCGTCGCAATGACTTGCCAAGGCGTCTAGGCAGGGAGCAGCACCTTGTACCTTGTGTATCATACGTACATATGTATGTACTTACTTATGGCCATAGAGAGATTCTGCTGGCAACATTTTCCCACATACCTAAATAGATGAGCGGCTAGATATAAATGTTATCGCCTAGATGGCAAACAAAGTCATTCCATATAGTGTTTTCTCCGGGCAAACTAGAGTGGCAGTCCCCTTTAAGACCCCACCAAGCGCATACGATGCGAAAAGACGATTGAAAAATCCCTTCAGAGATTGACTTGTAATCGCTGCTAATAACCTCATCTCTGTCTCTGCTAAACTCATTAAATCAAATAAAGTCCTTTTGCCAACAACATTATGGTGATAATAATCATCCTTTGGCAATCTGCGCTGACTGCTGCCGATGATGTTGATGCTACGGCCAAATCAACGACTGCCGGTGCTGGTGCTGAGACTGTTGTTGTTGTTCAGTTTAGTTTAGCCTGAGATTGATCTTTCCACGTAGTGGAACGGTGTTTGCTTGATGACCACAGCGAACCAGCCAGCCAAACGCCAGCTTACAGCTCAGCCGGATCATCTCACCGCCATCACCACCTTCCTCAGATACGTACATATTTCTGCAAAGTAAGACAAGAAAAAAAACTACTTACCACTGAGTTTTTGAGATCGATTTCGCTGCACCGCACGATGCTTTACTATCTTAACAGGGATCTCCCACATTGGCGCCTGCTGCTGCTGGTGCTGCTGTTACTTTTGGTTAGTGAGCCAGCTCACCCAGCAAAGCTGCAAGCTTAGGCCGCGAGTGCAAGAAAAAAGACCTGTGTTAATAGCAAGTTTGCGCTAATTAAAAAGTATCAAACTTCTTGGGCTATCATCGATTTACACAGCGTATAAAATGATAATGTAAGATAACAATGTGTGATCCCAGGCAATATACGAGTACGAGCGACGTTATTTTACTTTGGACACACACACACGGACACCACACATCGGCCAGCAGTGGGAGGAAAATTGCTGATATCATAGGGGCTGGTACATGGGATCTTTTTTTGGTTGCAGTTTGTATGCGGATGCGGTGGGAGAATTTAACACACCGCATATGTACAAGTAAGTGTGTGTGTGTATTTTATTTATTACATACTGCACAGTAGATCCTAATTAAATTAATCTCAGCCATAAACTTGTTGTTTATCAATAATCCTATAGCTTTAGGTAGCCTGTTTGTAATTAACACTACTCTAGGCTGCTGATATATTTTATGGGGGGAGGAGGAGGGAGTGAATGATAACTAGCTAACATAGTAAAACTTTGTGAGACAATAAAAGTGGACTGGGGCTATATAGTCGGACAAATAAGGAACCTAGTGTTTTATCAGGCTTGTCCTGAAAGAGTACAGGATATTAACCTATTATCGAGTGGTAATTAAATGTATGAATAAAATAATTTCACATTTCACACAATAATATCGATTTAAAGTTAGTAGGTATCGTATAGGGGAATTTGTCACGTTTTACGTTTTTTTATTATATGGTGGCGTATGATATTCATAAGTGATATTACACATAAATCATACGCCACGGAGTGCAACAGTTTTATTGTAACTGCTACAAAATAAACCCAGTTCAAAATCTTTTGGTGAATGGAAAAGTGAAACTGTTGCTTATGTAGGGAAACGTTATCTGAACAGATTAAAGGAATTGTAATTCTTAATTTTTCTTAAATTTGTTTCAGCTTAATCGGACTTGTGGCTCTCGAGTTATGTCAAACAAAAGAGCCTAAAACGTGATAATTGAATTATTATGGCAAGTAAATTGACAAAACGAATGATGCAGAACTTCTTCTTTTTGGGGCTACTTTTACGTGCAGTACTCAGAATTGATACCCAAATCAATGAACTTAAAAATGTACTATGTTATTTATACAAAAAATCACAAAAGTCTTTTTTTCTACCGAAAAATTTTTCTGTTAAAATTATTTATTTATTTAATATCGCATAAAGTATCAAAAAGTACTTTTATTGCATCTAAAGGTACTTCTTTTATAACAATACATACATTTAATGTATTTCTCAAATTATTGTTATTGTTAATTTAACAATTTCGTATGAAAAAGTACTTTTAATGTACTAAAAATAAGTTGAGTTGTAGCAAAAAGTACTTTTATTGCACCAAACAAAACATTTACTGTACTACAAACACATTTATTGTCTCAATAAATACTTGTATTATCTCAATAAGTACTTTTATTGTACCAAAACGTACTTTCATTGTAAAACAAAGTGCATTTACCGTACCATAAGGTACATTTAGTGTACTAAGAAGAGAATTTACCATTCCAAAAAGTTCTTTTAAATAATCAAAATTTGCCTTTAATGTTTAAAAAGGACTTTAACTGTACCATGAAAAAAGTACTTTGACTGTACCATGAAGTAATTTAACGATAATAAAAAGTACTTTTGTTGTACCAAAAACCTCTTTTAATGCCGTGAAGAATACTTTTATTGTGGCAAAAAATACATTCAATAAAAACCTCTTTTATTGTACAAAATAGTAACTTTACTGCAGCAAAAAACACTTTGATTATTTCAATATTTTTAACATTTCTAATATTTTGTTTAATACTTTTAATATTTTTATATTTTTAATCTTTTTCTATATGTATTTAAAATTGAACAAAAACCTATAGGTAATAATCACCAATTACCAATAGTATAGATCTTTAACCGAACTATAGCACTATAATATAATTCTCAGAGATCAACTAAAAACAAAATCAAAATCAAGAGCAACAAAACACTGAAGGTACACAGTACGTGGTTGGCAATTGTGTCAACAACAAAAACTTCTATGTAATTGTGTCCGATGGCCACATGCATAGACAAGAGCTTGTGTGAATGTTTTATGTTGACTTGTTGTGTGCTTTGAGGATACTATCTTCGCACCGGTGGGCAGAGTTTCTCATTTAAATTGAGTTACTTTCTTCCCCTAAGGTTTGTGATGATAGTGGAGAAGTCGCAGCAAAGGGCGCTGACGAGGCATTGTGGTAAATACCGAAATAACGTTATACGACTTGAGGATACTATCTTCGCACCGGTGGGCAGAGTTTTTCATTTAAATTGAGTAACTTTCTTCTCTTAAGATTTGTTAATATTTTTAATATTTTTAAAATCTATATATATAAAAATGAAATGGTCCACGTATGTCATAACATCACTAGAGAACAGCTGGAGCGATTTGGCTGATTTTTTTTTTATTCGATTCGAAATTTTCCGTAGATTGTTTGTGTTGAAAAAAATCAAATCCAGGTGGTGCTAGGGTGGATTTATATCGAAAATTTGAATGCATGTACCAATTCAACTGAAATTTAGAATGGATATTCGTTTGATCATGAGAAAACATTATACGTACAAATGGACCCGGTAGATGGCGCTGGGGTCGGTTTACAATCAAAACTTAAACTAATGAGCCAATTTAACTGAAATTCAGAATGTATATTAGTTTGATCCTTAGAAAAAATCTTATGTACAAATGGACCCGGTAGATGGCGCTAGGGTGGATTTATATCGAAAATTTGAATGCATGTACCAATTTAACTGAAATTTAGTATTTATGTTTGTGGAACCTTGAATAAATTGACCCGGTAGGTGTCGCTATGGTGGAATTATAATGAAAATGTTAACAAATTAAACCATTTGACTGAAATTTAGAATGTATATTTGTTTTATTATGAGAATTTTTTTTGTATATATGGACCCGCAGTTGATTTGGCTGGGGTTGAATTATTTCGAGAATTTATATCGATTGTCCGATTTTACTTAAACTTAAAATATATGATTTTTTTGGCATGAGAAAATTTTGAATGTATGTTTGGAACCAGTTGGCTGTGTTTAGCTTATGATACACTTAATATTTGGAATGTCATTTAGTCACTTTTTTAACATCATAGTTATATAAAAAAGATGTCCATTTTGATGTCACCACTAATTGTGAAAACGGTTGACCCCATTTGTCCCAAAATTTCAGTAAAAATTGGGGATTGGCTGTAGATGGTCACCCAGACCGCAAAAAGGCTTAAAGAAGAATGACTAACTTTTATAATGGCGCACTTCCTACAGAATTAGAAAGCTTCACAAATTGGTTTTTCGCATTTTGAAAATGTAGGGGACAATAACGAAAATAGGAATAACTGTTGATATCGCCCAGACCATACGGTTAATGGGGTTGCTGAGACTAATGAAGGAATTTTTGGAAATTCGTACTCCTTAGGATAAAAAGGTATAAAAAGGTATGGATCACCCAGTACACCAACGCAGAAAGCTCTATGTCAGTCAATCGGCTTAAACATGTGGTTTTAGAATATATGCCTATCAATAAGTAAGTTTTCATCCCATCATGGACGACACTGCTGATCCGTTTTAGCAATTCTTTTAATAATCTTTAAGATATATGAATAACAGAATTTGTCCGGGAAAACCTCGCCCTTTAAATTGAAATATTTTAGAGGTCAAAAAAATAAACCAATCGTTTTTAGATTTCAACTACACTCAACATATTTTACAAAAATTTGGAGGCAGGACGAAGTCTGCCGGGCCAGCTAGTAATAGAATAATATCTTACAAAATTTGTTTGCCCTTGGTCATCATTGTAGTTATTGTAGTTAAGTAATTTTTTTGTACCAAAAAGTACTTTTATTGTACCAAAAAGTACTCCTATTACACAAAATACTTTTTATTGTAGGATAAAGTACTTTTGTTGCAGCAAAAATTACTTTATTGTACTAAAAAGTACATTTATTGCACAAATGAGTACTTTTTTTAATTAGTATACAAAGAAGTAGCTTTATTGTAACAAAAACATTTTTTAATAAAATGCATTATTTGTACCAAAAGTACTTTTGTTGCAGCAAAATTCATTTAAATATACTAAAAATTACAATTATTGCACCAAAAATTTACGTTTAGCGCATCACAAAGTACTTTTATTGTACAAAAAAATAAGAATTTACTTTACCAAAAGAACTTTTTTACCCACTTCTATATGTGAAAGTACTTTTAATGTACTAGTACACTTGTTGTAACCAAAATTAAAGCACAAATTTCTATTATTGTACTAAAAAGAACTTCTGTTATACCAAAAAGTACTTTTGTTGCATCAGAAAGCGCTTTTATTGTATCAAAAAGTACTTCTATTGTACCATAAAATAATTTTGAAAAAAAATATTTTTTTGTTCCAACAAGCTCATATTGTATTTAAAAGTACTTTTATTGTATAACATAGTACTTTTCTGGTACCAAATAGAAAGTTTACTATAATTAAAGGAACTTTTGTTGTACCAAAAATATCATTTATTGTACCAAAATGTACGCCGTTGAACTGTAGATCCCGACGAGTAAGTCTACTATACTATACTAAAGGGAACATTTGTTGTGCCAACAAAAAAAGTTTATTGTACCAAAAAGTACATCGTTGAACTGTGGTCCCGTTGTGTAAATCTAAAAACAGAAGCGAGCAAGAATCTCACTCAAATACAGAAAACTCTCTTATATCTCATTTATGGGATGAAAAGAGAAAATATGTCTGTTTACATTAAGGTTTACATTAAAGGACAAAGACTTCCTTTAGACGTGGGTTCAAGGACAAAACGTAGTCTCATTTAGGCCAAATATCAAAATTCTTTGCATTTCATAGCAAAATACAAAATACGAGGCAAATTTTTTGTTTTCAAAATATTTATACAAACTAATACACAACAATAGCCATAGTTCACAAATGTTATTGTCAATAACAGATATTTCGCTTCAAAACAAAAACGTCTAGTGCTTACATATTTCCCCCCGCACAACAGATTGTTATTATAAAATACTATAATCACCTGAATATTATTGAATAAGTAAACGATTTAATATACAACATAGCAAGGGACCTTACAGCCCGGCTTAACACCAAAAAAAAAACTATTCGACAACAAAAACAAGAAATAATATGAAAAACATTAATAAACTACAAGCGCGGTCGCTCTTGAATGTGAAATATCTTTGGTTGCATCTTTGCGAAAAAGTGATGTTCAATAACAATTAGGATGGTGTTTATGCCACTTATAATAATGTGCAATGAATGACTGCCACAAAGTGTTCGCGACTCGACACTACCTATGACGATGTGGCTGATGATGCACCATAGCCAGAGCGACTACTACCACTACCAACAGCAACACCACCACCATTACCTCCATTACCTTTACTACCATCAACTTAACCAGTACCTCTATGTCCGACATGCAACAATGCAACACTTTGCGTTTGGTGCTGCAAAGATACCGCTTCACCAAACCCTAAGCTCAAGTGAGAGCTAGCGAGAGCGATTGAGATACAGGGAGGACTCCGCACTCCGCCTTGGTTATTGGTAGTTTTGAGCTGTGGCCATTTGGCCATGTAGCGCTATTTGATTCTTGTTAATAACCATAATTTTAATGCTGAACATATATATTCTTACGTTCCTTTAAATCACTGCAGTTATCTTAATCGATACGTTGGGGTGCGAGAATCCACAGCGGTTTGGTGGAGCTGTTGCTGGCGATACACCACAACAACATACAAAAGCCTGGCAATATCAAAATGGGTGGAGGCGTGGGATACGCTGTCGCGTTCTATAAGACAGGCGACACCATTTTGGTCAGGGGTCGACGATTTTAAAGGTGCTGAGTAGTAAGCTATGTAGCAGCGAGCGACGGCGGCGGCAAACGTCAGTCCCAATAAGTAAGTAAACGCGAGGGTAAATACCGACAACATGGAAGTGCATCTCAAAACTCAAATGTGGTGCTATGAACACATATTTTAAAACCGTTTCATCATAAAGGAGAGGTGCATTCTTAGTTGACTATTCGGTTTGTAACAATGTTATAGAAATGTTTTCCTATAAGTTACAAAAATACTAGTATATATTTAATGAGTCTTAATTTTGATGAACTTAGAGCGCTCCTAACTACGCCTCTTTAAATGATCCCAATTGTAGTAAGTATGAATTTCTTATGATTATACTTAGGTACGAAAAAGAATCCAAGAACCTATACTACTTCTCAATGCTTGATAAGGCCGCAGTAACATACCGCAGTCCTCAGCCAGTGATGTCTGTGAAAATCTTTAGTCTACGTAAGCAGCAAATTATTTTGTTTTAAGATGCTACAAGTCAGCATCAACATCAGCTTTGAAGATGTTGAAAAAATGGCATGACAAACAATCACATTGCTAAAGTCGAGCTTGACATAAAATGGCTTCGTCAGTTTTTTGTCCTGGTTTTAAACCACAGTGATAAGGTCTTATCAAATTCTTAAAGATGTGATTTAGTCTTTCACATAACACACTAGACAGGATCGTGTATGCGGTGGGTAAAAGTCTGACCCCCCAAATTGGCCGTTGCAATGTGTTATTCAACCATAAATTCACAATATTGGAATAAAGTGCGTATGATTAATATAAAATTCGCATAAAATACATATTACTCATACGTTGTAAATATATATATATTTTTCCAAAAATACTGAATTTTTTTATAAAATTTACTCCCACCGTTCTAACAGCCGCGGAGTCGCCCCTGGAGGGGTAAAATGTACTACCGACCCCCAGTCATTTTTCCAAACATAGGGAAGGTACATTCGAGAAAAAAAATGTTAGGAGGGAAATACTATTCGGGTTCGGTCATATATATTTTACCTCTCCAGAAGGTATCATGGGAGCTGCAGGAGCTGATTTCACAAAATAATTTATAAAATTAAAAAAATATTGTATGGGGACCACATTAAGGGTTGAAGCTATGATATGTTCTGAGATACTGTTGGGGATGCAAAAATGTTTGGGGTCGACCATACATTTGACTTCTCTAGGTGCACCTTTAGGACAGTTAGAGCGGTGGGAGGAAATTTTATAAAAATTTAACTTTTGAATGTGTTTTTATCGTTCGGTTCAAGATCTAATTCTATTATTGCCAATAGAATTTATTTTACAAGAGTTGTGTGAACGTCCCTTTAGGGTTTGAAGTTGGGGGTAGGTATGTTTGGAAAAAAATGTTAGAAGAAAAAAATGACTGGGGGTCGGTTACACATTTGAACCTTCGAGGGACGATTCCGTGTAAATTGCAGGGCTTGTTGTGGATTTTATTCCCCTATACGTAAAGTTTCTCGGTAAAAACCAGGGGTTCGATTTTAATTTGTATCCCATAGTTTCTTGGCCAAATTTTTCTAAGATTTCATCGTAGATTAGGATTTAGATAACCGCTTGGGTGAGAAAAAATGTACCCCCTCTACTGTTAATATAAGGCGGTAACATTCATATCGTCGGAATATCCTTAAAATTAATTGTACCAAAAATTAAAATTTATTGTACTAAAAAGTACAATTTATTGTACTAAAAAGTAAGTTTTATGATTTCAAAAAGTATATTTATTGTGTCAAATAGTACAATAATTTGTACCAAAAAGTACAATTTACGATACCAAACAGTACAATTTATTGTACAAAATAGAACAATTTATTGTACCATAAAGTTCAATTCATTGCACCAAAAAATAAAATTTATTGTAGCAAAAGATACAATTTTCGATACCAAAGGAAAAGAAAATTTTCTTGCACCAAAATGTACAATTTATTGTACAAAAAAGTACAACTAATTGTACCAAAAAGTACACCTAATTAATAAAAGTACTATTACTTCTTGCACCAAAATGTACAATTTATTGTACAATAAAGTACAACTAATTGTACCAAAAAGTACACCTAATTAATAAAAGTACTTTTATTGTACCAAAAAGTATTTTTATTGTACAAAAATGTCTTTTTGTTTAACCAAAAAGTTAAATTTATAGTACCATGAAGTACTATTTCATTAAAATAACTACTTTTACTGTGCCAAAAAGTACACTTCATTATACCGAAAAGTAAAGTTTATTGCTCCAAAAAGTAAATTTTATTGCACCATAAAGTACAATTTATTATACAAAAAAGTAAAATTTTTTGTACCCAAAATTATTTTCATTATACCAAAAAGTAAAATTTACAATTTAATAAAATTTAACACATTTTATTGTACAAAAAAGTACAAATTACTGTACCTAAAAGTACAATTCATTGTACCAAATAGAAAAATTTATTATACCAAAAAGTAGTTTATTGTACTGAAAATTTCTATTGTTGTATCAAAAAGTACTATTACCAAAAAGTACTTTGATTATTATCAAATAGTACAATTTATTATACCAAAAAGTGATATTTTTGTACCAAAAAGGACTTCCATTACCAAAATATACAAATAATTATACCGAAAAGTACAATATATTGTACCAAAAAGTACTTTGAGTGTAACAAATAGTACAATTTACTGTACCAATAGGTGCTATTACGAAAAAGTATTTTGTTTAACCATATAAGATTTATGGTTCCAAAAAGTATTTTATTGTGCCAAAAAGTATTTTTATGGTATCATATTGTACCAAACAGTACAACTTATTGTACCAAAAAGTTCAGTTTGTTGTATCAAAAAGTACTTTTACTGTACCAAAAAGTACTTTTTTGTACCAAAAATTGCTTTTGTTAAACCAAAGAGTAAAATTTATTGTACCAAGAAGTGCTATTTACAATAAAATAACTACTTTTATCTTGCAAAACAGAACAATTTATTGTACCAAAAAGTACACTTTCTATTCCTAAAAGTTTTATTTATTGCTCCAAAAACGTAAATTTTACTGCACCATAAAATACAATTTATTATACAAAAAAGTACAATTTATTATACCAAAAAGTATTATTTTCTTACCAAATAGTACAATTTTATTG
Source organism: Muscina levida (assembly GCA_964034835.1). Classification (NCBI taxonomy): domain Eukaryota; kingdom Metazoa; phylum Arthropoda; class Insecta; order Diptera; family Muscidae; genus Muscina; species Muscina levida. The sequence goes on along the minus strand of OZ035880.1, from coordinate 17,962,092 downwards.
TACCAAAAAGTACAATTTACGGTACCAAACAGTACAAGTTATTGTAACAAAAAGTGCTATCTACTGTCCCAAAAAGTACAAGTTATTGTACCAAAAAGTGTTATTTACTGTACCAAAAAGTACAATTTATTGTACTAAAAAGTACTTTTATTGTACTAAAAAGTATACTTTATTATTGCAAAAAGTACTTTGGTTTAACTAAAAAATACAATTTATTGTACCAAATATTTTCAAATGTACAATTTATTATAGTAAAAAGAAATTTATTGTACCAAAAAGTACAATTTTCTGTACTGAAAAGTAATGTTATTGTACAAAATAGATATTGTACTAAAATGTAGTATATATGTTACCTAAAAGTCATAATTATTGTACCAAAAAATACCTTTAATAGACCACTTAGTAAAATTTACCAAAAAGTACAATTTACGGTACCAGACAGTAACTTTTATTGCACAAAAAGAAAAATTTATTATACCAAAAAGAAAAATTTATTATACCAAAGAGTATAATTTATTATACTAAAGAATTAAATTTATTGCACCAAAAAGTAAAACTTAAAAGTACTTTTATTGTACCAAATAGTACAATTTATTTTACCGAAAAGTACTTTTATTGTACCACAAGGTACGATGTATGGTACCAAAAAGTACTTTTTAAGATACCAAAAACTATTTTTTTTGTGCCATTAGAACAATTTGTTGTACCAAAAATTAAAAATTTTTATACCAAAAGGTATTATTTACTGTACCAAAAAGTATGCTTTATTTTACCGAAAAGTAACATTTATTTATATTTTCAAGAAGTAAATTTTATTGTACCAAAAGTTAAATTTATTGCAACAAAAAGTACAATTTATTATACCAAAAAGTACAATTTATTGTACCACAAAGTACTTTTATTGCACCAAAAAATACACTATATTAAACCGAATATTACAATTTATTGTACCAAAAAGTACAATTTATTGTTTCAAAAGTTATTTTACTGTACCAACAGTTAAATTTATTGTCACAAAAAGCACAATTTATTATACCAAAAGTATAATTATTGTACCACAAAGTACCAATATATTACCAAAAGTACTTATATTACAGCGAATAGTACAATTTTTTGTACCAAAAAGAATAAATTATTGTTTATTGTTAATTGTTAATTTTATTTTATCGAAAAGTACAAATTATTATACCAAAAAGTAAAATTTATTGTTCCAAAAGTACATTTAATTACACCGAAAGTATTTTTACTGTACAAAATAGAACTGTTTATTGTGCTTAAAAGAACTACTAATGTTCCAAAATGTATTTTTTTAACAAAACGTACAATTTATTGTACCAAAAAGTACTTTTATTACCTAAAAGTACTTTTATTACCAAAAAGTAAAATATTTTGTACCAAATATTACTTTTATTGTAATATTTGATATACTATGACATGGATGCATTATGAAGCAATATGTATGTAGAAAAGGGCGGTATTCAATAAGTAAGAGTGGCCCCGCCCATAGGAAACGCACTTTCTGGAGGACTGTAGCGTCATTTGTCTTCAAATTTTATATGGATTAATTTTAGATTTGCATACACATCTCAAAAAAATGGGCTAAATCTGATCAAGGAGTATGGCCCTTCCTTAAAAAAACTTAATTTGACCTTACACCCAATGAATGAGGTATGGCACGCTTTCTATATCACAGTACACCATATGATTTTTGGACTCAATTCTGAAAACTGCACTTGGAAATAGCCCCAAAAAGAAGAATTTCTGCATCATTCATTTTGTCAAGTTACATGCAATAATACCATTTGAAGTTAGTAAATATCGTTTAGGGGAATTTGTCACATCTTAGGCTCCAAAGTAATGAAACAATCGTTATAAAATTGTTACAGTAGGACGATGTTCTTTTGTAAAAAATGTATTCTTCCAGCCACTTTATATGCCTCATGCAGCCCCATAAGATTCTTATACTTAGCTTTATTCTACAGTTCACAGTTTTTACACCAACACAACATTTATTAAATTTTAGTAATAGATAAAAAATTAAACATTTCATAGTTTAGTTTAGAATATTAACATACCAATTGCGCACACACAATAGAAATCAATGATTATTAGCCAGTGGCTGCCCATTAAGCAGTGTGAATATTATTCGCCCGCTATCGCCGCATAAAATGTCGGTTATTTCACTGATTTGTTTTTTGTTTTTTTTTGTTTTTGCTCTCTCTCCTTCAAAATCTTCTAAATGTTAGCAAACAATAGTGGTATTTTATCGAGACATCATATTACACGCCTCAAAGTGTTGCGAGTTTGTATCATTGTGTATACGACGGCCGTGGCGAAACCTTGGTCGATCGGTCAAATGCTGCCTGCCACCACCACCAACAGCACCGGCACCAGCATCAGCACCAGCTGTTGCAATGTTGCGTTAGCACTGCTGCCAATCGTTGGTGTTAAAAACAACACAAGACAACAATACAACACCAACGAGAAGCAGCCAACGGTCGGCCAATATATTGGCATTGTTGTTGTTGTCTACTCGTACCTCTAGTTCTTGCTACAACTACTACTGCTAGCATATGCCAGCGGTGGTGGTGGTGGTGGAAATACCTCTGGTATGAGCGTTGCACTTGCTTTGCGCGACGACCATGTGTTGCATGTAACAGAACCATAACCTCAGACATTTTTCATTGTCCAAACAATCAAACATTTGCAAACTTAAGGTTGAATTTGGTAAACATTGTACAACTCTAAAGGCACAGGTTCCTTTTGCACCAAAATCACTGTGGCACAAGAAGCTAGTCGTTGGTCGTCGCTAGAGTGCTGTGCGCTCTCTGTTTGTTTGCGGCCCGCCCTATCAACTGCTCTGGCTGCAAGCTGTCTGTCCATTGTGCGGGGTCTGCTCAGAGCGTCATTAAGCTAAATTTAAAGACTGAAGCAGCAGTCTGCAGTTTTATTTTGCCACAGCTTATCAATTTGATTATGTTGTGTGAAAACAAATTACGTTTCAGCCTTTCAATATTAACCTTTTCTCATTGACCGGCCCCGAGAGCACTTCGAAGAATAACGCTCAAATCGCCCATCGATATTAGTTTTTCATGCAGCAAAAGTTATTTGTTAAGAAATTTCCGTACAATGACGTAATTGCTGAGATATGTTGGCAACTTTTGAATATTGAAGGAGGGTGAACCAATTTAAATGTGAAATTTAGGTTTAACACATGGAAATTATTTTTTTGGAAATTTTCATTAGAGTAATCGGAAAAGAGAACTGGTTTTCAGTGGAGTGTAACATCCTGGTTATATTTAGTTAAGCGGGGCTACCACGTACTTAAGTACTTAAGTAAGTCATTAGGGTCGGTTGAGGCATCATTAGTTAAACTATCCGTTGGGGAATGAGAGAGAGAGAGAGATCGTAAAGACTTTAAACCAGTGTTAGGCATCACTAGCCTCGTGAGGCCGGCAATAATCGTACAATGAAACGTAAACGAATCTGTGTTTGGTTCAAAGCAGTCAGTCTATGGTTAGTCTCTGCTTGAGTGTTGTAACAGTAACACCATTTACTTACACAGAGATATAATATAAAGAGTGTTGGTTGCGTTCGGTTTGGTTGTCACTGTTTTAAATCATTCTAAACAGGAAGCTTGCTGAAATTTTTTGAATTTTTTTATACCCTCAACCTACGGTTAGGAGGGTATATATCATTTGATAAGACCCAAAAGTGTAACACATAGAAGAAGTCACTTTAGACCCTAGGTTTCTTTGAACCAACCCCGATTCATAACTTTTTAAGTCGTTTGAGCCATGCCCGTCTGTCTGTCTGTCTACCCGGCTGGTACGCACGATAACTTTCGAAAGACGCAACCAAATGTTGTAAAACTTTGCATGGATTATTTCCCCAAAACTACTTACGGTATTATATATGGGCTACATGGCCACGCCCCTTCTGCTACCTCCCATACAAGTGTACCCCTCTGCCCACTTTAGAAATTGAGTAATAATATCAATTCATCCAACGCGATCGTGTCCAAATTCTGTGTTAAGTAAAGCTGAATCAGTATTGGAGAATAAAAACTGGAAGTCTAACCTCGTCCCTTCTGGTACCTCCCATACAAATGTACCACTGCAACCACTTTAGAAATCGCAGTAAAATCAGCTGTCTCAATTTTCTGTATTAATTTCTTTTTACCTATATATTTTACGTATGAGTGCCTTACAATAAATTTAGATAAAGTATTCGCTCCCAGCTACTAAAGCTACTGCCCCAGCAATTAAATTCAGTCAATATCTTCACTGCTCACCATTTTACTTTTCAAATCACACATCACCTTGCCAACGGTTAAATTGGTCCTTATATTGGCAGCATACCATCAATTGCCTGCATTTCTCTCTCTCTCTTTCTCTCTCTCTTTCCATTGTGCTACTAGAGATCTTAATCATTGCAATGACAAGTAACCTTGTTAATGACTACCTTGGTGGTTTGCAACTAACACAAATACAGGTTTATCTACTATATATACGTACAACGTGTGTGTTTCTCCTATTCACAACATCTTGGGTGTAGTATAGATAAAACGCAGCATATGTGTGTGTGTGTGCACTTAAATTAAATTAAAGAAACATTATTGCAACATTGTGATTAAAAGTAACAAATGTTGTCGCTGTTGTTGCTGTTGCTGTTCCCCGATATCAGATTATGAGAGCTATGTTAAAACTATTAAGAGAACATACTGTGGACAACTTTGGGGACCACCAACAAATAGAGCACATAAAATAGGAAAGTTTAAGTCTCTGTTTTATACGAGACCAAATAAGCAAGCAGGACCATTTGTGGCATTAAAAATAATTGGTAAGTACTTTTAATTAAGCTTAATATCTGGATTAGGGATACAAAATTAGGCAATAGTCTAAGAGAGTGATTGTAATTTTTCTTTTTTTTTCTTTCTTCTTATGTTAGATAATGCGAACTCATTTTCCCCCGCATGACAGCTACTTAATAATTTAAAAAAAATGTATTATCCTAAAAAGTGTGAAAAAAAACTTAATTGAATTACAAAAACTTCAAATGTCTTTATAACAACACCACAGAAACGAATATTAAGGTTTATCTAAAATTAGGAAAAACAATATATTTTTGTATCCCCTTAAAAATTATTATATAATTATATTGCAAAAAATATTTTTTTTAAGGAGACCAGTTTTTGTCCGAACTTACTTATCTTAGAAATTAACCTCCGATTAGAGAATAGAAGCTTGCATACCAAATATCAGCTCGATAGCACTTAACTTACAGACAGACGGACGAATATACCCAAAACCTGGCAGTTAGTATGAGAGATGGAAGTAGTTATTGTCCGATCTTGCTCATCAGAGAACTTTACCTCCGCTTAGAGTATAGAAGTTTGCATAACACATTTCAACTCGATAGCTCATAAGCTACAGACAGACGGACGGACACCTCCAAAACATGATAATTTGTATGGCAGATGGGACGAGTATTTTTTGCGATCTTGCTCATCTGAGAACTTAACCTCTGCTTAGAGGATAGAAACTTGTACACCAAATTTTAGCTTGATAGCTTTTAATTTACGGCTGTTTTCGCGGGGACAGACTGCCCCAAAAAGGAGGAGTTTCTATGGCAGTTGGGATAAGTTTTTCTCCGATCTTACTAATCTTAGAAATTAGACTCCGATTAGAGGATAGAAGCTTGCATACCAAATATCAGCTCCATATCTCTTAACTTACAGACAGACGGACGGACATACCCAAAAACTGGCAGTTAATATGAGAGGTGGGGGTCATTCTTATCCGATCGTAGTAATCTAAGAACTTAACCTCCGCTTAGAGAATATAAGATTATTTTGAGCTCGATAGCTCTTAAGGGACCGGCCGTGGAATGATGGTTAGAACTCGCGACTACCATGCTGGAGATCCCGGGTTCGATTCCCGCCTCCAGTCATGGCGGTCCCCTCGATGTTGTCGACAGCAACGTCGTAGTATATTTTAGAGTCAAACGGCATGTCTAGTAAAAGTTCCCCATACAGTGATGTTCGCATTCGTTGCTAAAGAAGTAGGTGACGTTAGTTGTGAATCCAAAAATAGAAAGCGAGTTCATGCATAACAAGCTATTACATACCCAAAAAAGTAGAAGCTTGTATATCAAATTTCAACTCGATAGCTCTTAAACTTCGGCTGTCATCGCGTGGACAGATAGACGGACATCCCCATAAAGGGAGAGTTGGTTTGGCACGTGGGGGCAGTTTTGTCAGATCTGGCATATCTCAGAATGACAAAATCTTACAGTACACTCAATAGTTCTTAAACTACGGCTGTAATCGCGTGGACATACAAACGGACGGACATCTTTAACAGAACCATCAGAACTCGACGATGAACTTATATATATACCCATATTTGTCACACCTACCACGCCTTCTTATGGGCGTTACAAAAGGAAACTGAAGGTAGAAAATTATTAAAATGTAATTTTATTGTTCTTACAAGTGTTTTTATTTTACCAAAAAATACTTTATTACTGTACCACACAGTACTTTAACATTACCAAAACGTACATTTAATGTACCAAAAAGTACTTCTATTATACCAAAAAGTACTTTTTTACTGATCAACACCGTACTTTTACATTACCAAAACGTACTTTTATTGTTCTACAAAATTCTTTTTTTCTGTACCACAAATTACTTTTACATTACCAAAACGTACTTTTCTTGTACCAAAAACTACTTTTATATTGTATCACAAAACGTACTTTTATTTTACCAAAATATAATTTTATTGTACCAAAAAGTACTTTTATTATACCAAAAAGTACTTTTTACACAATATTTTTACATTAGCTAAACGTCCCTTTTTTGTACCAAATTGTAATTTTATTATACTAAAAAATACTTTTATATTATACTACACAGTACTTTTACATTACCAAAACGTATTTTTACTGTACCAAAAAGTACTTTTTTACCAGACAGTACATTTCCATTACCAAAAAGTACTTTTATTGTACCAAAAAGTACATTTATTATGCCAAAAAATTCTTTTTTACTGTACCACGCAGAAATTTTACATTATCAAAATGTACTTTTATTGTACCAAAAAATACTTTTTACTGTACTAGTACTAAACGTACTTTTTTTGTACCAAAAAGTACTCTTATTATACCATAAAGTACTTTTATACTGTACCACACAGTACTTTTACATTACCAACACTTATTTTTTTTTGTACCAAAAAGTACTTTTATTATACCAAAAAGTACTTTTTACTGTACCACTCAGTACCTTTACATTACCAAAACGTATTTGTGTTGTACCGAAGAGTACTTTCTTTATTTTTTATTGTAATAGGCAGTACATTTACATTACCAAAACGTAATTTTATTGTACCAAAAAGTACTTTTAATTTACTAAAAAGTACTTTTTTACCACACAGCCCTTTTACATTACCAAAACGTACTTTTATGGTACCAAAAAGTAGTTTTATTATACCAAAAAGTCCTTTTTTACCGCACAATACTTTTACATTACCAAAACCTAACTTTATTTTAACAAAAAGTACTTTTTTACCACACAATACTTTTACATTACCAAAAAGTCCTTTTTTTGTAGCAAAAAGTACTTTTTTTATACCAAAAAGTACTTTATACTGTACCTAATTATATTATACCAAAAAGTGCTTTCTTACTTTACCACACATTAACAAAACGTAATTTTATTGTACTTTTATTATACTAAAAAGTACCTTTTTAATGTACCACACAGTACTTTTACATTGCCAAAACGTAATTTTGTAATTTTATTGCAACAAAAAGTACTTTTATTATACCAAAAAGTACTTTTTTACTACACAGTACTTTTACATTATCCGAACGTACTTTTATTGTACTAAAAATACTTTTATTATACAAAAAGAGCTTTTTTTATCACACAGTATTTTTACATTACCAAAACGTCCTTTTTTGTACCAAAAAGTGCTTTTTACTGCACCACACAGTGCTTTTACACTACCAAAACGTACTTTTATTGTACCAAAATGTATTACATATACCAAAAAGTACTTTATACTGTACTTACTTTTATTATAAGGAAAATTAATTTTTTTACTGTACAACACAGTACTTTTGTATTTCCAAAACGTACTTTTACTGTACCAAAAAGTGATTTTTGCCACACAGTACTTTTACATTACCAAAACGTACATTTATTGTACCAAAATATACTTTTATTATACAAAAAAGTACTTTTAACCATTACCAAAACGACCTTTTTTGTACTAGAAAGTACTTTTTACTGTACCACACAGTATTTTTACATTACCAAAACGTACTTTTATGTTTAAAAAAGGACTTTTATTATACCAAAAATTACTTTTTTACTGTACCACACAGTCCTTTAACATCACTAAAATGTATTTTTATTGTACCAAAAAGTACTTTTATTATACCAAAAAGAACTTTTTTTACCACACAGTACTTTTACATTACCAAAATATTTTATTGGACCAAAAAGTACTTTTTTGCAGTACCACACAGTACTTTTACGAAATTTTATTGCACCAAAAAGTACTTTTTTACCGCGCAGTAAATTTGCATTACCAAAATGTTGTTTTATTGAACCAAAAGTACTTTTATTATATCCAATAAAACATCACTTTGGTAATGTAAAAGTACTGTGTTGTAGAAAAGTACTTTTATTACACCAAAAAGTACATTTTTACTGTACAACCAGTACTTTTACAGTACCAAATCGTACTTTTATTGTACCAAAAAGTACTTTTAGTACTAACAGGTATTTCTTTGTTTCACAAAGTAATTTTGTTACATCAAAAAGTACTTAGTTCAGAAAGTACTTGTATGGCACCGACAAGATCTTTTATTGTACCACAAAGTACTTTTATTGCCCTAAAAACTAATCTTTTCCAGTACTTTTCCTATCCAAAAACGTACTTTATTGTAACGAAAAGTACTTTTATTATAACAAAAAGTACTTTTATTGTACCAAAAGGTACTTTTTCTAACCAAAAAGTAATTTTGTTGTGCCAAAAAGTTATTTTGGTTTAAAAAACAGTGCTTTATTGGCACTGATAACCACTTTTATTAAACTATAAAGTACTTTTTTGACTTAGGAACTACATCTATTGTAAAAAGAGATTTTGTATACCCTCATCCTACGGGTAGGTGGTCTGTCTGTCCGGCTGTTACGCACCATGACTTTCCAAAGACGCAACTACTTACGATATTGGAAATGGGCTACATGGCCACGCCCTTTCTGGTACCTCCCATACAAATGTACCATTCCGCCCACTTTAGAAATCAATTAATAATATGAATACAACCAACGCGATCGTGCCCAAATTCCATATTTAGTAAAATGGTGGCAGGATAAAGTTTTGGAGAAAAAAACTGGAAGTCTAGCTACGCCCCTTCCAATCCGCCCTCTTTAGAGATGCGATCTAGTCCAAATTCAGTAATTTATTAAGCTATAACAGGATAAACTATCGAATCAAAAATTTAAAGTCTAGCCATGCCATTTCTGTTACCTCCCATTAAAATGTACCATTTCGCCCACTTCAGAAATCAAGTCCCAAATTCTGTATTTTGTTAAGCAAATTTTATGTTTTTATTGAGGGTGAAGGTATATGAATGTCGGTTTACCCGACTGAAACTTTCTCACTTGTTTATTTCCAAAAAAGTTAATTTATAGTACCAAAAGGCACTTTTTCGTATCACAAAGAAATTGTGTTATACCAAATGGTACTTTTATTGCATCAACAAGTACTTTTATTGTACTATAATCCAGTTCTGCTTTTGTACGTAACTCAACTTTATTCAAAAATACTGCTATTGTACCAAAAAGTACTTTTATTGTAGCAAATATACCTCAGTGTTTCTAAAAAGTACTTTAATTTTGCAAAAAGGACTTTTATTGTACCAAAAATTTAAATTTACTGTACAAAACGTACGTTTATTTTACCAAATCTTAATTTTTCTGTTGCAAAAAGTACTTTTACTGTACCAGAGACACAATTATTATACCAAAACGTACTTTATTATGCATAAATGTACCTTTGGTACCAAAAAGAACTTCCATTGTAACAAAAAGTACTTTTAGTATATTAAAAAGTACCTTTATTGTTTAAGTTTTTCTCACATTCGTTATTGACATAAAAATTAATATGTTATAAAAAACAAAATGTACTTTATAAAATTAAAAAAAAATTAGCGCTATTTCAAATTAGAAGTAAATGTTATGCAGAAAATTATATACATCCTTCATAAAATAAGCCAATTTTAAAATTATTAGTTTATTTTATTTCCCTAAGAATGAACGACTAAACATCCTTAAAAATACCAGGCAAAGATCAATATTTCTATGCCATTATGTTATTTTCAATGTTAAAACGATAATATTGATAAACGAAATAACAATTTAAAATGAAACAACAACAAAAAAAAGTGTAACATTATTTAGGTCCCCACAATCTTAACATTATTGCTATGAAACATTTGCTTAACAATACCGCACTATCTGCATAATCTTCGTAAACATTTCCGCAGTAGTTAACCACTATACGAGTAGTACCACTCATTCATAAAAAACTAATGTGATCACCACCACAAAAAAAAAACACTTTATTTATGCAATAAAATGCGGATGCATTATAATGCTCTATAAATTAGTTTAATATCGAACATAAGTTATAGCTCACATAACTTGCTTTCGAATGTTATTAATGATATTGAATTATTATGGTGGTGTAAAATTCTTAACCATTGCATTGTCCCCTACAAAAGGAACTCACACTCACGTACACACATATGCAAGTGAGTTTGTGTGTCCGTGTTGTGTCGGCTTTTCAACACTTTTAACGCCCCAAGAGAATTGCTGCGCTAACAAGCGTGAGAACTAATTGAGACATTCAATTTTCGTTTATTGTAATCTGTTTCTACTTTTTTTTTGTATGTTTTTCGAAATGAAACTCTCATTGGTGAACTTCCTAAAGAACCAACTGTCCGAATGCAAATGTAAAATGTAAAATAGCCAATAACTAACAAACTACAAACTACAAGTCTAATTTTGTGACCGACAAAGGAACAGTGGTCACAAGGTCCAAGCAGCAAAGTATGCGCATAAATTAACTAAATGGAATCATTGCAGTAAGAGATGCGGATGTTTTATTTTTTTTTTATAATGCTAGGTAATATTACTAGCGTGCAAGTTAGCTAATGGACAGGTGTAAAAGTGTCACTTGCAATCATTGCTACACTATTATTAAAACTGAAAAAAACTGAGGTTATGCACTTCGTTTGTATGAATGAAATCTATTCTATCGAGATTTATTATTCATTATAATGAAATTGTAACAAGTACAACCTGTAAACGCTAAACACAAGGAAAACGAATTACATTTTAAACTTCTGTTGGTCAAAAATTATAAACTTTGACAAAATGATTTTATCTAAAATTATTCCAAATTATATGAAACTAGAATAATACGTTAGGGATGTAAAGTGAATCTTGCATCTCAAACCGACTCACAACCTCCTTTGTGGTGGCACCTGGGCAACGTTGTTCGTGATACATTTTATCATGAATAGCGACTAATAGTGAGCGACGAACCCTGATGGTTGGGCTAGCCACCCGCCATAAACAAGTTCTTTACTAGCTATAAAAACACGAGGAAGAAAAAGTTACAAACGGATCCTCCTAAATTTTGACGAGGCCCGCAAACATAATAAGGACCATGATTTAAGAATATGCGCTTGGAACGTCCGGACTCTCTCTGTATATAGCCACTATCCGACTAGCGGATGTCCTCAAAATATATAAGACTGACCTCACCGCCATCCAGGAGATGAGATACACAGAACAAGAATGCTCGCGACATCTATTACAGCTGCCATGCCGAAAAGCACGAATTTGGATGTGAATTTGTTATATGTTCTTGGTCCATCGATCGGTAATTTCAGCCTGTATACCGACATGTCAGACAACGGGTTTAGGCTGGTTAGCTTCGCAGCGGTAAGGAACATGGTAGTGAGTGAAACCAGATTCCAGCACAAAGATATCTACAAGGCAACTTTGGTATCCGCCGATCCAAACACCAAAAATCAAATTGATCATGTGATAACTGATGGCAGGCAAGCATCTAGTGTCATGGACGTGCGTGTGATCCGTGGTGCTAATATTGGCTCGGATCATTGGTTGCAGCCAAGGTGCGCACAAGATTGAGCAGAGCGAAAAACGCACGTAACCAAACACAAAGAAAGCTGGACATCGCGAAGCTGCAAACCCCAGAGATAGCTACTGCCTACTCCAACCAGCTCTCCCAACTTTTACGACACAACGCCTCTACTTCTGACGTTCCCGATACAAAGTGGCAGCATATTGGGCATTCCATGGCAACCGCCGCAATAACCGTGCTAGGATATGTAAAACGGCGCTCAGACGAATCCTGGTACGATGAAGAATGTCGCATTGCATCTGATGAACAGGATGCTGCTTATAGAGCAAAGCTATATTCCATCGTAACCCGGGCTGCATCCCAGCGTAACCCGTGAACGTCACAAGGAGACAGTAAAACTAGCTAGGCAGCTATTTAAGCGAAAAAAACGTCAAATGAAGGAACGGGAGAACGAGAATATAGAGCGATACCGGGATAGAGGTGAGGCCTGAAAATTTTGCCAGAAAGTTAAAGCAAAAAGCTACGGTAATGGACTCCCCTCCTGTAAAGACAAGGATGGAAATATGGTTACATATACGCAGAGTGTGCTGCATATGTAAAGAGAACACTTCCAGCTATTGCTGGTTCCAGAAGGAAGCGCACGTGAAGATATAACGTCAATTGTCGACGACGACTTAGATTGCCTAACACCAAGTCAAGCTGAGGTAAGAAGAGCAATATCGCTGCTGAAATATAATAAAGCAGCCGGTGCCGGCGGACTTCCGGCAGAGCTCTTGAAGTCCATTGGTGAGGAGCTGATAACAAGCATGAAGCAGCTCCTACACACAGTTTTGCTTGACGAGCGCATGTCCTGTGCTGAAAAAAGGTGATCCAAGTAATCATATATAAGGTCCTGTCGAGTGTGCTATGTTAAAGACAAAAGCCAGGGTTATCCAAACTGATCGGGCCTTATCAGTTTGCCTTTAGACCTAGTAAATCAACAAAAAGGTGATTTACGCGTTTGCTCCAACTACCGCGGGATCAGCCTTTTACCCATGGCATATAAGGTCCTGTCGAGTGTGCTAGTTATCCAACCTGCTCGGGCCTTATCAGTGTGGGTTTAGACCTGGTAAATCAACAACTGACCAGATATTCACACTTTGGCAAATCCTGGAAAAGACCCAAGAGAACCAGATCGACACGTATCATCTTTTCGTCGACTATAAAGCTGCCTTCGACAGCCCGATACGGCAGAAATTACCATTGGCTGAGTTTGGTATTCCAGCGAAGCTGATACGCCTTTGCGGAATGACGCTGACCGACACGAAGTCTTTAGTGCAGATTGGCAAGGACCTTACGGAGCCATTCTATACCAGCCAAGGCCTAAAACAAGGCGACGGCCTAACGTGCGATCTCTTCAACATAGTGATGGAGATGATAATGAGAAAAGCTGCAGTAAACACGAGTGGCACTATATTCAACCAAAGCTATATACAACTCGCGTACGCTGATGACATAGACATCATCGGTCGAAAACTGCGGGATGTGACTACAGCCATCTCAGGTATACAGAAGGAAACCAGTGTTATAGAACCTGTTTGGGCCTTATCAGTGTGGGTTTAGACCTGGTAAATCAACAACTGACCAGATATTCACACTTTGGCAAATCCTGGAAAAGACCCAAGAGAAACAGATCGATACGTACAATCTTTTCATCGACTATAAAACTGCCTTCGACAGCCCGATACGGCAAAAACTACTCGATGATTTGCAAGAACCTTACGGAGTCAGTCTATACCAGACGAGGCCTAAAACAAGGCGACGACATTCTTGTGACCTCTTCAACATAGTGATGGAGATTATAATGAGGAAAGCTGCAGTAATCATGAGTGGCACAACATTCAACAAAAGCCACATGCTAATCGCGTACGTTGATGACGGTGACATTATCGATCGAAAACTGCGGGATGTGACTGCAGCCTTCTTAAGTATACAGAAGGAATCAGCGAAAATGGGTCTAACGTTTTGGGAAACTGCGTGAACGTTGACAACTATAATATCGAGGTGGTAGATAATTTTGTCTACCTAGACTCCGCCATTAACAAAGCAAATAATGTCCGAAAACTGGAGAAGAATCCTGCTTGCTAATAAATGCTACTAAGGACTAAGCAAGACTAGTGTTTCTCGAGTTATGTCAAACAAAAGAGCCACGTGACAAATTCTCCTATACGATACTTACTAACTTCAAACCGATATTAAATTATTATGGCATGTAACTTGATAAAGGCAATGAATTAGAATTTCTTCTTTTTGGTGCTACTTTCACGTGCAGTTCTCAGAATTGAGTCCCAAAATCATGTCTTGCACTGTGTTAGTAACCTTAAACTGGTTTAATATTCGATAGTTTGGAACTAATTTGTTAACGTTTTAGAACTAGTTGGACGAGTCTCTACTGTCCACATGCTTCTTCCACACCTATCAAATTTAGTTCAAGTCCTCTAATAGCACTCTCATTAGTTCCCATACATCTCTTAACCCCAAACCACTGTCTCCTATAGGCAACGATGTCAGCGCCAATTGTTGTAACTGCCACAGAGAAAAAAAAGTACACACAAAAAAAATTAACGTTTTGTTTATGAATGGAATTGAAATTGAAATTATGCAAGACGATGCCGACCAACAGACAACGAAAAAAAAACACACAAAAAGAAAACGTTAAAACTTTCTTAATGCTTTTAAGACTGCGGTCGAAGAGGAAATGGTCCAAAAGTTTAAGCATTGATTTTCCTTAAAGCTGATATTGCTGCTAATGCTGTTGCTGTGAGTGTTCTTGTTGTTGTTGTTGCGTTCATACTAAGCTTGATGTCTGGTTTCTTGTGGTAATTGTTGGTATTTCATCTAAATGTCAGGCCGTAATTCACAACTAATTTGATACCGCCAAATAGGTACAACAACAACAACAAAAGCGAATATAGTCAAAAGTCTTTGCTAAACATCTTTAAATGCGTCGCGGCAGTTTGTAATTTGAATCTAAATGCGGCTGGCTGGTTAAACTTGTAAGCAGACGTCCGTGTGTGTATGTGTGCTACTTACATATGTATGTTGCACATTGCATGTGGCCAGTGCGGCAAAATCAATTACACCACACCGTATGATTTCACATGCATAAGTTGTGAGGTGCAACATACAGCGTTTTGCGTCGCGTCGCGTCGCATTACATGCGATAGTGTTACACTCGTACAATACCAACGCTTTGTAGCTTACGAAGGCATGTTGCCGTCCACACTGCTTCCCCCTGACAAGCACTTTGTATCACTTTGGACTTTAAAGTTAATAATATAAAGCGATTAAGCCACGCCACCATTCAGGATAATTTCTTTGGCGATTTATAACTCTCTTAAAGATTGATGACACGTGATGATTTCGTTACGATTTGTAAAACAAGCTGTTGTTTAGCGAGATCGCGTCTTGTTTGCTTTTGTATGTTATGTAGTATATGAGGTTGATAATTGGTAATGTGTAAATCATCTGTAATAATATAAAGAGGAGGAACGAGTAATGAGAAATTAAATATAAATCGTTAGTAATTATGAGAGTAGGGCGAAGTCCTAAACGATGGGATCAGCAAGGAACATATTCTTAGGGTGTTAATTTCTTAAGATGTTATGGAAAAAGAAAGTTTTTGACAACTAAGGAAGACTTTGAGTCTGGCAGTTGTCACAATATTAGGATATCATTTCTGCCGGTTCTAAGTTGTAGACAAAGGAATAACACGTCGACAAAGACTATGAGACAGTAAACAGTAATTTCATATTAGATCATTACAGAAATGTTATTACATGTCTGGAAGTTTTGATGAAACTTAATAAGTTCGTTCTCAGTGATGTTTGCTTAATATTCAATATATGGATTTTTGTTTACAAACAAATACTTCAACAACATACGATTATAAAGCATAATCCGAAAATAACACAGTACAACATTTTTCAGCTCATTGATTTGGGACTCAATTCTAAGAACTGCACGTGAAAGTAGTTCCAAAAAGAAGAAGTTCTGCATCATTCGTTTTGTCAATTTACATGCCATAATAATATAATATCGTTTTGATGTGAGTAACTCGAGATTTATCTGAAACTAATTTAAAAAAAATTAGAACTACAATTCCTTTAATCTGTTCATATAACGTTTCCCTACTGGGAACTGGGTTTATTTTGTAGCAATTGCAATAAAACTCCGTGACGTATGCTTTACGTGGAATATTACTTATGATAATCATACGCCACCATATAGTATTTATGTTATGTCAAACAAAAGAGCCTAAAACGTGACAAATTCCCCTTTGCGATACTTACAAACTTTATATCGATATTAAATTATTATGGCATGTAACTTGATAAAACGAATGATGCATAACTTCTTCTTTTTGGGGCTACTTTCACGTGCAGTTGTCAGAATTGAGTCCTAAAATCATGTGTTGTACTGTGTAATAAATAATAAAGTTGCTGCTTTAAACCTGTTGTATTCCATTTGATTGATGCATCTAAATAATGGTAAAGGTTAAATTATAGTTAACTAATTTATAGTAAAACTTACTTACTTACTAAGTACTTACTTACCTGGCACTTCTTTGCAATCCTATTGGATTATACACCGCACGTAGAAATATATTATAAGCGCTTCGATATTTTGCCCTTCGTCTCCAGTTAGTCACAACAAGTTCTGCAAGGTTCTCAGCAACCAGGACTTTCCAATGGAGTTTTAGTCGTCTTCTTCTGCGCTGTCCATCGAGTTCATTGTCGAAGACTTTTCGATCTGGAGCATTTTATCCATACGTACAACAAGACCCAGCCAACGCAACCGCTGCACCTTAATGCGTCTGATTCATACGACGTCGATACTCTCCGTTAACGCTGAAGGGCCCACATATTTTACGGAGTATTTTTCTTTCGAATAAAGCCAGTGTCACAACACAGGATTCTAAACCATTTATCAAGACATGTACAACCAGTATCTGTTATAGCTGGATTTTTGTTCGTCGAGAGAGGGCTCTGTCATTACATCGATGGCTTAGTCCGTAGTAGCATTTATTAGCATGCAGGATACTTCTCCGAATTTCGAGGCTGGTATTATTTGTTTTGTTGAAGGCGGAGCGTAGGTATACTTGAGCAGGCTGCAGTTACATCCCGCAGTTTTCGACCGATGATGTCTACGTCATCAGCGTACTCGATTAGCATATGGCTTTTGTTGCAAATCGTGCCACTTATGTTTACTGCAGCTTTCCTCATTATTATCGCCATTACTTTATTGAAGAGGTCACACGATAGGCCGCCGCCTTGTTTTAGGCCTCGTCTGTTATAGAATGGCTCCGTAAGCTCCTTGTCAATCTTCACTGAAGACTTCGTGTCAGTCAGCGTCAGCGTCCGCAAAGGCGTATCAGCTTCGCTGGAATACCAAACTTAGCCATGGCCTCGAGTAATTTCTGCCTAATCGGGCTGTCGAAGGCAGCTTTATAGTCGACGAAAAAATGGTAAATGACGATCTGTTTCTCTTGGGTCTTTTCCAGCACTTGACGAAGTGTGAACATCTGGGCAGTTGTAAATTTTACAGGTCTAAAGTCACACTGATAAGGCCCGATCAGGTCGGATAACACTGGCTTTAGTCTTTCGCATAGCACACTCGACATGACCTTATATGCGATGGGTTAGAGGCTGATCCCGCAGTAGTTGGAGCATACACTTGAATCACCATTTTTAGCACAGGACATAATACGCTTAAACTCCAATTTTCGGGCATGCACTCTTAAAGCCGAACCGTGCGCAGGAGCTGGTGCATGCTCGTTATCAGCTCCTCGCCACCGGACTTGAAGAGCTCTGCCGGAAGTCCGTCGGCACCGGCTGCTTTATTATTTTTCAGCCGCGATATTGCTCTTCTTATCTCGATTTGACTTGGTGCTGGGCAATCCAAGCCGTCGTCGACAATTGGCGTGATACCTTCACGTGGGCTGCCTTCTGGAATCAGCAGTTGCTGGAAGTGTTCTCTCCATATATGCACTCTGCGTATCTGTAACCAGATTTCCATCCTTGTCCTTACCGTAGCCTTTTGCTTTTACTTTCTGGTAAAATGTTCGTGCCTCACCTCTATTCCTGTATCGCTCTTTATCCTCGTTCTCCCGTTCCTTCATCTGACGTGTTTTTTTCGCTTAAATAGCTGTTCGCCTGTTTTACTGTCTTCTTGTGCCGTTCCCTAACAGCCCGGGTTACAATTGGCTGTAGCGTTGCCCTACAAACAGCATTCTGTTCCTCAGACGCTATGTGGCATTCATCATACCAGGATTCGTCTGAGCGCCGATTTTCATATCCTAGCACGGTTGTTGAAAATGCGCAATATGCTGCCACTGTGTATCGGGAGAGCTGGTTGGAGTAGGTAATGGCTATCTCTTGGGTTTGCAGCTTCGTGATGTCCAGCTTTCTCTGTGTTTGGTTACGTGCGTTTTTCGCCCTGCTTAATCTTGTGCGCATCTTAGCTGCAACCAGGTAAAGATCCGAGCCAAAATTAGCACAACGGATCACACGCACGTCCATGACACTAGATGCATGCCTGCCATTACCCAGCAAAATATTTTGTTGAAAAGAAACAATTACAGAACAGCTTTTACTGATAAGTAACAAGTTCCACTTTCAGTTTCACAATATATTATTTTTGTTTGAAATTGTCCCAAAACCAACATGTTCTCATGGAACCTGTTATGAAATGAATTACTACATAACTGAATTAGATATGCTGTTTTTTGAAATTTCATTGATTTTCAATTGGGAGCTAGTTCGAAATATATTTTAACTCAGATTTTTGAGTTTTTCTTAATAAATACCCTCTAAAAAATACTTATTTCGAATATGAATATTCATTTTCTGTTCTACGGAATATGTGGTGCAACATGTTGTACATAATCGGTTATATAGAACCAGAAACAGAAGAGAAAGTCGATTAAAAAAGAAATGATTCTAGTATCAATACCATTCGCAACAAGTTCTGAAAAATTTTCCTGGGTAGTTACCACATGATCAATTTGATTATTGGAGTTTTGATCAAGTTGCCTTTTTGAAGATATGAAGATTTGCTGGAATCTGGTTTCACTCATTACCATGTACCTTCCCGCTGCGAAGCTAACCAGCCTAAACCCGTTGTCTGAAGTGTCTGTATGGAGGCTGAATTTACCGATCGAAGGACCAAGAACATCTTCCTTTCGTATTTTTTTATTAAAGTTTTTATCTTTCGTCGGGGCATGTAGAAATATTTCGCCTTGATGCACACTGTGGCTATTCGATCACTCATAGGATTTAACCGCGAGACGATGACTGAGTCTCTCGCCAACTACAAATCCGTATTCAAATATGCGATACTCGGCATGGCAGCTGTAACACAGTACAACACATGATTTTGGGACTCAATTCTGAGAACTGCACGTGAAAGTAGATCCAAAAATAAAAAAAGCCTAAAACGTGGCAAATTCCCCTATACGATACTTACTAACTTCAAATCGATATTATATTATTATGGCATGTAACTTAACAAAACGAATATAGCAAAACTTCATATTTTTGAGGCTACTTTCACGTGCTGTTCTCATAATTGAGTCCCAAATCAATTAGTTGAACATTTTTGTAATGTGTATGTTTAGTTTAAATTAAAGACTTCTACATCAACTTATTCAAATTTTGAATTTAGTTAAAATGGCTAAGTGATGAAGTCCATAACGATTTGCCAAATAAATGTTCAAAATTCTGGCTACACAGCGAGAACAGCAACAATTCTTATGTACGTACGTCTGTTCCTAAGATGTATGTACATAAACAAAAGTTAATATGCCCTATAAATGCCAAATGCTACACATTTACAACAATGCCCGCCCGGCCGGCCGGACGACAAAACAAAAATCAATTGTTCCTTAACATTGAAAATGTAAAATATTCATTGTAATATTATAGCAAAGGCAAATAGCCACTGCTGGATACATACATACATGTATTAATATTACGTATGTATAAACTTTAATGCAGTAGGGTATAAGCTTCATGGTTTTTCGTTACAGTTCCAGGAGTTACATTGTGTATTACTCCCCAGCAGACGAATATTAGGATAGCTGGCTGGTTGGCTGACTGGCTGCTGCATAAGCGGCCACAAATGTATTCTTATAATTTTCAATATTATTACAAGAATGGGTCATTTTATTCATAAAAGTCTTCAGGAGGACCCCACAAACCAAAACAAACAACGGAGACAAAAAGCCTCAACAAGTGAACTTATACTGTAGTTTGTACAAAACTAATAAAAAAGAAAACAAAAAATCTACCAACAACAAAATACTGTTTTCTTTTTTCTCGTTGATTTTAGATTTGTACAATAGTCATTAATACACAGCAACAGCGACGCGGCAACGGCAACAGATATTTACAACAGAGTCTCCCCGAGATTCCTTTTTTTAGTTTTGTCTCCGTTTTTTTTTTCTTATTGTTTTTCATTTT
This sequence comes from Muscina levida, assembly GCA_964034835.1. Taxonomy (NCBI): domain Eukaryota; kingdom Metazoa; phylum Arthropoda; class Insecta; order Diptera; family Muscidae; genus Muscina; species Muscina levida. The sequence goes on along the minus strand of OZ035880.1, from coordinate 17,941,397 downwards.
ATTTTTTGTATGAAAATCTTTTATTTGTTGTCTTTTATTCTCATGCCACAAAATGTAGAACACAATGCACTTATTTTTCTGTTGCTGCAACATTGAATGTGGGTAAGCAACGATGGCAATTTTAAATTCTGCACCAGAAAAAAAACAATGTTAAAGAAATATGAAATACGAATATTCTCAGGGTATGCTTATGATTAGCAAGTCGGAGCTAGATACATATATGTAACAGCTATGGTAGATTACAAAGTACTTACATACATTTGAGCTATATTTGGAAATTATAGGAAGTCGGCTTCTCTGTCCTTGGCATCATGCTGCCGCATGTTGGGTAATAAAATTCTAATGATGTATATTGTTAGGGTAATAGTACTGCAGTTTTAATTGTTATTAATTACTTTGTCAATCAGCTTAATGTGTAAGAGCTGCTAAATAAAAATCCGAAATTTAAAAATTTAAATTCCTTTAATCTGTTCATATATCATTTCTGTGCATAATCAACAGTTTCGAGGTTACAAATAAATTTATGAAAAATTTTTAATTTCGGTTTTTTAATTTAGCTAAATTGGAGTAGTCGTTCTTAAGTTATGCCTCCCAAACGTGGCTATAGGACCTTAAAAACTTTTAGTCCAATGAGGCACGGGTTAACATACTCCAATACTACATACTCCAGACCAAAGAAATTTTTAAATTTTTTTTTCATATAACTTGCGGTCACCCTACTGGCACATACACTAAATTATACAGTACAACATTTTTCTGTTCATTGATTTGGGACTCAATTCTGAGAACTGCACGTGAAAGTAGCTCCAAAAAGAAAAAGTTCTGCATCATTCGTTGTGTCAAGTTACATGCCATAATAATTTAATATCGATTTGAAGTTAGTAAGTATCGCATAGGGGAATTTGTCGCGTATTAGGCTCTTTTGTTTGACATAACTCGAGAACCACTTGTATGATTTAACTGAAACACATTAAAAAAAAATTACGAATTACAACTTCTTTAATCTGTTCATTTAACGTTTCCCTACATATACCACAGTTTCACCTTTCCCTTGATCAAATGATTTTGAACTGGGTTTATTTTGTAGCTGTTACTTATGATAATTATATTATATTATATTATATTATATATGATAATTACAAAAGAGCCTAAAACGTGACAAATTCCCCTACTAACTTCAAATCGATTTTTTGTATCAAAAATAAAAATTTAAGGTTACAAACAGAACAATTGCAATATTGTTCCATAAAGAAAAATTTCTGGTACCAAATAGTTTACAATATGAAATAGTACAATTTAATGTACTAAAGAGTTGATTGTACCCTTAGTAGAAGTTCTATTTTTATACCAAAAAGTAGAATTTATGGTACTAAAGAGTGAAATTTATTCTACCAGAATGTAAAATTTATTGTACCAGAAAGTACAATTTATGGTACCAAATAGTACAAATTATTTTACCAAAGACTACAATTTGTTGTACCAAAAAGTAAATTTACGGTACCAAAAGTGACAATTTATTGTACTTAAAAGTACTGTGGTACCGAAAAGTACAATTTATTGTACCCAAAAGTACAATTTATTGTTTCAAAAAGTACAATTTATTGTACTCATAAGTCAAATTTATTGTTCAAAAAAGTACAATTTATGGTACCAAATAGTACAGTTTATTGTATCATAAAGTTAAATTTACGATACCAAATAGTTCACAGAAATTAAAATTTCTGGTACAATAAATTTTACTTTTCTGTACAATATTGTGAACTATTTGGTACCGTAAATTTAACTTTTTGATACAATAAACTGTACTATTTGGTACCATAAATACAATTTATTATACCTTAAAGTATAATTTGTTATACCCAAAAGTACAATTTATTGTACCAAAAAGTACGATTTATGGTACCACATTATACAATTTGTTAAACCAAAAACAACAATTAATTGGTCTAAATAGTACACTTTATTGTACCGAAAGGTACATTTTAATGTACCAAATAGAACAATTTATTGTGCCAAAAAGTACAACTTATTGTACCAAAAAGTACTTTTATTACACAAAAACTACAATTTATTATACCAAATAGTACAATTTAAAGTACCGAAAAGTAGACACTATTGTAACAAAAATTAAAATAAATTGGTAAATATTTGTACTGTACAAAGTACAATTTATTGTACCAAAAAGAACAGTGTAACGTATCGAAGAGAATTGCACTTAATAGAACAATTTATTGTAGTAAAACGTACTTTTTACTGTACCTAATAGTACAATTTATTGTAACAAAGATTACTTTTATTATATCAAACAGTACAATTTTTTGTACTTAAAAGTAATTTTAATTGTTATATAAAACAAATGCATTTGTACATGTCTCTACATCAATTCCAATTAAAATTCAAAAAAACAAATTTATTGAAATTCAAAAACTGTATTTGATTTTCAAACATTACAAATGAAATTTAAATCTCGTCAATTGATGTTACAAAATTCTATTTAAAATTCGAAAAATATCAATTCAAATTTTTCATTTGAAATTCAAAAAATATCAATCGAAATTTTAAACTTATTAATAGAAACTCAAAACACATCAATCGAAATTCAAAACTAATTAATTGTAATTTAAAACTCTTCATTTGAAATTCAAAAATCAATAAAACTTTTTCAACTGATGCGTTTTAAATTACAGTTGACTAGTTTTAAATTTCAATTGACGAATTTTGGATTTCAAATAATGAGTTTTGAATACCAATTGATGAATTTTAAATTTCAATTGATGTGTTTTGAATTTCATTGGATATTTTTCGAATTTCAAATGAAAAATTTGAATTTCAATAGATACTTTTTAAATATCACATGGAATTTTTGAATATCAATTGACGAGTTAAGAACTTCAAATGGAATATTTAAATTTCAATTGATTTTTTTTTTTTTGAATTTTAATTGAAAATGGTGTAGTAAACGCTCAATTCACAAAGGAAAGTAACATATCAAACTGAATTTTTGCCTCGTTGCACACGACAAAACGGTCCGAGAATAATCAGAGCAAAAGGGGAACAGGTTAAACTGGTATTTTGTTGAGCGCAAACTGTTCTTCTAAAGAACCAATGTGAACGGTTTATCTTTGTCTCTTTGCTCAAAATGTCGTAAAAAACACTTGCTTTCGGACAACGAGATAAAATCAAGTTTCATTTTCGAGCTCTACTTAAATCTGTTTATTATTTATTGACATTATCCGTGACAAACTTTCCATAAAAACAATTTTTTTCAAAAAAAATTAACTTAAAATATATAAATAATTAAAGTATTTTAAAAATCTAAAAGGACACAAATTACCAAACAAATAAAGGCTCCCAAAAAAATTTAAATTTAATAGAAAAATTAAAAAAAAAACCAATTTTATTAAGTCTAGTCAAGAAAGAGTATATTTTCTTAAAAAAATATAAAATAAATCACTCAACCCCGTATTGCATCTTCCTGAATTGATTATTCTGCGGCAATGTATCACTTTTTGTCCCATTACATCCCAAAAAAGTAACATCAATGTTCAATGTGAACCACATACCATGAAAACTAAGTAAATGCCACCAAAAGACCCCCAAAATAAAGCAAAACAGAAAAACTCGAAAAAAAAAACCCCAAAATATTATTGTCAACAAAATGTTAAGACGACGACGATGATGGCGGTTTATTGTGGCAATATGTATCAATGTTGTCGTTACAACGTTTCTCCTGTACATATTCATAAATGATTCTACGATAAAACCGGAGCAACAATAAACCGAAATGCAGTCACAAAAAAAGTAACAAACATTTTGATTTCATATTTGCTCTGATTTATTTGGCGTCAATTGTTAACCATTACATTTTCGGTTTGTCATCTTTCCATTGTTGTTTTTTTAAAGCTTTTTTTGTTGTTTTTGTTTCTTTGCTGAAGCTTTTGTTCCTGTTGCATCTCAGACAACGATATCCAAATATTGGCTCGTCTGGGCGAACATAAAAACAGCCACAGACGTCAGCAGCACCACCACCACCGCCACTATCGACAAACTTCTAGACAATAATGCCATAGCTGCTGCTGCTGCTGCTTCTGCTAATCTCAGCAATGCATTGCCGGGTACTCACCACTCACTCGTTCTTGTATTCAGCGTCGTAATGCTATGTAATGTGGCTGCAGTTCAGCATTAATAGGCATCATTATTATTTCCATTGCACAAATCGTGAACAAAATTCCCACGGACTATAAAAAAATACGGAGTTACATATACAAACACACACACACACACACACTTATGATCATACTTAAAAGATTCATTGTTGGATTTTAGGCGCTTCGCGGAGGCCAATAAAGAATTTCGCTCTGAATGTAGTGCAAAGAATTTGTAGAAGGAGGGATTATTGCAGTAGTGTTGTGTATGTGATGAATATTCATATTCGCGTAGTTTGAGGTCTACTGGTGATGTCATCAGTAGAAAGCGCTTGATAAGTTTATGTTTGGAAAAAGAAAAGTACTTTTTTTGTAACACAAAGCAATTTTATGGTGCCAAATATAATTTTTTTTTTATAAAAAAGTACTTTTATTGTACCAAAAAGTATTTTTTGGGAAAAAAAATTAAGTACTTTTAGTGTTCTTAATTCTATTTTACCAAAAAGCACCATAAAAGTAATATAATTGTATCAACAGGTAGTTTTAATGTACACAAAACTACCAAAATGCACCAAAATTCACCAATAATTTGTACCAAAAAGTACTTTCATTGTACCTCGAAGTAATTTTATTGTGCTAAAAAGTTATTTTATTATATCCAAAAGCACTTTCATTGTACCCAAAAGTACTTTTATTGTATCAAATAGTAATTTTACTTCATCAGAAAGTACCTTTATTGTACCAAAAAGTACTTTTAATCTATCAAAAAGTCCATTTATTGGACTAAAAAGTACTTTCATTGTACCAAAAAGTACTTTTTTGTACCAAGAAGTACTTTTATTTTTCAAATGTACTTTTATTATACTTAAAAGTCAATTTCTTACATTACCAAGTATTTTTATTGTACTCAAAAAGTACTTTTATTTTTCTAAAAGTACTTTTATTGTACTTAAAAGTGTTTTTATTTTTCAAACAGTGCTTTTATTGTACCAAAAAGTACTTTTTATATATATAAAATTATATTTATTATATTACAAAAAAGTCCATTTTAAAAAGTACTTTTATTCTATAAAGCTTAAATTTTTATATTAAAAAATACTTAAAAAGTACTTTTTCATTGTAGCAAAAAGTACTTTTATTTTTCAAACAGTACTTTTATTGTACTAAAAAAGTATTTTAATTGTACCAAAAAGGACGTTTATTCTATAAAAAATGACATTCATTGTATACAACAACAATTAATCTGTATCAAAATTTGTACCAAAAAGTACTTTATTTTTCAAAAAGTTTTTTTATTGTACCTAAAAGTACTTTTATTCTATAAAACTTACACTTATTATATTAAAAAGCACTTGAAAAGTACTATTTCATTGTACCAAAAAGTTATTTTATTTTTTAAACAGTACTTTTATTACTTATATAATAGTACTTTTACTGTATCAAAAAGTAAATTTGTTGTACTAAAAAACGACTTTTACTGTATCACTAAAAAAGGAGTTTAAGTGCACTACAAAGCACTTGTATTGTACCATACATTTTTTGTACTTTTATTGTATCGAAAATAACTTTCATTGCACCGAAAAGTACTTTTATTGTAACAACAGTTACTTTTTTGTGTTAAAAAACACTCAGTGTAAAAGAAATTTATTATGTTACATTGTACTTTTACTGTACCAAAGGTACTTTCATTGTACCAAACAATTATTTTATTATATTAAAATAATTGCACTTTATTTGTACCAAAAAGTACTTTATTGGTCCTTTTATTGTACTTTATTATACTAAAAAGTACTTTTTAATTTTTACCAATAAATTACTTTTATTGTTCCAAACAGTAGTTTTATTGTACCAAAATTGCTATTATTAAAAGATTACTTTTACTATGCCAAAGGTACTTTCATTGTACTAAGCAGTACTTTTACTATACCAAAAAGTACTTTTTTTGTACCAAAGTGTACTTTAACTGTACCAAAATGTACTTTTAATGTCTAGAAAAGTACTTTTATTGTTTAGTACTTTTTTAAAAAGCACTTCAATTGTACTAAAAAGTACTTTTATCGTACCAAAAAGTACTTTAATTGTACCAAAAATTACTTTTCTTATATAAAAAAAATACTTTTATTGTACTAAAAAGTACTTTTATTTCTTAAACCGTACTTTTATTGTAACATACCAATAAATTTCTTTTCTTGTTCCAAAAGTTAGTTTTATTGTACTAAAAAATAATTTTATTGTACCAAAATTACAATTATTGAAATAGTACAAGGGTATTTTCATTGTACCAAACAGAACTTTTACTATACTAGTATTTTGTGTACCAAAATTTACTTTAATTGTACCAAAATGTACTTTAATTGTATAAAAAGTACTTTAATTGTACTTAAAAAGTACTTTTATTTAAAAAAGCACTTTTTTGTACCAAAAATTACTTTTATTGTTCAAAATGTACTTCTTTGTATCAAAAAAGTACCTTTCTTATATTAAAAATGACTTTATTGCATTAAAAAGTACTTTACTGTATCCAAAAGTTTATTTCATTGTACCAAAAAGTACTTTTATTTTACCAAAATTTACTTCAAATGTACAAAATGGTACTTTAATTGTACCCAAAAGTATTTTAATTGTACAAAAAATTCTTTTATTTTTCAAAAAATACTTTTATTGTACTAAAATGTAATCAAAAGTAAAATTTAAGGCTTATACATTTTAATTGAGATAAATTTATAATAATTTATAAAGTTTAAACAATATGTCACAATTTAGAACAACATCTTAGTACAGAATTTGTATCCAATAAACACTACTTCAAATTTATGTGAAAGATATGCAAAAAATGAACATCTTCCTTCCTTCCTTCCTTCCTATGACAAACCAATGTTAAAATCATTGTCGTTTTCACTTCCCTGTAGTATGAATTTTAAAAATTATTTTACTCAATTATAAGAACATATCCACCAGATAATTTACATTCCAATTCCATTCTAAATTTTAATAAATTTTCAAGTTTTCAAAATTAAAACTACTTAGCTTTTGAAATTTAAAATGTTGTAGTCGTTTAACCCTAATACATCTTATTTATTTTACATGAATGTAAGAGAAAAGTTAACACCTATAATACGATATACATCTCAAACGAGTAATCCCTTATTTTAAATTCAACGAAATTCCACAACACTATCTTCTACATATATATTGCTCTTTTTGTGTAACTTACATTCCTTGTGGTCGGTCAGTGGGGGAGACTCAAATAAAAATGGAAATATTTGTCGAGGACAATTCCAAAATTTTTAATGACATTTCTGTAGTAAGAATTCCTCGTTGTTCCACGTTTGCTTAAATATAATTAATTTGGTCAGGAATCTAGAACAAATGCCTCACAACTGTTTTGCGTTTGGGTCACTCTTCTCCTCCCCGCCGCCTCTCCCACAAAAGGCTGTTGTCTTTCCTTTTTTGGGTGGATCGCGTCGATGCTTACGATTGCCACAATGGCACTAAATCATGGCCGTGTGTATCTTTTTGTTGGGCAAGAAGTACATACATACGTACAACAATTCATATTGTGGCGGGGGAACGCCCCTCTTTAGAATAAAATAACAACGCCTACAAACCATAAATTGAACTGTTAATCAGCTTAAATATAATTTAAAGCATTAGTGCATTGTGAACTCTGTACGTATGGTGTTGTTGTGATTATTGTTGCTGTTATTGTGGAAAGGAAATTTTCGCACAAATCGAAATAAGATCAATACAACAACAGCTTTGCCAACGCTTAGTGGCAACATCAACATCTGTAGTATTGATTTGAAGCCTCTTGCATTGGTGTCTAAGGTAGGTGTGTGGGTTGGGGGGGAACCAGCACAAAGAAGGATGTTTTTTTGCAATTTCTCTTCTTTTCTCTCCCTCTCGCTCTCTGTCTGTTAGAGCAAATATTTTAAGGTAAAAGTGTTAAAGGATAGAATTGTTATGGCAGTACGTATTGTTTGTGGTTTTAACGCTCAGGGTCACAGCGCTTGGACCTTATGGACAACCCAGGCAGGCAATCGATGTGCAATAGGTGATAATACCCATCGACTGCCAAAACAGTCATGAACCCATACGAAGCCGCAATAAAAATACAACAACAAGTGGCGTGTTAATCATTACACGCAAAGGTTTTACTAAATATCATAATGTTGTTGCGCCTCTGCCTGTTGCTGCTGCTGTTGATGATATTTGTTGCGAATCAGCAGCACTAAGCCCCAGTTGTCTTTTTCACCGACCCATGAAGAAGGAGGAGGTGGAGGCCGACCTACCTTTTTGCAGAAACAAAGAACAAAAAAAGGAAACAAATCATTTATGCATTTGTTACTTTACAAATTGCCACAAATCATTGATGATTTGTCTACGATAATTTGGAAATAAATTCTCATTTAAATCATAACAAAAACGTGTGGAGCGAGCCACAGTGTCTTTTAGGGTGGAGGAGGGGTGGGTTTAGCATCTTGCAGCTGGGGATGAATAACCGACCGAGAAAACAGGACTTTAAGTTAGAGCCAACTTTCATATTTGAACGGCGTGGTGAAGAGGGCATAAGAGTTAAATTGTTAAAAACAAAATATTGACCTTTTGGTCGACGATATGGTCTGAAGCCTTTATCAGTATATTGGGGTTTAGAGCCCAGTACTTTTCTGTATAATAAAAAAAATATTTTGTTAAATTAAATAACTTTTTTATACAATAAATGTACATTTGGTACAATAAAAGTACTTTTTGGTACAATAAAAGTAATATTTAGTACATTACATGCACTTTTTGGTACAATAAAAGTACTTTTTGGTAAAATTAATGCTCTTTTTGGCACAATAAACGTACTGTTTCGTACAACAAAAGTACTTTTTAATACAATTAATGTTCTTTTTTGGTACAAAAACTTACTTTTTGGTACAATATATATACTTTTTATTACAATAAATTTTCTTATTGGTACAACAAATGTACTTTTTAGGACAATACTTTTTGGTAAACTAAAATTCCTTTTTGCTACAATAAATGTTCTTTTTGGTACACTAAATGTACTTTTGGTATAATAAATGTTCTTTTTTGTACAATAAATGTACTTTTTGGTACAATAAATGTTCATTTTGGTGCAATAAATATTCTTTTTAGTTAGTAAATGTATCTTTTGTACAATAAATGTACTTTTTTATGCAATAATACAATTAAAGTTCTCTTTGGTACGATAAATATTCTTTTTAGTACAATTTACGTTCTTTTTGATACTATAAAAGTACTTTTTGGTAAATAAATGTACTTGATGGTACAATACATGCACTCTTTGGTATATCTCTTTGATCAAAAAATTTATTTTTTGGACCAATAAATGTACTTTATAATACAATAAATGTACATTTTGGTACAATTATTATTATTTTTCGTACAACAAATGTATTTTTTGGAACAAATTATGTACTTTTGGTATAACAAACGCATTTTTTGCTACAACAAAAGTATATTTCTGTGCAATAATTGTACTTTTTGGTACAATTAAAGTACTGTTTAGTGCATTAAATTTACTTTGAGGCACAATTAAAGTCATTTTTGGTACAAAAAAAGTACTTCTTGGCACAATAAATGTACTTTTTGCTACAGTAAATGTAATTTTAGTAACACTGAAAGTACTTTTTGGTACAATAAAAGAACTTTTGGTACAGTAAATGTAATTTTAGTAACATTGAAAGTACTTTTTGGTACATTTTGGTACAATAAAAGAACTTTTGGTACAATATATGTACTTTTTGGTAAAATAAATGTGCTTTGTGGTGGCATAAAAGTACTTTTTGGCATGATTAATGTTCTTTTTGGTACAAATAAAGCGAACGTCACTCGTTGAGAAGCTCTTACTAGACATGGGACAGGGGAGCCGACAATGAAAGAATTTTTTTTTTTGTTTAAATGACTGGAGCCAGGATTTGAACCTGTGATCTCCCGCATGGTTGTCGCGTGTTCTACCCACTATGCCACGACCGGTCCCATGTACCCTCACCCCCGGTAAAACATAAAATTTTCTAGTCTTATATATAAAAATGAATTGCTGTGCAGTTGTCTCGCTAAAACTCAAAAACGGCTGGACCGATTTTCACAATTTTTTGTTTTGTTCGCTATAGCTTCCGGATGGTTTAAAAGGTTTCTTTTTTTCAAAAAGTGGGCGGCGCCACGCCCCATTTTTCAAATATCGCTCTGACGGGTTTTCTAATAGACCGATTGATACAAAAATTTTACCATGAGGTACTGTTGACCTGTAGATAGTTGCTGACTACATTTGGTTGTAATTGGATAAAGGGGAGTGGCACCGCCCATACAACTTGAAAATTAAAAAGGCTATATTTCATGAACTATCAGAGGTATGAAGATGAGATTTGGTATATATGTTGTTGGAGCAGCAATAATTACAGCCAGGATGGAAGTGGGAGGTGCCACGCCCCCTTTTCAAAAATCGCTCTAACGGCTTTTCTAATAGATCGATTAATACAAAAATTTTACCATGAGATACTGTTGACCTGTAGATAGTTCCTGACTATATTTGGTTGTAATTGGATAAAGGGGCGTGGCACCGCCCATACAGCTTGAAAATCAAAAGGGCTATATCTCATGAACTATCAGAGGTTTGAAGATAAGATTTGGTATATATGTTGTTCGTAAAGTTAGAATTACAGCCAGGGTGCAAGTGGGCGGTGCCACGCCCTCTTTTAAAAAATCACTCTTACGGCTTTCCTAATAGACCGATTGATACGAACATTTTACCAAGTGGTACTGTTGACTGTTGAAAGTCCCTGGCTATATTTGGTTGGGATTGGATGAAGGAGCATGGCACCGCCCATACAATGTGAAAATCGAAAGGGCTATATCTTATGAACTATCAGAGGTATGAAGTAGAGATGGGCACTCGGCACGTGATTGGCGTGAATCACGTGAATCACGCGTGATTCACGCGTGAATGTGAGTAAGTTGGAAATTTGCTCACGTGAGCGTGCATGAACGTGAGCATCAAAAATATCTTCGTGCATGAGCGTGCGTGAGTGCATACTTTGCGTGAATCACGCTACTCACGCTAATCACGCAAAGCAAAAAAAAAATGCGCTGAACACATAACTGGTTATTTGCATTTATCAAATTTTTGTGTGAATGTTTTAGGAAATCGAGACTTTATTCTTTGTAATATCTTTATATATAAAATTCTACTGTACGTGTGTTGTGACTGAAGGGGCGTGGCACCGCCCATACAACTTGAAAATCAAAAGGGCTGTATCTCATGAACTATCATAAGTATGAAGATGAGATTTGGTATATATGTTGTTGGAACAGTATTAATTGCAGCCAAGGTGGAAGTGGGAGGTGCCACGGCCCCTTTTCAAAAATCGCTTTAACGGCTTTTCTAATAGACCGATTGATACGAAAATTTTACCATGTGGTACTGTTGACCTGTTGATAGTCCCTGGCTACATTTGGTTGTGATTGGATAAAGGGGCGTGGCACCGCCCATACACCTTGAAAGTAAAAAAGGCTATATCTCATGAACTATCAGAGGTATATAGATAAGATTTGTTACAATATGAATTACTACAAGGGTGGAAGTGGGCTGTGCCACACCCCAGTTATAACTGCCATAGTAATTGCTTGATGGTCCTCTAAATTATATATTATATTGCAGTTCGCCTAGAGATATGATCAGTAGTGCAGGTCAATTTTTTTTTTCGCAAAAGTCGAATGCGAAATTCGGATTCATGATGAATTGTTAGAAAATTTCACCAATAAATTTTGTGTCTAAAATCAGTTCCTAGCTCGCGCTGGGAAGCATTGAGATTTCAGGTAGAATTTTTTTTAATAAGCAAAAACCGAAAACTTCAGATATATTTTTTTGAAACCTTCTGCGGAAAACTATGTGTTGCTTAAAAAGTTATGGCCTTTGAAAGGTGGCAAACCGAAATTAAGTTTTTGAAATTCTTGAATTTTTGCCTTTGGCGGAAGTCCAATATGTAGGGCGGGATCCCAAACATCATCAGAAATATACTATTCTCTTCGTCTTTGTCTCCAAACATCGGAATGGTAGGTCAAAGTTGGAGCCGGAGCCCATGGGATCAAAATATGGGCGTCTTGGATTCTATGATGACCCTCTAGGTGCAGGTGTAAAAAGCGTCCCCAGCGTCCCGATTAAATTGATCCGCCCTAATGAGCAGTCTATTTGGAACTAAATAAATAAAAAGTGCCGAGGCGGTGCCTCCTCACTTCAATATTTGAATTTTAAACTGTTTCAAATAATGGTCCGTACACCAGACAGTTAAGGACATAGACTAGCTGCGCAGACTAAAACAGTGATTTGTTTTTAATATTTTAACAGGTATGTGTTTTTCAAATACTTTCCAGGAGAGCGAATCGGTAATAAATCCTATAAATAGAAAATGTTAGCAATATTCATTGGAGTGGGCCACAATTTGAATTTTTATAGTATGTCAGAGGTAACATAATCAAACTTTGTAAGTAACCTATGTATGGGGTATTTTTCTGTTAGGTATTAGTGTAAATCTTGCTGTCATACTAATGAAGTGTGATAAACTTCAGTATACTTTGGCACATCACCATACAAAGACATACACTAGAACCACGGTTACATCTATATAACATCCAACGATCAATTGATATTGTTATTTCTCATGTCATTTCATTGCAAATTATTGGGAAGAGAAATGGTTTCAACACAACGGCAATACATGCCATACAGCGCGTGAGACCATCACTTTGTTAAACCGAGCGTTTGGTGACCGAATTATTTCAAATAAATGAAAATACGAGTTCAATGCAAAGACAGTATTCGGAAATATTCTTGATTCGTGGGCGAAGAAGACATGGCGAAAGAGGTTTTTATGGCTAAAGGCATAAATCGTCAAACGAAAATTTTTAACTTTAGCAGAATGTCCGATTTGAGAAAGAAGTGGTTTTTCGCCCTACATACAGATATGATAGATATGACTTTGCTGATGAACTTTTTACTATCGTCATAGAGCCTACGATATTAAGCATTTAAAACAATAAAACTTAATTGGTTAACTTCCATGTTAAGGATTTACTAAAATTTAGTTACATAAGTTAATAAACTCAACATATTAGTGTCGAGCTTAAATACCGTTTTCAAAGTACTTTGTAGACCTAAAAAAAACTTAATTTCCCTTTGCACCCCATGAATGAGGTATGGGATAGCATCTCGCGTTGTTGTGAATTAACACGCATTCTATTTTTAGATTCACAACTAACGGCACCTACCTGTTTATCGACGAATGCGAACGTCACTGTTTGAGAAGCTCTTACTAGACACGACGATTGAATCGACGCTTAATACTGCGAAGTTGCTGTCAACAACATTCGAGGGGAGCCGACAATGAAAGAAAATTTTTATTTTATTTTTTGTTTTTTCTTTTAAGATGACTGGAGCCAGGTTTGAACCTGCGATCTCCCGCATGGTAGTCGCGTGTTCTAACCACTATGCCACGGCCGGTCCCTGTAGACCTACAAATGTATTAATTAGCGTTTATATAGCATGTAGGATAGCAAGAAATGTGAAAAATATTACAAGTTGATATGCAATAGCGAAGCATTACCGGGCCCACTAGTTATAATATATAATAAAATATAATAATATTACAATATATATAATGTTTAATAATATTTGTATAATAAAAATAATATATATAATAACACTATGCGACAGTCATTTGGAACTTGAGGAGTGACCTAGTGCATGTTGTTGGTCTGGTCGAGTACAACATGACCCTATATACCAAAGTTTAATAACACCCCCAATATCTTGACTTACTCTCTTATTAATTTTTTCCATGAATGCTGCAGCAATATGGCCGGTAAATATAGTGAAAGGTCCCACAAAGGTTTTCTAACTTTAGAAAAGCGTTACGAAGTTAAATAAATGCCTACTATGCTCGCTAACTGCTGCTTGCATATTTTAGAAGACTGCTGGGATATTCAGCATAAAATAAAGAAATAACATTATTAAATAATAGAAAATACATATTTGTTCTTCTTATTTTGAACGTTTTAAGCTCTTCAAGTATCGGTTATTGTATTTAAAAGAGATTCTGTTGGATCTAATACAATTTTTATAACATATATGATGAATTTCATATCAAAACCGATATTCATTGAACCCGACCCTCCCAGATTTTAATGAAATTTTGCATACAGGTATATTTGACCTACAGAAACATAACCTCATTTTTAGAAATTGCATTTTTGAAAATATGTGGGCGTGTCAAGATATCGAAATATTTAAAAAATGACGGTAATAGGTACATTTAAACTGCAATTACTATGGAACGACTTAGCCGATTTAAAAGATCTTGGTGTCATTAGAAAGGTATATGAGTCAGCTTTCGAAAACATACACTGTAAAAATTTTATATTACACTGAAAAAATTTTTTTGCCAAAAATTAAAGTTTAAACTTAGAAAACACTTCGAAGATCAAGCCTTTTTTTGCAAAAAAAAATATTTTTAGATAGGCCTATTTAATATATATAACATATCTGAAAACAAAAATGGCGTTTTTCTTAGTTTGTTTTTAAAAAAATTTTAAGTAAAGTCTCTCTTGTTAACTTCCTTATTTTTTGATATTTTTGTGTGACAAACTGCAATTACTATGGAACGACTCAGCCGATTTGAAAGATCTTGATGTCATTAGAAAGGTATATAAGTCAGCTTTCGAAAACATATACTGTAAACATTTTATATTACACTGAAAAAAAAATTTTCCCAAAAATTAAAGTTTAAACTTGGAAAACACTTCGAAGATCAAGCCTTTTTTTGCAGAAAAAATTATTTTTAGATAGGCCTATTGAATATATATAAGATATCTAAAAACTAAAATGGGGTTTGTCTTAGTTTTTTTTAAAATAATTTTTAAGTAGACATCTCTTGTTAACTTCCTTATATTTTGATATCTTTGTGTGACAAAAAAGAATAAAGTAGCTAAACTTTGGAAGTTATGCAGGTTTTTTTTTGGGTACCCTTTTGGTACCTCCCATAACTACCAAAGTTTAGCTACTTTATTCTTTTTTGTCACACAAAGATATCAAAATATAAGGAAGTTAACAAGAGATGTCTACTTAAAAATTATTTTAAAAAAAACTAAGACAAACCCCATTTTAGTTTTTAGATATCTTATATATATTCAATAGGCCTATCTAAAAATAATTTTTTCTGCAAAAAAAGGCTTGATCTTCGAAGTGTTTTCCAAGTTTAAACTTTAATTTTTGGGAAATTTTTTTTTTCAGTGTAATATAAAATGTTTACAGTGTATGTTTTCGAAAGCTGACTTATATACCTTTCTAATGACATCAAGATCTTTCAAATCGGCTGAGTCGTTCCATAGTAATTGCAGTTTGTCACACAAAAATATCAAAAAATAAGGAAGTTAACAAGAGAGACTTTACTTAAAATTTTTTTAAAAACAAACTAAGAAAAACGCCGTTTTTGTTTTCAGATATGTTATATATATTAAATAGGCCTATCTAAAAATATTTTTTTTTTGCAAAAAAAAGCTTGATCTTCGAAGTGTTTTCTAAGTTTAAACTTTAATTTTTGGCAAAAAAAATTTTTCAGTGTAATATAAAATTTTTACAGTATATGTTTTCGAAAGCTGAATCATATACCTTTCTAATGACACCAAGATCTTTTAAATCGGCTAAGTCGTTCCATAGTAATTGCAGTTTAAATGTACCTATTACCGTCATTTTTTAAATATTTCGATATCTTGCCACGCCCACATATTTTCAAAAATGCAATTTCTAAAAATGAGGTTATGTTTCTGTAGGTAAAATATACCTGTATGCGAAATTTCATTAAAATCTGGGAGGGTCGGGTTCAAAATGTCCCTTTTTTTTATAGGTTTTGATATGAAATTCATCATATGCAAAATGTATTTTAATGCAACATAAGGAAAGGAGAAAAAATTCAAATTGCTAAAAAACTGTGCCAGATGAAAAAAATCTGATTACATATTTGAAATCATGATATTTATAACTATAGGAATCACAATTCAGATACCCAAAAAAATGGAAAAATTTTTTTTATTCTATTAAGATAGCTTTAATAGATTTTAACTTTTCAAAATCCTTTCAAAGATTGCTCAAAGTCGAACAATAAGCAAATACGTTTTATGGTTCGCAAAACTTTGTAAAATTTGCTCAGAAGAAATGTGTGAACCAAAAGTCATAACTAAATTTAAAACATCTATCCCATGCAGTTCGGCTGCAAGTGAATAGGGTGTTTTCTACGTCAGAAAGAATATTAAAAAAAAGTCGTTTAAGTGAAGAAAATGCTGGTAAAAATTTTATTTTTACACAAAAATTCTTAGAATAATTTTTATTGTAAAATAAAATAAATAAAATTATTATATTTTATTTTGATGTTATGTATTCATGAGTCCATTAATTTATTTATTTCCATATTAATCTATTATATTTTTAAAACTTAAAATGTATTATATAACAGAAGGCACATAACAAAACCTTGACTGTATAGGTTCGATTATACTCAGTTTAGCGAGTTTGGGATCCAATTTTTTTTATGGACCCCAAAAGATTCTCAAAATCAGTGAGCCCCTTGGATAAAGGTGTCATCAGTTTTTGTCCAACAGCTCACAGATACATCATGATAGCGCTAAACTATATTCGGTAATAATGTAGCTGTGAGTTTTGCGCAAAAATATTATAAAAAATTTATTCCAAAAAGTTTACTTATTTCTGAATATTTTTTAAAAAAATTGAGAAAGAAATTATTTTTGTTTTCACTTTTTGCAATATTAATTTGAAGGAGTCCAAATTTCGTGAACATATCATTACAATCCGATCCTTACCCTCAATTGCTCATTAAGACTACTATGAGACCGGGTTTTCGTACCTTTCCGCACATATAAGCCAGTAATGTGGTTGAATATCAACATATTTCAAATTTCTCAGTGGATTTGAAAAAAGAGACTGTTGTCTTTCCATCGATATATATATTTATATTGGTGTCTCGTCATATCGTTCTGTGTTGCCTCGAAATGGCAAATTTTTTTTTCACTATTTTTTTAGTTTGAAGAAGTTTGTAGCAACTATTTTCTATTCCTAATGTTTACTATTTTATTCACAAAATACATGCTTTCGTGAGTGAAACGCATACCTGTTTGTCAAAATCGGTTACCAAATAGTTAAGTTATTCATCGAGAATCTTTTGGGGTCCATAAAAAAAATTGGTCAACAATCTCGCCAAACTGAGTATGTGGTTTTATTTCCCTTCTACAGTCTAATCGAACCTATACTCTCAAGTTCTTGTATTTATTTTGTAAAAAGTCTTCATTTGTTGCACAGTGTAATTATAGAAACACAACAATATTATTTTTTTATATTTTATTTGGCGTGATTGTCGTGATTCACGCTCACGTGAACGTGCGTGAGTACAAAATTTACTCACGTGAGCGTGCGTGAACGTGAGTAGCGAAAAAATTTTTGAGCGTGAGTGTGCGTGATAGACAATTTCAATCACGTGAGCGTGCGTGAACGTGAGTCAAATTTACTCACGTGCCCATCTCTAGTATGAAGATGTGATTTGGTATATATGTTGTTTGGGCAGTATGAATTACTGCCAGGGAGGAAGAAAACGGTGCCACACCACTTTGTCAAAAATCGCTCTGACGACTTCTCTAATAGACTGATTTATAAGATAATTTTAAAAAGTGGTACTGATGACCTGTTGTTAGTCACTGGCTGTATTTAGTTGTGATTGGATAAAGGAGCGTGGCACCGCCTATACAACTTTAAAGTAAAAAAGACTATATCTCATGAACTATCAGAAGTATGAAGATGTGATTTGTTACATATGTTGTTGTGGCAGTATGAATTACAGTAAGGGTGGAAGTAGGCTCTACACCCCTTTTAAAACAAACAGTAATAACTGTCAAAATTCCACAGAATATTGCTGTTCGCCTAGAGATATGAACAGTAAGGTGGGCTAATTTTTTTATTCGCAAAAAAAAGTTATGGCTTCTGATAGTTGGCATACGGAAATTAAGTTTTTAAAAATCATTTTTCAGAATATTAGGCGGGATCACAAACAATGTCAAAAATATAATATTCTCTTCATGTTGGTCTCCAAACATCGGAATGGTAGGTATGACGTAACTGAAAAATTGCTAAAAATATTTCTCAACCTGAAATCTTCATGCTTCTCAGCGCGAACTAGGAATTGATTGTAGACGGCTCTATGAAATAAGGCCCCAAGAAATAAGGCCCCAAAACAAAAATGAAATAAAGCCCCAAAAATTTGTTCAGAAAACAACAACAGTGAAATTTGCGGTGTTGATTCATTTTTTTGGGACTTTATTTCATTTTTGTTTTGGGGCCTTATTTCGGTATGAAATAAAGCCCCAAATTTTGAAAATGAAATAATGCCCTAATCTCGCAACTCTAATCCTCTGACATTATTAAAAGACGAATGCGGTGGGGGGCACGCCCCATACGTCGTAGTCAGCCTCGCAACTTTCACTCTCTGATATTATTAAAAGACACGCCCCCCGCCGCATACGTCGTAGTCAGCCTCGCAACTTTCACTCTATGACATTATTAAAAGACGAATGCGGTGGGGGGCTCGCCCTCCGCCGCATACGTCGTAGTCAGCCTTGCAACTATCACTCTATGACATTATTAAAAGACGAATGCGGTGGGGGGCACGCCCCGTAGTCAGTCTCGCAACTCTCTCTCTGTCATTTTTTAAAGTCAATGAAGAAGAAGCATTGTTTTGGTGTTGTTGTTAATTACTTCAACTTTGATTTTAGCATAGGATATGAAAGTTGCGTCCCTCGGGAAACATGAATAACTTAACTATTTGTTAACAGATTTTAAAAAACAAGTATGCGTTTGACTCGTGAAAGCGCGCACTTTCTGAATAAAGTAGTAAACATTAGGGTGTCCTTATAAAATAGGGGCTACAAACTTCATCAAACTTAAAAATAGTGAAAAAATTACAAAAGTTTAAAATATCGAGGCAAAAAACAAACAGATATGACAAGTTACCAATATAACTATATATATGGTTGGAAAGGCCGCAGTCTCTCCTTTCTAAATCCACTGAGAAATTTAAAATCGGTTGATATTCAACCACGTTACTGGCTTATAAGTGCGTAAAGGTTCGAAAAATCGGTATCAACGTGGACTTTATGAGCTATTTAGGTTGCCTAAACACGTTCTGATTGGATTGATATGTTCACGAAAGTGGTTTATCTTTACCAGGGCTACAATTTTGGCGAACAGTGTTAGAGAAAAATTTGGACTCCCTCAAAGTAATGCTCAAAAAAGTGAAAAAATAATAAATTCTTCTTAAATTTTTTTTGAAAAAGGGCAGGAATAACCAACATTTTTGACATAATTTGTTAATAAAGTTAGTGCGCAAAACTCCCAGCTACATTATTGCCGAATACAGTTTAGTGCTATCACGAAGTGTGAGTTAGCTGTTTGACAAAAACTGATCACACCTTTTTTCATGGGGCTCACTGATTTTGAGAATCTTTAGGGGCCCATAAAAAAAAATTGGTCACCAATCTTGCCAAACTGAGTATAGGGTTTTATTACCCTTCGATAGTAGAATCGAACCTATACTATCCCGTTTTTGTATTTTTTCACTGTTGCACTGTGTTATTTAAAAATACGCCATTAAACAAATTTGAACGTAATTATTATTTTGTGGATAATTTTTTTGTTTTGGTCGTATAAGTGAATTTTGTATGGGAGCACCCTTAGGGGGAATAGTCTCTTATTTTCAAAGTTAGTTTTAAAATAAGGAAACAGAGAAAAATATCCCGAGTAGATTTTGTTTAGAATAGGGGGACACAATTAGGGAAAAATTTCCCACCGAAATGTTTTTCAAAATCAGATCGAAAATCTAGTACTTTAACACTTTTCTTCAATGATACACAGGGTCTTGTACTTTTTCGTCAAATTTAAAAATATTCTATCAAGAGTCATTCAATCTCACCTTCTTAGTAAATTTTTGTTGTTGCTGTTGTTTCATCAAATAACACTCTATTGGTCTTATCTTGATAATGTTGATTCTCTATTTCATGTAGTTTTAGTCACATTTGCAAATTGTTTAGACTTTCACAAATCGTCCATATACATTACAAATAATTGTTAACCATTTAACTGACATGACACATGGTACTACAAATTTACATGCCGATATACTCAGCAAATAGGGGTTGCCATAAAAGAAGATGCCAACAAAACCCACAATAAAAATAAGAGATAAAAAGTTGTTGTTTTTTTAATAATATTTTTTATAAAAAAGTAATGAAATAAACTTATCTCCCTTATAAAAATAATGTTTTGTTTTATTTGTCTTCTTCCTTTTTTTCCCCACCTATCTGTTAGGCAATCCCTATTTATCATCATATGCACAAATTTCTGCACACATTTTTCTGGCGCGTTATTGTCTGCCACTGATGATGCCCTGGGCTGATGATCCGCACCAACAGGCGGCAGATTTTCTTTTGTACATCCGACCGACGACTGTTTACTCACATGTCAACTGTCCTGTAGTTCTGGTGTTCATTTGCCTGATTGATGTTAAGTGGTACTTTATGTGAGTATCCACTTTACTTCACTCTTTGTCCATCTGTCCGCTTGGACTGACTGCGTCTCTTGCTGAGACAGTCCGTCCGTATGTTTGTCTGTCTGTCTGCCTAGCTGTCTTCGGGTTTTGTTTATTTGTAAATGCTGATGTCACTGTTCATTACTATACGCATGCGCACAATGTTGTCGTTGTTGTTGTTGTGGCTTATGCTGACGACTGGGATATTGTAGTAGATTCCTGCGATTTGTTGCCGTTGTCCACAAATGATGGAATGCAATTCTTATTTTAATTTATTTCAGTAAGTAATCAAAGAATAACTCACATGATATAAGTGATTGGGATGCGCAGCGTTGGCAATAAATTTCAAATGATTGAGAATAAAAAGGATGGTGCTAGTTAGGATGTGTTGGCGGGGTACATATGACAGACCATTATTCGTATTGAAATAACCAAAAGCTCTCTTAGGTAATGCTTAACCTGCACTCTCGTTCTAGCTCTCGTACAACGAAGGTAATATACAAAAATTCGACAAATTTAGAAGGATATTTTAAAGATACGGTATAATAGAGTTACGAGTAAAATTCCGTTCCCATCAAAAATGTTTAAAATAAAATTTTTTAGAGATGTACCTATTTGTATAAATATTTTTAGTAAACATTCAACAATATATTTTTTGTCTTTCGAAATTTTCTTAATATTCCAAATTAATTGGTTATAAAATATTGCTGATGAACAACATTTGTATACAGGAGACATCCGATGTATGAAATATCCTGGATGATCCTGGAAAAAAATCACATATATAAGCGATCGAACTCGAGAAAAATTTTTGTTCGAAAAATATCTTAAGCTTAAACTTTATGTCATTGAAAATAATTTTTAAAACATTTTTATAGCTGAAGAAATCATTACGGATAACACAGTACAACACATGATTTTGGGACTCAATTCTGAGAGCTGCACGTGAAAGTAGCCCCAAAAAGAAGAAGTTCTGCATCATTCTTTTTGTCAAGTTACATGCCATAATAATTTTATATCGATTTGAAGTTAGCAAGTATCGTATTTCGGAATTTGTCACGTTTTAGGCTTTTTTGTCATAGTTAGGTGTGGTATGTAATGACCCCATGCTGATTAAAGCATATCATGTACAGTAACTTCTTATCCTTAACTTTGGTGTAAGGAATTTCTTTTTTTCAAAACTCTTGCATCAAGAAGTAGAAAAAAGTACTTTTATTGTATCTAAAAGTACTTTCGATGTTCCAAAAAGTACCTTTGTTGTACCAAAAATTTCTTTTATTATACCACAAATTACTTTTGTTGTACCAAAAAGTAATTTTATAATATTGTTTAGTAATTTATTGTACCAAAAAGTATTTTTATTACATCGCAAAGTACTTTTATTGTACCAAAAAGTACATATAATGTGCACAAAATTTTTATTGTTTCAAAAAGTATTTGCTGTGTTCAAAAAAGTACTTTGGATATACGGAAAGTTACTTTTATTTTTCTATAAGTACATTAATTGCACCAAAAAGTAACTTGATTATTACAAAAAGTACTTTTATTGTAACTAAAATCACTTGTGTTGCATACATGTTTCTTTTTGGAGTTAAAAAGCATTATTGCATTATTGTTGCAAAACGTACTTTATTGTACCAAAAATTGCATTTATTATATCTAAAAGTACTTTTACACCAAAAATTACATTTATTGTTTTAAAAAGTATTTTTAGTGTACCAAAAATTACTTTAATTATATCGCAAAGTACTTTTATTCTACCACAAAATACATGTATTGTAAACAAAGTACTTTTATTTTATCAAAAAGTATTTTTTGTGTTCCCAAAAGTACTTTTGATCTAAATTTACCAAAAATACATTTATTGTATCAAAAAGTAAGTAAAGTATTCCAAAATGCACTTTTATTTGCCTAAAAGAACTTTTTTGTACCCAAAAACAAGATTGTTAAATAAAATAGTACTTTAAATGTACCAGAAGGTAAATCAATTGTACAAAAAGTTCTTTTGTTGCTCCAAACATAATAAAAATGTACTAAGAAGTACTTTTATTGGTCTAAATAGTACTTTAGTTTTTTCTTAAAAAGTAATTTTGCTGTACCAAAATGTATACATTTATTGTAATCAAAATATTAATTAAACTTTTAATTTAGGATGATCGAGTTAGGTATTGTGTGTAAAAGTACTTTTATTGTACCAAAAAGTACTTTAATTTCAGAAACTTTTATTATACCAAAAAGTATTTTTTTATACCTTAAAAAACCTTTAAGAGTAATTTTATGATTCGAAAAATACTTTTGTTGTACCAAAAATCACTTTTGTTGTATAAAAAAGTACTTTTAATATACCACAAAGTTATTCTATTGTACAAAAAGTACTTTTTATGTATTAAATATTATCTTATTATACCTAAAAGCAATTTAATTGTATTGTATTAAAAATGACTCTGAGTGTACCAAAAAGTACTTTTGTTGTGATGAGAAGTAATTTTATTGTCCTAAAAAGTACTTTTCATGTTTTAAAAAGCACTTTCAGTATAACAAAAATCACATTTGTTGTTTAAAAATATACCTTTATTGTGTTAAAAAGTATTTTCCTTGCACCAAAAAGTACTTTTTTGTATTTAAAGTACTTTTATTGTACCAAAAATTACTCTTATTGTATCAAAAAGTACTTTAAGTGTACCAAAAACGAAACTTTACGTGTACGGAAAATTACTTAAATAGCCTCAAAAGTACATTTATTGTACCAAAAAGTATATTTATTTTACCAAAAAGTGCTTTTATTGTACCAAAGAGTACAATTTTTGTACCAAAATGTATTTTCTTATACCTCTTTTATTGTACCAAAAAGTAATTTGATGATTCAATATAGTACTTTTGTTGCACCAAAAATAATTTTTTTGTACAAAAAAAAGTACTTTAAACTGTTTGATTGTTAATTTTAGTCGATCGTGTTTTTATATATTAAATTTACGTTAAGTGTATCAAATGATACATCAAATTCGGCTTACGATCAGAAAAAGTGTTTTTTTCCTTTTCTATTTTATTGTTTAAATATTTTGGTCAAATTCAGTGTGTCACGCACTAGGATGACGCGTTTCGAACTCCATGACGAGTTCATCTTCAGACCCCTTTGTGACCAACTGATACACAATGGTACATCATCAGCTGTATATATATCTACAATTATGTCAAGCATGTACATGTTAAGTAGATATCAGCCGAAAATGTCCAGTACCAGTGCTGTATTTTCACTTAACGTAAATTTAATATACAAAAAAAAGTACTTTAAATGTGCCAGAAAGTAATTTTTTTGTACAAAAAGTACTTTAATTTCTGCAAATAGTACTTTTATTGCATCAAAAAGTACATGTATTGTATCAACAAGTACTTTACTGTATTAACAATTGATGTTATTGTATTCTAAATGTACTTTTTTTACACCTTTAAATATTTGTATTGTAGCAAAAAGTACTTGGATATACGAAAATTATTTAAATTTTCCCTAAAGTACTTTTATTTCACCAAAAAGTAACTTTATTATTAAAACAAGTGATTTTATTGTACCAAAGAGTTTTTTTATGTACTAAAGAGTACTTTTTGTAACAAAAAGTATATTACTTTACCTAAAAGTACTTTTTATTGAATAAAATAGTACTTACAATTCTATTATACAAAAAGTACTTTTATTGCAGCAAATGTAATATAATTATACTAAGAAGTACTTTTATTGTACCAAAAAGTACTTTAGTTTCTTAAAAAAGTACTTTTATTGTACCAAAATGTACATTTATTGTAATCAAAATATTAACTTAACTTTTAATTTAAGGTGATCGTGTTGAATATTATGTGCAAAAGTTATATGCTGAGCTTTAGTGTGGGTCGGAAAAAAAAGTTGTTGTGGTGTTAGGGGTTGGGGGTGTCCGCCTCAGCTTATTTTTTTGTATGAAGATCCATACTACTGAGCATATCATTTTATTTTATTTATTTTTCAGTGTAAGGACATTTTTTTTTTTTGTTCTTTCAATATCACAAAAATTCCCACCACCCTGAACACATGCAATTGAGCAAAATAACATCATCTTCATCAACATATCATACCCATGTAGGTCATTTTAACCCTAAAACAGGGTCAGTTTCTATTGATTTTGTTTTCACAATGCATATACCAACTACATTATCTATGAAATTGTTTACACATTCTATATACATACATATGTTACATACCATATGTATTTTATGTATATACAGAATATGCAGCAACATGTTCAAATGTTGTACAATTGGCCCATGTAACTTTTAAATGTTTGGCTACTTAAATTCTCCCAAGATATCAGGATTCTGCATATGTTAGGCCAATACATACATACATACGTAGTCGTAACTATCTGGAGACATCCGTATGTGTATCATTTCCTATGGGGCCATTGTGTAGAGCCCATTGTCTGTCTTTTCCTATTTTTTTTGTTGGTTTTTTTATAAGTCGTCCTCTCCACCACTCTTTCTTTTTGTGTATCCCCCTCTCTTAAGATACAAATATTCACAGCACTTTTAGTACGTGATAAAGACAATTCCTAGAAACAAAAGGAAAAGAATCCTGGTTTCGGATTCTATTTTTTTTTTTTTTTGATTCTTTGTTATTGTTTTATTTTCTGTGGGACTTGAGCGTTGGCACTCTGCTGTTGTTGTTGAGGCAGCATCATTCTTAGAAGTACAACAACATGGTCTATTAGCGGGAGAGAGTGTTTTACATTAGCATAATGTTGTCTATAAACTGTAATGTTGTTTCATGAAATGTTGGGCTAAGAAAATGTTCCAAAGTTGTAAGTAACATCGTATAAAATAAAGGTATACTCGTAGTAGATTAAAAAAAAACATTACAGGGGAGGTTAGCTACACAAGGCAGTAGGAGCAACAGTGAAAGCCTGTTACATAAAAAGTACATTTTAAAGCAAAAAAAGGTTCTTTTGGTGTAGTAAATATACTTTTTAATACAATAAATGTACTTTTAGAACAACAAAGTAACAAAAAAGTACAATAAAAGTACTTTTTGATACATAAATAGTACTTACACAGTACAACACATGATTTTGGGACTCAATTCTGAGAACTACACGTGAAAGTAGCCCCAAAAATAAGAAGTTCTGGATCTTTCGTTTTATCAAGTTACATGCCATAATAATTTAATATCGATTTGAAGTTAGTAAGTATCGTATAGGGGAATTTGTCACGTTTCAGGCTCTTTTGTTTGACATAACTCCAGGTCCAATAGTCCGATTTAACTGAAACAAATTTAAAAAAATTTAGAATTACAATTCCTTTAATCTGTTCATATAACGTTTCCCTACATAAGCAACAGTTTCACTTTTGTAGCAGTTTTTATTTTGTAGCAGTTACAATAAAACTGTTGTACTCCGTGGCGTATGATTTACGTGGAATATTACTTATGATAATCATACACCACCATATAGTATTTATGTTATGTCAAACAAAAAAGCCTAAAACGTGACAAATTCTCCTATACGATACTATGGCATGTAACTTGACAAAACGAATGATGCAAAACTTCTTCGTTTTGGGACTACTTTCACGTGCAGTTCTCAGAATTGAGTCCCAAAATCATGTGTTGTACTGTGTTATAGGGTAACAAACAATCGACTTAGGCCCACCCCCCTCTGAAACATATTCTCACCAGCGCATAAACACATATGAGTGTTCAGTGGGACTTTTATCGCATTATTAATCATATTTCCACATTCGCGTTGACTCTATGATAAACCAAAGTCCTTCTATTCACTACGACTTACACCCCTACCATCATCATCAGCAATATATCGCCATTGCCACTTCCACACAATCATCCAAGCACATACATAGCATTTGTATTTATGATATAACTTTAAACATTAATACAGATAGAGGGAGCCGTCCTTCAGTGACTTAGAGCAGATATAGACAGAAGAAACGGACTCATGGCTAGAATCATAAAACGTGAGGTTAACCGTAATTGTTATTGTTAGAGACCTAAAACCATCTTAAACACAAATCGCTACTGTATATCGTCTGTCTATCTAACATCATATGAACTATATATGTAACTACATAGTATATGTATGCATGTAAGGATGTACTGGAACATACTGAGATTATCTAAACTAATACGTATCCTAAATCAGCTCTAGATGTTTTCAAAGTTAACATAAATGTGTGACGAAACAGAAAAAAAGGTAAGTTAACTTGCGATTGCATTTACATGTGTGAAGATTTTTTGTTAAAGTTCTCATATGTAGATAGAAACACAAAGGAGTTTGTAAGCAGTTTAAAGATCAACCGTCCGCTGGACATTCTGTAAAAGTTGGTCGACAATGATGTTAATATACGCGATAAGACAATGATGGATACAATTTAGTTGGTATCGAAATCCGACGGAGGTAAGGAAAAATGATAAGAAAAGGGGTCATTACAGAGACCCATGACGTCCATAGAAAGTAAATGGATTAAATTATAAGTTAGGGAAATATTATTGAAAATTTTGTCAAATATACTTTTATTGTATCCGAAAAAAACACTGATTGTGCCAAAAAGTTTTTGTATTGCAGTAAATAGTACATTTATTGTACCAAAAGGTACTTTTATTGTACTAAATTTTTTTGTAATAATAAGTACTTTTTACCAAAAATGTATGTTATTGTAACAAAAGTACATTTATTGTACCAAAAAGTACTTTTATTGTACCCAAATCAACATTTACTGCACCAAATGGTACTATTATTGAACCAAAATGAACATTTCTTGTCCCACAAAGAAATTTTATGGTACCAATAAGTACTTTTGTCATTTTATTTTGGTACAAATTTTTTATTTATAATTAAAATTTAATTTTAGTAATTTTATTGTACTAAAAAATGACTTTATTGCACCAAAATATTATATTATTTTACCACAAACTTTTTGTATTGTACCAAAAAGTATTTTTAGTCTAATGTAACAGAAAGTACATACTTTTATTGTACCGAAAAGTACTTTTATTGTATCCTAAAGTACATTTATTATATCGAAAAGTACTTTTGTTGTACCAAAAAGTACTTCTATTATACCAATTAGCACTTTTATTGTATCAACAAGAATATTTCTTGTACCAAAAAGTACTTATGTTGCACAAAGAGTACATTTACTGTACCAAAATGTACATTAAAAAGTACATTTATTGTACAAAAAGGTACAATTTATTGTATCAAATATTTTTTTTATTGCACCAAATAATAAAATTTATTGTACCAAAAAGTAAGTTTATTGTACCAAATAGTACAAGTAATTTTACGATACAGTACAATTTATTGAACCAAATGGTACCCTTTTTGTACCGAAAAGTATTTTTTTTTACCGAAATGTTCAATTTATTGTATCAAAAAGTACTTTAATGTTACCAAAAAGTACTTATATTGTATAAAAAAGTACTTTTATGTTACCAAAAAGTACTTTTATTGTACGAAATAGTACATTTTATTGTACCAAGATGTTTTTCTATTGTACCAAAAAGTGCTTTTATTGAACCAAATTGTACAATTTATTATACCGAAAAGTACTTCGTATTGTACCAAAAAGTACTTATATTTTACCGAAAAGTATTTTTACAGTACCAAAAAGTTATTTTGCCAAAAAAAAACTTTTATTGTACCGAAAACTACTTATATAGTACCAAAGAGTACATCTTTTATATTAAGTAGTACTTTTATTGTTACTAAGAGAACTTTTATTGTAAAAGTAAAAAGTACTTTTATTGTACCAAATATAATATTTATTGTATTTAAATGGACATTCGTAACAAAAAGTACTTCCAATGTACCAAATAGAACACTTTGTGTACCAAAAAGTACTTTGTTTGTACCAAAATTTATAATTAATCTATTGTACCAAAAAGTGCTTTCGTTATATTATAACGGACATTAAGACAAAGGACTTATAGTACCAAAAAGTACTTTATTTGTGCCAAAAATTAAATTTTTTTATACAGAGAAGTGCTTCTATAGTACCAAGAAGTACATTCGTTACATTCAAAATGACATTTGTACCAAAAAGTACTTTATTTGTACCAAAAATTTTATTAATTATATCGAGAAGTGCATCTATTGTATCACATAGTACATTTATTGTACCAAAAAATAACTTTTATTGTATTAAAAAAACATTTATTGCACCAAAAATTATTGCAATAGTACTAAATAGTACTTTTATTACACCAAAAAGTACTTTTATTACTTCACAAAGTGCTCTTAGTAAACCAAAATATAATATTATTGTATCAGAAAGTACTTTTATTGTACCTCAAAGTACATTTATTGTACCAAAAAGTACAATTGATGTACTTTATTGTACCAGAAAGTACATTTATTGTAAAAACAGGACTTTTTTTTTTTTTTTTATTTATTGTATAGTTTCAATAACCGAGCCTATAGGGCCTTATATGGTTACAAATATCTACTCATTTGGTACAAAAAAAGGATTTTTATTTTACCAAAAGTACTTCTATTGTCTTAAAAAGTACTTTAATTGTAGTAAAAAGTACTTTTATCATATAAAAAAGTATTTTTATAAAATACCTATGTATATTGTACCATAGTGTAATTTTACTGTATGAATAGGCACTTTGATTGCACCAAAAAGTACTTTTATTTCGTCAAAAAGTTCATTGTATCAAAAACTATTTTTTACGTACTTTAAAGTCCATTTTGTTATTAAATAGTACTTTTATTATACCAAAATGTACTTTTATTACATCACAAAGTGCTCTTATTGAACCAAAATGTAGTATTATTGTACCAGAAAGTACTTTTGTTGTAACTGATGTACTTGCTTGTACGAGAAGGTTCATTTATATAAACAGGACTTTTGGTATAAAAGGACTTTTATTTTACTAAAAGTACTTCTATTGCCTTAAAAAATACTTTAATTGTAACAAAAAATACATTTATTATATAAAAAAGAATTTTTACAAAATACTTTTATTATAAAAATTTAATTTTATTGTATAAAAAAGTACTTTATAAAACTTAATTTTTTGTACCAAAAAGAACTTTTATTGCGTCTAAAACTACTTTCAAAGTATCAAAAAGTACTTTTGTTTAACCAAAATGTAGCAGAAAGTACTTTTATTGTATCAGAAAGTTTTGTTGTTTAAAACTACAATGGTTTTTTTCTTAACTTCTTGATAATTTTTAATTGTTGGTCAATACAAAACAGTTTATCTCAAATTCTTGAATTCTTTTTAGGATACAAGGATTTTATTCCAGGGAAATGGGCTGAATATGTTTATAAATATCACCATGGTTGTGATTTATGTACATATATAAAACTCTTTATATAACGTGTTATATAAGACCAACAACAACAACAACAACAAACAACACCATAGGAATAATAACCTAAGCAACGATAATTATACACACAAACTTGGCCTTCATGGGCCAATGTGTTTGAAATGCCACAACATCATTCTCGTATTACACACGCACTTCTCCAGTACCTCCTCCAGTGGTCATGATATCGCGACGAGACAAACTCCTAATCCATCCCTGGGAACAACGACGTTATGATCAACATAAAGAAAAGGTAAGGTCGGCCAAATCGGCCATAGATCGATCGCCGCCCGTACATTATCCACACATAGCCCAAAAAGCCAAAAAACAACAATGGGAAAAGGAACGGACACTGCATGTGGAGGCGGAAAATGTACGTTTACTACAGCGTTTGTCGGACATAATGCGTAACAAACGTATGCCTGATTTTTGGAGAGAACCTAGACCAAAGTAAGTTCTTGTATTAAGTGTGATTATGATTACTCCATGCACAAACTATCCTTGGTTATGTTTCCTCTTTTCAGTTTCTTGGGACGTGAAAAATTATTTGAAATAAGACCTAAAACGGCCGCCCTTAATTGGTCACCCCTGGAAAGTCTTAGTGAAAGTGTATCGGCTTCGGTAAAACGTAGCAGATGTCCCACCTGCAATGGTCGTCCAGAACGTCGCGATATTGTGAGTATATTTGTGGTTTTTGAAAATTAAAAATTTTGAATGGTTAATTGTGATGATAATGATGGTGTTCTTTGTGTCATAGATTATTCCAGAACCTCGCATACCATGGCAACCACCACGGCTGACATTTAACAAAAGGCTTTTAACCAACATTTATATGCCAATTAAAGGAAGTTCATACGAAGCGATTAAACATAATTAGTGCAATGAAAAGATAAATTTATTTGAATAAAATTATAATTAATTAAAAAAATGGCATTTATAATATATACATATTGTTGGTGGTACCAGTTTTAGTATCAGTAATTTCTCACACCCGTGAGTACATTAGAGTTTGTGCCAAAAAAAATACTTAATACAAAACTGTCATAGCAGAACATTTAATGCTTGAAATATTTTTCCCTGTTATTCCCTTTCCCGGCTGGGATTTTATTCCCGGAAAATATGAATTCTCAGGGATTTTATTTTCTTGGCAATATTTTGAATTGGGCTGATAATGAAGGTAATTTTTGGTACAATAAAAATACTCTTGATATTTGACAGTACGGTATGATCTTGGCTAAGAGGGTTGAATTACTTCACATCTTTGTATTTTGTAATATGCAATTAGTTTTCAAATAACCTTTATAATGAACTGTTTGAATTTCTTTAGAAAACCGTAGTATTAATAATTAAGTACCCTCACATAAGGGGTCAAATTAAGTTCCAAATGGCGCTTTTATGGTTCTCTATGTTTACGTTGCATTGATCATTGCGTTTACTATTCTGCGACTGAACTGAAGTGAAAGACATCTTTTATATTTTGGTCTCCCTACGACCCCATATGTGCCGCAAACAACTTTATCTTTGCTTTCCGGTTTTTTTGAGATTGAACTCAAGGGCACTTTTTCTAGCCAGACCTAGCCTAGTAAACTTCAGCCAATACCTATTGTATAATATCTGTAAGAGTCATTCATCTAATCAAGTTCTTTCGGCAAAGAAAATGTCTATGAAAAAAAGTGAAAATATTACAAAATAACTCCAAACGTCAACTTTATTTTTTGCAATATAGTTACTTATCGTGTCATTAAAATATATACAACATCTAAAAACTTAATTTAAGCTACTTCATCCGTTGCACTTAGCTATAGTTGCCGCAGTACTCCCATAGCGCAGCAAATCACCCGTTCACTTCAATGTTTTCGATCGGGAAAGGGATGCTCCTTTCGCATCTGTTTATACTCAGAAGGATCCATCATGGGTTTAATGATAATCGGGTATAATGCCAGTCCAATAGTGCCAACTATTGCGGATACAAACACCACATAGCGAACGCCTTTAAGTGGTGGTGGTGCCATTATTATTTATTATTATTATTATTGTACAAAAGTTAATCTACGACCGGCCTCTAAATAAAAGAGAATAAAACTATTCCCAGCAGCTGGTATGTCATAACCGAATGTTGGAAAACGTTGAGACGGTAAATAAACACATATGGTACGTTAATGTGACATCTAGCTAGTGATGGTGTATTAAATCGATATCAAGTGTAATCGATAGACGATACTATGGCTATGTAAATGGTCGTTAATTTTGGATTAGTTTTTAATTATAAAATAAAATAAAATAAAATAAAATAAAATAAAATAAAATAAAATAAAATAAAATAAAATAAAATAAAATAAAATAAAATAAAATAAAATAAAATAAAATAATATAATATAATATAATATAAAATAAAATAAAATAAAATAAATAAAATAAAATAAAATAAAATAAAATAAAATAAAATAAAATAAAATAAAATAAAATAAAATAAAATAAAATAAAATAAAATAAAATAAAATAAAATAAAATAAAATAAAATAAAATAAAATAAAATAAAATAAAATAAAATAAAATAAAATAAAATAAAATAAAATAAAATAAAATAAAATAAAATAATATAAAATAAAATAAAATAAAATAAAATAAAATAAAATAAAATAAAGTAAAATAAAATAAAATAAAATAAAATAAAATAAAATAAAATAAAATAAAATAAAATAAAATAAAATAAAATAAAATAAAATAAAATAAAATAAAATAAAATAAAATAAAATAAAATAAAATAAAATGAAAATAAAATAAAATAAAATAATATAATATGATTTAAAATACATTCATATTGACAAAACTGTTGCACAGTCTGAACTTATCTTTAAATATACCACTAAATGAAAGGAGCTTTTTTTTGTCCGAGACTACATTTCCAATTTTTGGATCAGTGCGACCGCCAATGTGTTATATGTATATACGGAATTGTGACCCGCCACATCAAACGGCTAGCAAATGCATTCTTGAAAAATATCACTGGCTTTGTGGTATCACTAGATATTTGGCCAGGACTGGATGGAAGACGAACCAGAACACTATTGGAACTAGTTAGGAAGTCCGTCAAACGACTAATCGGAATAATTACAGGAGACTGTGATGTCAGATCATTTACATCCAACTGGGAGACAACACAGGAGGACTATTGGAAACTTTGCGACGATGAAAGAAGAAGGAATCATCATTTCATCGGGAAATGGTTCATTAAGGGCAAAGGTCCATAGTGTCCCCACGTAATCTTACTGCTTTGTGTATATAAAGTTGAAGGAGAGAAGACATCGGAATTATTTTAATACTTCTTCGCTCTTCCCCTGTACTATTCTTGTAAACAATTTTATTTATCTTCATATTTCCACTTCTTATAGAAATGAAGGTCCGACATAGCATTGCACTGTGTCATTAGATATCCTTAACATAAACCTATCATTATTTTTACTTCCCTTCTAAAATAAAGTTTTATAAACATCAAATTCCATTTACTTTTAAAAAAAAAGAACGATGTTGTTATTTTTGTATCTATCTGAATACATAACAGATTTTGTCCCAACTCGAGTTATGGTTTGTGACCACTGAATTTTAATGATTGTATAAATTCAGTTTTTTGTCAGTTATTTGTAAAATATTCGGGACTTTCCTCTTAATAATATTAAATCAAGTTTTTAATGTTGAAATCTCTCATAGACTTCTCGTTTAATTAAAAATGCAGTCAAATTGAAAATGGTCTATTTTTACAGCTTGGTTGTATAATCAATAACAATTACTTCTTTTTATAATCCTTATTCTGTGCGAAATCATGATTTATTTTCTCTTTCATTACTATAGGTAAAAACTATCTTGCAAATGCTGGTGGTAAAGAAGCAAACGTTAAAAATCCCGTATGGCCGGGCTGAGTAGGTGGGGCTGAAGAAGTTAAAACCTTAACAGTCTCTTTAGGTTGCTTTAGCATAGCAGCCAAATCTTTGTCCCCATTATTTTCTTCAGTAGTTGGTTTCTAAAAGTAGTTTAAAATAAAACAGTTTCGATTTATATGAAGACCATGTTAGCTAATATGCGAGCAGCCTACCTTTGTTTTAAGAAATTCTAAATTCATAATAGGAAATGCTTTGGTTTTCACCACATCTTCCTGTTGCAATATTTCGTATGAATGGATTTCAGTGAAGCCAAGCTCTTGCAGTGCCACACAGACACGTTGTGATTGTTCGATGCAGGGCGAGAAGGAACAAAAGCGACCACCTACAAAATTTAAAAATTATCAATGTTCATGAAGCCTTTAATGTTAACACTTTAATCTCTACTTACCACTTGCTTTTAGCGCCTTAAAAGCATGCGGTACCGCCAGTTGTGGTGCTGGCAAATCTAAGAATACCGCATCGGCTTTACCATTCAAATCATCGCCAAATCCATTTTGACACACATCTCTGTGGTAAACCGTTGCAAAATCACCCAAACCATGATGTTGAAACTCTTCCCTGGCCTGATTGGCACGAGCCTCGTGAAAATCAAAAGTATGCAGTTGGCCGTGCGGTTTGACGGCTCTCAAGAAATAATGAGATAGCGAGCCGGAACCGGTACCAGATTCCACCACTACTGAACCCGGTCTTATCTCTAATTGATGCAAGATCATACTTATATCCGGTGTGTATATGATCTGTGTTCTATGCGGCAGGGTTTGGGTCCAGAGTTCAGGATTTGGTTGTAGTACGTGAGCATAGCCTTTGGACAGCTCCACACGACTTCCGTACTTAACACCAATGACATTTTTCACTTTTAAGGCACCAAATGAAGTCTGGAAAATGTGTTCAATGGTTTCGCCCTTTTTGTTGACAATGGTGGGTGTTGCCTCTATGACATGCATGGAATTGACACTGAGGTAAAGGATGAACGTGTCGCCCTCATCTATAACTTCCTTGGGCTTTAGGAAACTCATTTCGATAATGTATGCGGTAAAAAAACAAACGAAAACTATTGGGCCCAAAAAAACAGTAAACACAAATTGACATAAACAACTGTTGTGTTTCACGTGGAGATTGCAGAGATGCCAGATCTGGTGTTTGCCGGCGTAATATCAAGGTAATGCCAGACTATTCCATATACCGTATGATACGAGGCAAAACAATAAAATAAAAACTTTTTTGAAAAAATAAAACATAGACGTGCCAAATAAAATGACAGAGATAGAGATCGCACTTTAAGAAATGTAGTGTGCAGTGAAACATAATGCGACTGAATAAGAGAAAAAAAAACAATACGGTTAAATAGAGCAAGCATAACTGTGACACTGTTGGACTTCTATAAAAAAAATTTTATGTATTTTTGTAACTATTTTTTTTTTTAATTTATTAGAAAAATTACAAAAATAGGTCTTATAGCCTTTTTACACCGTAACGCATTTAACATATTTTTGCAATATGCTAAAAATTTAAGGTGTATTTTGTTGTTGTAAAGATGTAAGCATATTTTCGCATCCATGAAAGATCCGGAAAAATTTACTGAGTTGTACTCTGAAATATCTGAATTTAAGCGATTTTTCTCAATAATGTTGATCCGGCGACCACCATTTTCGTTGTTTGTTTACATTTTACGAAAAAAATGCCAAACAACATGAACGGACAAAAAATTTAAATTTTTGCCAAAATGTTAATTAATGATTATTCGAATTATTTAAAAGCATCGTGCTTCGTGGAATACTGTCTCCGAAACAATGTTAATAGATTTGTGACAGGAAAATATTGCAGGTTTACAAGGCGAATGGAAAAATGTGTGGGCTAGACAACAGCTGACAATATGCGAAAATGCAGTGCTAAACCACTATTTAGCATTTCGCATTTTCAGCTCAAAGTGCGGAAGGCTTTTTTGGTGTAAAAAGGCTATTATAATTTTTTTAATTTAATTCTTAAAAAAAATATTGAAATTTATCAAAAAAAAAAATTCCTGCTGCGCTTAAATTTTAATATGTTAACATCTTTCGAACAACAAAATACAATATATATATCTCAAAGATGTGGAATAATGCGATAATATGTTAAATGAGTGTAAAAAGCCTATAAGTCTATCTGGGTCCAGAATCGCAATAGGGGCCTAGTTGGAATCGTGTTTACAAAGCATTTTATTTAGCTACATACACACATAGGTACATACATACCAGGTAATATTACTTTTTTTCTAATTTTTTTAACAAATACGATTCATATAAATTAAAAAACTATTACCTTACGGTTTTTATAACTTTTATTTTCTTCTTTCCTTTGGAATTAAACAATTCAGCCGTAAAAACAATCGTGTTGTTTTTTGTTATTACTTTCCGCTTATTCCCAACGGCTGATCCTGTATTATGTATAAAAAATACTAATCTGTGTTCTTATTGTGTTCTTATGAATTTGGTTTATTTTGTAACAAACACAATGTGGCAACGCTATCATATGCATACACTGAACGCGCCCCTTGCAAATTTAGCGATTTTTCACTTGCAATTGCGCCTATTGGCAACACTCTGTCTTTTTGCGAAAAAAAAGGGGAAACGACTGCAGTTTGCACGGGCAAAGGAGCACAAATATTTTAGCATTTAGTGTTTTCTACAAAAAATATAAACAGTTAATTGTATATACGATAACATTGGAGTACTTTTGCAATAGGTTTTATGTCAATTTTTATGTAATAAATTATCATATGATAACAAAAACCATTGTGAAAGTGGCTTCGTCTTCTGTTGCTGCTGCTGCTCCACGACATAAGTAGCCAGCGACCAAACGACAAAACAAAATCGATACGATATAAAAAAAAAGACGGAAGAAAACAGTTAGTCCCATCAAGAATAAAGCAACAAATCAAACAAACTGTATTAAATATTATAGTATAAACTTTGTAAAATTTAGTGCAACTACTTACGTTTTGTTTTTGGCCATAAATTATTAACGAACCAACTGGACTCTCGCCTATAATCAATTAGATTTAATCCAATTGCAATGCTTTTACCCTGATACCCCAAAGCATTAATGCCGTTATAAACTATGTTGGATTTAATCATAATTGGCTATTAAAACGAGAGTTCCCAATATCTACGCTAACACCCACACAAACATATTTTATACTTTAGGAGTTAAAAAATAAATAATCCCTTACTAACAATCATTAGTCGTCGACGTAAGGAAGAACAAACATTAAAACTATGGCTTCAGACGGCACGGACATTGATGAGAAATTGAACTCCTCTGCTGGTTCTGTAGACCAAGCCGAGGGTAGTAGTCCTCCGGACTGTAAAAAGGCCAAATTGCACGATGAGGCTCAGGCATTAAACGACCATGCTCAAGCTATGAAAGTGGCTGGTTTCTCGTTGAGTGCCATTGAAGAGATGCGCAATAGGGCGGAAGAGGATAGCAACAGCCAGAGTTTGGATCAGCAGCTACGACATTTTCAGGTTTTGGATGAAATCGGATCGAATTCAGAAGATGATGAAGATGGTAAGTTTCTTAGCACGTATGTAGTAGGTATGTATGTATTCTAACAACCGATGAATGAATATGATAAGTTCCTAAAAAAAAGGATATAACAATTAATTTATCTTTCCACACTTGATATGTTGAGTTAGAATTATTCATGTAGTCTTACTGCGTATAACAGTATTCGTTATGCTAACTGTGAAATGCAGGAATTGTGTTGTACAACAACTATGAAGTACAGTTTTCTGTGATTGCAAACTTGGATTTATGTGATATAAGCCATTTGTGGCAGAATATAACCTATATGATAAACTTTTTGAACCTTTGATTAGCTAATTTATGAGTGTATGACATGGGAAATCCACGCAAAATTACCATGAACAGAAAAAATATAATTTCATTATTTATAATAAAAAACGGTTAGTTGGTGGTGACAAGAAAACAACAATTACACTGTGGTAGTAGAAGAAAATACCATGATCGGAATCGGCGGTTTTACCCTAATTCGGGCACGAGGAATCAAACTGCACCAGTAGTTTTTGAGTTATCAAGAGACATACAAAATTTATTTAAAATTTTTTTCTTTAAATAGGTTTTCGACAGGCTATAGGTGGGTTTTCGGATAAACTTGACTTATTTAAAACAACTTTGTCGAAGACGGCTTATTGTCTCTGAAAAATTAAAATCTTGTTTGCAACTATTTGTAGAAGTTTCGACTGCGCCGTAAGTGGGGTATGGGACCCCCCAAATTTGGTACAAATGATCTTCCAGCTACAAAAAAGGAAAAAAAATATCTTAAAATTTTTGATAGTGACCCAACAAAAATAGGTCTATCTCGGTCCAGGGGACCCGTAGAAGCTTGAAAAATACACCTTTGGATTCGTGAGTACCCGCACATGGGCGGTCATTATTCAACCCAAAGGTCTCAGCGCCATTCCAATGTTTGGGGAGCAAGACGAAGAGAATGGCAAATTTTTTTGGGCTCCTGCCCAATAATGTACGCTTCAGCTCAAAAAGGATTGGTATGAATTGGTGAAGAAATCGGTAAACAAAAATATTAAATCCTAATACATTAATGGGCCATCATTTAAATGTAAAACTCATGAATTAGACATATGTGTCCAAAAAATGTAGTTTGCCATTCAGTTCTTTTTTTATTGTAAATTTAATGTATGAATTAAACCATTGAAATTCGTCAAAATGTCATCTATTGCACTGATTTCCATTATCCCAAATAAGTCTTTCACGTATTTAGTTAAGATCTTAGGTATATTATCACAGTTTGTATTACATCTTTCGATATCGGCCACAATTGGCGACACTGGAGAGCCCATTGGTAGTCCCAGTTTTTATTGATAGAAACTATCCTTGTATTGGAAATATCTGTTCTCCTGGATACAAAATATAAAAAAAATATTAAAAAAAAACTTGGATTGGGACAAAAAGGTGCAACCAATTTTAATTGAGGCTTTTGACATTAGGCTAGAGCTGTACACGTGCAAAAAATCTCGACAAGGTTTTGCCCAGAACTAATGTTGTGGTCCAATGTGCGCCGAAAATATACCAGTTTTAATAATTTTTTAAAATTAAAATATACGATATTTGTGCAACATTTATTAATGATATTAATATATTTTTAAAATCATAATTAATTAAACTCTAATGTTGAATTTTAGAATATGACTTTTAGATTGAAGAAAACATCACCTTTAACTCGGCGAATATTTACTTTTTGAATAGTTTTGGTTCTTTCACCAACCGTTAGAGAATTTTGTGTATTTAAATCAAGTATCAAAAACTAATCCGGGTATGTCATACCCCATTGTGTGCCGACCAAAACATTCATGTGTTTTTCAATTACTTTTCAGGAGAACCAAAAAACTTGTTTTTTTTAGATCATTTCTCATATATTCTAAACAAAACTTATATTAATAACTTTCAAACCAATAAAAATATCGCAAATATTTAATTTTTTTTAAATTTTTCGAATTTTTTTTTGCTCTGACCCCAAAATTTCCTTTCGCGATATCTCTAAATATAATTCTCTTAAAAATTTACCGTATGTGAAAGTAAAGTCACACAATGATCTCCAAAAAACGTCTTTTATAACAAAGATGTGTCTTGACTGCAATCCAATAGGAAAGAACCTTAAAAAGCATGCTTTTAGCATTCAACTTCCTAAACACTATGCTGGCTGAATTTTTTTTGTTTTTGGTGTCAACGCTCATACAAAAATCGCTCTATAAATGTTGAAAAATTAAATCTAACATTATTGTCTTATCATTAAGTCAATATCAGGATTCTCTCACCTTACAACAGTGAAACGCAAGATAAGAAAAGCAACAAAAAGAAGCTGTGTGTCTTGTTGTTGTGTTAAGACTAAACGACGATCTACCTATATATCGGTAGTTTGTTTAGTCTCAGATACAATCTCTGCTAGTTAAGATTGTAACGCGATAAATTATTATAATTCACAAAAATGTAGTTTAAATTTGTGTATTGCACTTAATAATTAATATCAACGAATCTCTCTAAATTTAATGCATGACAAAGTAAAACTTTACATTTTCTTTAAAACTCTATTCAAATCCATAACAAACGATATTTTTAAAGAAACCATAAAAATAAAATAGATCAGATAGACGTGATTTTCATGTGCCAGTGTTAAATAATGCGAATGATACCCATATTGCGTATGGATGTTGTATATCCAGGTGAATATTTTTGTTTTTATCTTAAAGCGAATGTATTTTGAATGATATTATAATTTAAACGTTATCTGTTGTATAATTTTGCTACTGCATTTATTTATCTCAACTGGGAATGTTGCATCAA
Organism: Muscina levida; assembly: GCA_964034835.1. Classification (NCBI taxonomy): domain Eukaryota; kingdom Metazoa; phylum Arthropoda; class Insecta; order Diptera; family Muscidae; genus Muscina; species Muscina levida. The sequence goes on along the minus strand of OZ035880.1, from coordinate 17,900,931 downwards.
CATTTTGCAAATTTTTATGTGATACATAATCGTTTTTAGTGCGATAAAGTTAGTAAAAGTAAATATTTGTTTGTCGTGGTCTGTGGAAGAGATTTAATGGGGACATTTGAAAATTAGATTTTAAAGAGATTTAGTTTATTTTATTTGTAATTACATATTATACTTTTTGGAACAATTAATGTACTTTTTGTATAATAAAAGTGCTTTTTGATACAGAAAAAAAAAGTAAAAGTACTTTTTGGTACAATAAATGTACTTTGTAAAATATAATTGTATCAAACAGTACTTTTATTGTACCAAAAAATCTTTTCAATGTAGTTAAAAGCAGTGCACGAAAATAAACAAAACATTTCGCAAACGTTTGCAGAATGTCAAAAACTTTTCAATTTTTTTTTAGAGTTTTGTGCAAAAGCAAAATACAAAACAAAAACTTTTCAAGAGAGAATGAGCGAAAACGAAACAATTAGAGTTTCACTCATCTTCATGCTTTTATTTACCGTTTGAATCTTACATTTGAGTACAAAACAAATGCAGAAACGTATTTTTTTGTGTGTTTCATTTAGTTCGTAATTGACTTGTAGAGAGTAGACAATGCCTCGTCCGAAAAATGAATCAAATGAAAATGAACGTTTGTCAAACTTTTATTCTCAAAACGTTTCAATATTGTTCTCATGCATTCCCTTTCCAACTGCGTACGTTTATAATAGTGTACAGTTTACTCTCACAAGCAAAAACAATACAAAACTAAGTGGGCACAATCGTTCCCATTGTTTATGTTTTGTTTTTGTTTTACTCATTGCAAAGAACAAAACAAAAAGAAAGCAAAAGTTTCGTTTTGTTTATTTTCGTACTCTGGTTAAAAGTACATTATTGTACCATAAAGTACATTTATTGTAACAAAAAGTACATTAATTGTACCAAAAGGTAATTTTTTTTACTTTTATTGTACCAAAAAGTAAATCTTCTGTACAAAAAAGTACTCGCAAATATATTGTGCTTAATAACTTGCCAAGATTCTAAATTCCATAATATTCTTTCATCCAATTTTTATATATTTTATATGTACATTTATGATTTTACCAATTCCAAATTGTTTTATTTCTGCCATAACCTACCACCAACCCATTAACAATAATAAACTTTAGATAATGGCAGCGAAAATGGTGAAGCAGCAAGCAGTCGACTTAATGGTGATGATGATGCTGGTGACGATTCTTCTGAATTGGATTTAGATGATGACGAAATTGAGAATTTATTAGATGAAAATTTACCAGATAATTTTAAAGGGTCTAAACGTCCCAAATATGAAGAACGATTTAAGACTGTGCTAGAAGGTAAATAACGTCCCCAATGCTATGTTTTAAGGTAGAAGTTTTATGCTAGATGTTTACATTATTCCAGAGAAACGCCACAATCATTTTGAGGTCTTACCTGAGGGCTGGGTGCAGGTGACACACAACAGTGGTATGCCCTTGTATTTGCAGAAAAAGACTAGAGTTGTAACAACGACGAGACCTTATTTCCTAGGCACAGGCAGTGCAAGAGTAAGCATTGTTTTTTTTTCGCCAATTATTTCATCTTACGTGTAAATTTCATTCTTTTATAGAAACATGCTATACCTGTGGGTTCCATACCCTGCCTAAACTATCGTCGAGCTTTAGCTGAAGAAGCTGAGGGTGAGGGTGAGAACACCGTGCAGCAAGAAACTCCCAGCCAGCAGGAGGACGAGCCTAATGAAGTCTCATCCACAGTAACCACAACAAAATGTCCATTTGGATTTTCTGCTGCTGCCAACAAAGATGATATTACTACAACAACAACAACACCTACAATGACCGAAACTGCCAACAGCGAACAAAATGGTTTACCAACCAGCAACAAAGAAAATACCCATGAAAGTCTGCCTTCGCCCTCGTCTACAGCCACAAATGCAACAACCGGCGCCGCCACAGTAGACAAGGACAAATTACGTAGCCTAGTACCGGCCGCTAAAATTGTGACCGTCAACGAGAACATACAAAAGGAATCCCTTACACCCGAACAATTTAATAAATATTGCCAGCAGCTATTTAAATTTCGTGTTATACGTGTCTTACGTTTTCGTTCGTGGAATGCTCGTCGTAAATTTTCAAGAAATCGTAAAAATCTCAAAAATATACAGCGACCAACGCTGCCCGACGGTACGAAACTTATAAAGTTTCCCGTGCTAGTACCTGGTGATGGTAAATCAAATCCACGTGCTCGCCGAGAATGGATTATGAATCCTAGTGGCAAGAGTTATGTTTGTATATTGCATGAATACGTGCAGCATGCCTTGAAGAAGCAACCCACGTACGAGTTTAAGGAATTGGAGAATGCTGCCACGCCATACGCTGCTACAGTGTCGATAAATGATTTGAAATATGGCACTGGCTATGGTACATCCAAGAGACAAGCAAAGTCTGAAGCGGCCCGAGAGACATTGGAAATTCTTATACCAGAAATGAAAGATAAGATAACGGGTGTTAAGCAGGATAAAAGTGCGGTGGCAAAGAGTAATCAAAAGGATTTATCGGTAAGAATGGAGTTTGCGAATGGCGGGAAAGGAGGTGACTAGGGGTTTGCTAATGTTTGTGGGGAGTTAAAAAAGAGTTGAAAAAGGAGAATGATCGGGTTAAAATTATATAATTTGAAAGTTTATTCGTTTGAATTTTTATTTAGACAATGGATTTTCTTGTTGGATATGACTAATGACGTTTCTGAATTTTATTTCCTTCCTCCTCCTCTCTAAGGTCTTCGATGACATACGTATAGAAGATCCCCGTGTAACGGAATTTTGCAACAAAACCACTGAGCCAACACCACACGCCATACTGCTGACCTGTCTTCAGCGTAACTTTGGTCTGGGTGAAGATGTACAAATCAATTATGAAATAAATCGGACCCACAGCAAAAAGAATGAGTTCACCATGACTGTTGGTAAGCATACTGCCAAAGTATTATGCAAAAATAAGCGAGAAGGCAAACAATTGGCTTCGCAAGCTATTTTACAAGTAAGTATTAATATGTGCCGCCACGCACTTCAATTGCAAATAATGCCCAATTTTATCGATCTCTATCGATAGATTTTACATCCTCACATTAAAACCTGGGGTTCACTGCTGCGTCTATATGGCAACAATTCCATAAAGACATTTAAAGAAAAGAAACAAGAAGAACAAGAAATTACCGTGCTACAGAGCAAAGCAGCCATTAATCAACCTAATCATGCGATATTGGACAAACTAAGAACTGAAATGATGAAATTATCGGCAAAGAATAAATCGGTTCAGAGCAAGGGTACCTTTATACCACCCAGTGATGTGGATTTACCTTCCTCGTCGGGTTCAAATTTAAATAATGTCGAACTGTAGAAATGGAATCAAATAAAAACTGAACAAATGACATTCTCATTTACATACTATATTTTTGTAGTCACTGTGGTGACGCCGCCGCGGCAAACACAAAACCCATTTTAGATGCGTTAACGTATTATGTACTTATGTATGTTGTGATTCAAAAAGAAGAAGAAGAAAACAAAAACTATACTTAAGTATTATATGAAAAGAAAAAGAAAATAGTTAATAAAATAATACAATAATGGCAATTTTATACATATGTATGTGTACTTTGTTTTGGTTCGCAAATGTGAAGATGTTAGACGGGTGAATATTGTAAAAAAAACTTAAATATTGTATAAATCAGGTTAGAAGAAATTATAATTTATATCGAAGGTATGAAAATTATGGTTATAAGCTAAATTTTGCAGAATTTATTTATATTATTTTTATATATTTTAAAATAAGTTTTGTATCTGTGCATGATAGATTGTTTAGATTTTCTATGATACTATTTTAAGGAAAGAGTGAGGAAAACTGAATTTTAAGTTAATATCGGTCTATTTACAAAATAGGTTTTTTAAGTTTTTTTTTAATTCCAATTCTTAATCGTGCTAGAATAATTTGGTATCTTCAGGAGATATTTGCATTCTAGTTGTTCTTTAAAATTCGTATAATGTAAGTTTTATCCTTGTTTACGTTGTTGATAACAATTTGTTGTTAGTTTAAAACTTATTTATTCTATTTTAGTTTATTGTACGAAAAAATGTAGTTCTGGGTTAGTACTTTATTGTACTTAAGTACATCCAAAGTACTTTTTGGTACAATAAAAATACTTTGTGGTGCAAAAAATAGTACTTTTTGGTACAATAATTGGTATTATTAAAGAATTTTTTGGTACCAAGAAGGCACTTTGCTGTACAATAAATGTACTTAGTAGTTTGACAAAAGTACTTTTAGCTACAAAAAAAGTAGCCTCGGACAAAAAATAATACTTTTTGGTACACTAAATTTGTTTTTTTTTATATAATAAAAGTACTTTTTTCCCCAATAAATTGATTTTTTGGTACCAAAAAATTTACTTTGGTTACTACAATAGCACTTTTTGTACAATAAATGTACTTTTTTTCACCATAAATTTACTTTGTGATACAAAAAAGTACTTTTTTGCACAATAAATTGTACTTTTGGCAACAAAAACTTTACTTTTGGTTACTATAATAGTACTTTTTGTACAATACAACAAAAGTACTTTGTGTGCATCATAAGTACTTTTTGGCACAATAATATTAGCTTTTAATAAAATAAATGTCCATATTGGTACCATAAAAGAAGTTAATAGTACAATAAGAGTCTTTTTTGGTACCATTAAAGTACTTTTTCAAACAATAAAAGTACTTTTTGGTACATCTAACATTAAAATTACAAACTTGTAATCTTATTGGCAAAAGTGCAGAAAAAACCTTGCCATGCTCTCCTAAATACACAAAATATACCTAAAACATAAAAATCAAGGTCAAAAACGGATCCCTTGGGTTGTATGATGACTCCCCATTTACTCAAATGAAAGATATTTTCGAGACGAATCCATTTCTTTATTTGTTTAAGACCGTGTAGATTTTTGGGGCCCTAGGGACCTAAAGAAGATTGCCCTTGGGTCCTTATGGTGACCCCTTTGTGCGGGTACTCAATGAATGATATTTTTGTGACGAATCCAGTGGTGTAAGTTGTATGACTCTACTGGACCCATGGACCCTCTTACGCCTATTTTCAACCAAAAAATAAAATAAAATAAAATAAAATAGGTAAGAAATGGTGTATAAAGGACGTAGCGCGGTTGGTAACAATTTTTATTTTATTTTAAATGCGTACAGAATGATAAATACTATCCTATAGTTTGAATTTCCACACATATAAATTAATTTTTTATCACTTGCCTTAAAGTTTTCGATAGTGACCCTACAAAAATCGGTCTATTTCTGTCCAGGGGATCCGTAAAAACTCGAAAAATACCCTCTAGGTTCGTCTCGAAAATATCTTTCCTTTGATTATCCGCACATCGGGGGCCATCATACAACCGAAAAGGCCCATTTTTTGACCCCCACGGTCCCCATGGGCCTCAGCGCCAACTTTGATATACCATTCCGATGTTTGGGGATCAAGACGAAGAGGATGTCATATCATTTTTTAATTTGGACTCTCTTCCCATTTTCTTCACTTCAGCCATTATACTAAGTTCTTTCAATTTTGCCTTTAAATTGTTAAATACATAATTATCATTCCTTTATTATGTACTTTTATTAAATCAACACCGATTTTGTCTACTTTGTAGTTAAAATCAACTACGCATCCGTTACATCTCAGTAACTCTAAAAATGCAACCAGTTTTTCTCTTCTGTAAAACACATGGTAACTCTCTTTTGTGGCAATGGCACACCAATCCAACAAATATCAAAGAAGAAGAACGTCATTAGAAGATGTGAAGCGAAGAGACTTGAAATCAACAGTGTTAGAGCAGAGATTTTTTTGTATTGAGAAAAATAAAAGAAAAATACAACATAATTGTTTAATATTTACCGCAAAATATACAAGTTATTTTATGCAATTGAAATAAACAGATACAAAAAGACATTACAGTTTTATAAAATATCTTACTGGAAAATTAGCAAGCGTTGCAAATTTTAGCAAACGCACAAATTACCAGACAAACAAGCAAAACGAAGAAAAAAATCTCAAAAACAGTGAAAACGAGGAAAAAGAAGAAGAGATCCATACAAAAACAGGAAATATTCGACCAGCCAAGCAGAGCTATCACGAAGTTAAACAAAATGTATTCGGATTTGGTGGCTAATGATACCACGAATGTGCATTAGAAATGTATTGAAAATTCCACTTACAAGATACCATTGATTAAGTGGAAAACTTTACAAATAAAAGAGATAGAGAGAGACTGCTAGATTTGCGGTGGGCAACTAAAAGCATTTGGTGTAGTGGACAAAAGTGTAGAGGACTTCCTTGCCGCGTTTTGGACACAACAAAGGGAGTTTTGTATTTGAGCCCTGGCATATATAAACTGTGTACTTGATACTTTCTTCCACCCAGTCAAAAAGGTAAGCAAATATTGCGATATACATATATAAATTGTAATACTCAAACTATCAATTTCTATCTTCCCGTAAATGCGATTCCTTGTGCATACATATGCTTGTAATGGTCTCCCATGCCATAGTGGCAACATTGCGTCTCTATGTCTTTGCTTATGCTGCTAAGCCACCAGATGCTGTTCTAGCCAAACATGCCGATTAATTTAAGATCTCAAGCTCATACAGTCTATCAATTAAAGGTTGTACAATTGCTGTTTGTTCTTGTTGTGCATACTTGACTTCAACAACAAATGCTTTCTTCTGATGCCATTGTGGTATTGGTGTTTTGGGGTCTTCGGATTTGTTGTGTTTTCTTTTTCCCGAATCACTTCTCACTTCAATTAATGATTATGTACACGGCGGTGGTACATCAACTTAGTTTACTCTATCGTTTCTATCGATTGCTGATGGCTGGGTAACTGGCTGACTAACTTTCGGTGTTTTACACAGGCTGTGTTGTGTGTCTCATCTGTGTTGTCTGTCCCTCGTTTGACGGCGTGCTATTAAGTTTTGTGTGTGCCATTTTAACTTGTCGAATTGTGTAACACAAATGTATTCCCTTGAGGATATAGGATTTCATCAAAAAGTGGGAAATATACTTGTAGTAAAACGTTATATCTACTACAGGCGAAATTGTATAAAGCTCAGTTAGAGAAATGTTGATTTCATTACATTCAATTCCACTGAAACTCAATTATTTAACTCGACTTTAATTGTAATATTCTTTGTATTTATCCTTTGTTTAAAATAGTATGTATGTATTTGAGACTTTTCATTTACTATTCTCCATAACCTCACATGATTTTCACGCTATACTTAAAATATAAATATGAATTTCTGGTATTGTGTCTGATAAGACACAATTACGTCAACACAGTTATATATAGTTATTTTGCAAATTAACTGACTTAATATATATTTTCAACGCTATAGGGCGTTATTTAGCATTCCAGTATTTGTCCAAAAAATTACGGAACTTGATCATTAATAACACTATGCAACAAATGAAGACTATGTAAAATACAAGAACTTGATATTCGTTCTACAATTGAAGGATAATAAAACCCTATGCCCAGTTTGGCGAGATTGGTGACCAATTGTTTTTATGGACCTCAAAAGATTCTCAAAATCAGTGAGCCCCTCAGATTTTTTTTCACTGTTGCACTGTGTAATTAACGTTGATAGCCTTTAGTTGGAGCAATTTGCTTAAACTTCCGGATGAGTGGTTTAAAGCGGCTTAAATTTGGCGGATATGGCAAAGAGAGTCATCAAGTCGTGCTCACTGTGGGCATATGGTTTTAACGATAGTTATTCGTTTTGGTTCTTTTTTTCGTAATCAAGTTCAGAACACTCGACTATCATGTGGGAGACCAGGGGGGTTACTATGTAACTCGATTCGAAAGTTCGAACAGCTCGAAAGTTGTATTCGATCCGAATTTGAGCTCTTACCATGTAACACTTTCGGATCGAGTGAAAAGTGCTGCCACTAATTGGAACTATTTTTGGCAGTACTTTCGAATGTAATATTCAAAGTTGGCAGCATTTCCTACGCAAAAATGTCAAAAATAACAAAACAATAAAAATAAAAGTTAACAAGAAATATTTGTTTCTTATAAAAATGGATTCGGTTGCCCTTTGGTTAGAAAGTGAAGACGGCACAGCGCGATTGAATGGTGCTCGTGGTGTGATGGGTGTGCGAGCAGTTGATGAACAACGAGGTGGGGGAAGGGACAGTGTGTCATGTACAGTGTTAACATCTTGCTCGGCGTTGTTACTGGTTCCCGTAGCAGTGTGGTCGCCAGTTGTGTAGGTACTGTTTGCTCCAAATTTTCTCACCCCACTCATACCGTCAACCGCCTCCTTCATTTGAAGTAAATTAATTACACTTTCTTCAAGTGCGGTGAATGAACACATTTTTGCCGGCCCACCGCCTGTGCCCGAAAAATTAATGCGGTTCTTCCGCAATTTGGCCTTAAGGTGGGTCTTGTGGTCTGCCCAAACCTAAGGAGAAAAAATTAATTTCCATTTATGGACAAACTTTGTATTACTTACCTTTTTCCAACCGACCACTTGCCGCATTGGTGGACCGGCTGCATTTAAATCATTGGTGGCTTGTTTGGCGTCCGCAGCTTTTATGTACCCCTTAGCCAACTGTGGATGCTCCGTCATAAAGTTGAGCATGATCTCAAATTGGCTTTGCTTGGTATTTAAATTTTTCGTAGTATTTTCCCTATTGGAAAAGACTTGAATTAACATTTATCAACCAATATATCGTTACCTTAATATACAAAGGCCCTAACTCATGAAAAACGAAGTTTACAGGAGGAGGAAAAAACTTAATAAAACAAGAAACACACCAGATACAAAAACATTTAAAATGCAGTTTTTATTATTAACATCAGACAAATTCAAAATTATAATCATTTTTTTAATATTTACATTTTTAATTAATTTGTATGACTTAGGGCTTTTTGGGTTTGAATTTTTGAAAAAAAAAATGAGTTGGGGCTTTTTCTTGCACTACTTAAAAGAAAACAAAATAACATATCAATTCATATTTAAGTAAAGCAAATGTTGGAATTTTTTGTACATATTGTTTGGGTATGAGTTAGGGCTTTTTTTTGTACATATTGTGTGGATATGAGTTAGGGCTTTACATTATTAGCTTATAACTTCGCTATTTTTCAACGCATCTCCGTAAATTTTTTATGGAAGGTGTATCTGATGGTGCTCTGTCAGAATCGACAAAAAACACGATTTCAAAAAATTATGAGTTGGGGCCTTTCTATATTAAGGTAACGATATATATATTTAAGAAATACTTACATTTTTCAGCGTCTGCTATCGTTGTTTCGATTTTTTAAAGATCTTTTTAAGTATCATCCGTTAACTAAACATCAAACGAGTACAAATGTCAACTTTCGACCGATTCTGACATCTAAATTCGAAATACATAGTGATGCAAATCCGAAAGTAGAGTATGAGTATCCGACAATCGGATATGGCAACTCGAAAGTTGGAAATGTATTCGCGAATTCGAGTTAGTTGGTAGGAAAAATCCGAATTCGTAATATTTAACTTTCGAATCGAGTTACATAGTAGCCCCCCAGAGTTCGTTTCCTGTCGCACTCATCTACATTTCAGTGATCGGAAGCCCTCTCGAGGTTGTCGACGGCAACTTTGCAGTAGGATCGAGTCAATCGGTTTGGTTAGTAAAAGCTTCTCAAACAGCTGACGTTCGCATTCGTCATAAAACCGAAGGACCATGACATGGAATGTAATAAAAAAATAAGTTACGTACGATTTGAGATCACTAAAGACCGACATGAAGACAGTTTGATCACCTGCGCGTAAACGTGTTCAGTTCTTTTGAGAAATATAGAAGTTCCTTAAAGATCGTTTTTAACAATTGTATCTCTTTAGACAGTATATTCTTGAAGCTGCCGTTCTACAGCGTTATCCAGGCAACAACCTCCTAGGTACTCCGATTTCTTAACCTTTGAACATTTAGGTATTGGTAAAAAAGCCGTTACATTTCCTTTATATGCACTTGACTGCCTGAAAGGTGAAGGCCATGTTATTTGTATCCCAACCATTAGGTGACCGCAAAAATCGATGATGGATTTTTGTCGTTCTGACCACCCCAAAAGTGACTAGTTTATGCAGATTTTGGAATAGCCAATGTTTGAGCACGATTAGAGTATGTTTACCCGTGCCGCTTTGGGCTTAAAGTTTTTAAGCTCCTTTAGCCATGTTGCGGAGGCATAACTCAAGAACGGTTAATCGAATTTTGCTGAAATTAAAGAAATTAAATCCCTTTAATTGTTCATATATAATTTCTCTGCATTATCAAAAGTTTCGCAGTTATAAATATTTTTAAAATTTGCCAAAAAAATTAAAATTGAAAAAATTTAATTTGAAAAAAAAAATCAAAAATTTGCCTTAAATTTAATTTAAAAAAAAAAAATAAAAATTTGCCTAAAAAATTCAAAATTGAAAAAATGTAGTTTGAAAAAAAATTAAAAATTTGCATTAAAAATTATAATTGAAAAAATTTAACTTGAAAAAAAAATTGCCTAAAAAAATTCAAAATTTAAAAAATGTAATGTGAATTTTGTTGGCATATTTTTTAATTTTTTTTTCTATAAATTTATATATATCTGCGAAACTGTTAACAAAATTCTGCATTTTTCCCCATATAACTTGCAACCACCCTACTACTGTAAATCTAACCTCTATCTAGCAAGCCATTCATAAATTAGTTTGAAAGTAGCAATTTGTAATTTTCACATCATTTTTATTTTAAAAATCGGCCGAATTTTTTACATAATATGTATTATTTATATACACTTTTTTATGTTCATATTTCGATTAAACTTCCTCAAATTTCCTCATTTGCGCAATTTCTTATTTTTCCCTGTGGTCTTCTTAGCTTTCGTTGATTTTTCACCGGTTTTGAGGTTCTGACCAGATCCGACATTTTTGCTATTTTGTCCTTCGCTTATGGCATTCTTGGTTGTTTTTCCTTTACCAGTGGCTTTGCCAGATGTTAATTCGCATGTTTCGCCTTTGCATACCACTTTTGTTTTATTCATGTTGTGAAGATGTTTGTTTGGTTGGATGTTTTTTTTGTTTAGATCGTTGAAATGCTTTGATGTTTCGCGATTCAATATGAACTAAAAATTTTTGATTTTTCTATTATTTCTTAGAATATTTTTTTTTTGAATTTTGTATATTTGACAATGTTATCAAATTATGTGTGATGATAGTACATTTTTGAAAAATGAACAGTCGATTACGCTACCGGATCACTAGCACAGCTCAGACCGAAATAACGGCCATTAGAATATCCAGTAACATCAAATATTGGGTGGCAATAATATTCATTTACTTACCGATAGTAAAGCGACCATTAGGTCCCTGTAGAACGTACATACCACTTTAGGAAGTGTTCAAGAATGCTGATCGTCTGTGGAGCAGATAGCGAGACATTCGACGGCTACCCTCACATGGGTTCCAGATAATGGGCACATACATATATGGTAACCAAAGAGCCGATGCATTGGCACAGACCACCACCATCGTCAATTGGGATCACATTGGTGTTCCTCTTTCATGGTTGAGCGTTAGAATACCGGTCATCTCTAGAGGATGTAGCGATTCAATCGACGGTAACCTTTACCATAGGTTCTAGGACATATCGTCCACTTAATCTAACAATAGCGTATAATAGCACATTTTCTACAGCGCTTAGGCTATTATTATATTGAGGGTACGATATGTATGTAGTAAAGCGAACATCAGATTCCTGGAGAACGTGCATACCACTTCGTGAAGTGTTCAGGTCGTCTCTGGAGAGAAATTAGACGGTTACCCTTACCTTGAGTTGTAGGACATGGGAACATTGGCAAAGGTCGCCAACATCGTCAGTTTAAGCGAATTTCACGGACACGTTGTTATTCCCTGGTACAACTAATATCGGTATGGAGCAACAGGCTCAATGCCTAGGGTCCCCATGACCCGCCACATTTCCACCTGCCCAGGCTACCATACTCCACTAAGCCCATTGGATTTATGGGATAATCCAGTGAAAGTAGCCCAATTTTTAGGGTTGGACATTATCGAAGAAACCCCGGATTAAAATTTGTAAATTTTGCATAGTCTAAGCTGTTACAACAACAACATCTGAGGAACAACATAGCTGTAATAACCGGTCAATGGTCGGTTTGCAAACACGCTAGGAGGTTAAAACTTTCCCACAATAACTTCTGTAGAAGCTGCAGTGATGAGGAATAAGAGAAGACGACTGAGCTATGAAAAGTTTGGTCAGCGGAAACTTATGGACAACACCTGTCTATAAGTAGGCGACATACGTAACATTCACGTCTTTATAAGACATTGAAACTTCCCTTCAACAACTTTTGTGGAAGCTGCAACGACGATGAAGAAGAGGAGACCACAAAGCATCTTCTATGTCTCTGCCCTGCTTTTAGTGACTTGAGATATGAGAAGTTTTGTCATCGGACACTTATGGACAACAACTGTTTATTAGTAGCTGATCTGCGTAACATCCACGACTTAATCAGATCTACGAAATGGCTTGAGAGCTACCTTGATTAAATAGTGCAGGAATAATTAGTGAGAGAATTTGAATTGTATGATAAATTGTGAGCTAAGCTGAGAGCGGCTGGCATATTAACCTAACATAACCTTTTTAAGATTTTTTGCATTTCAGGGGTCAAAGCTTAAATCAATATGTTAAATGGAAGTGTGATTTTCTTAACTACTTATAAATATGCCGTGTCATATTTGATTTGGATAATTCATATAACATACAAAAGTTATTTCTTTAATCAGATTTCTAAAAAGCTTAGTTTGTCTCCGATCCGATTACAGTAATGTAGAAAATATGTATCGATATGTTTCCCGACTTTTAAGGCCCATAACTCGGAAAATATGTTGATGCTTTATAAATTATTCTTATACGAATAATAAAATAATTTAAATTAGTTTATATACATATATTCAGGATTACAATTTTAAGCTTTGGACCGATTGAAATAAGTTGTTATTTAAACTTTCTTATTTTAACAACTCAAATCTTTTAAACAAATTTAAAATGCTTTTTTAAAAATGATATAATTATAATCTTGAAAATTAATATCTAACACTTTTCAACGTGTAAAAAATGTTTTACAGTTTTACCTGTAAAATATTCTAATACTCCCTTGCAATTTGTTAGCGGAATTATTCTTAAAATTTGTCGTTCCAATCTCCCTTTGATTTAAATTCGAAAACCTACTTTGTTCTCCCCCAGGGAATAATTTCCCATTTTCGAAGTTCGTTTATTAACGAGAGAAAGAAAGCTCTGTTACCGGCGAAATTTCTCAAATTCGCTGGCAGTCAATTTGGCACTCAACACATTGTCCCCATGTCAAACACCTGGCAACACTGCCGCCATGTGTTGTATACACAACAGCAGTTCTCTCATCGGTCGGTGTTTCTGCTGTCTGTTACTGATTTCCTCTGGCCGGCCCAGTGCTTTTCTGCTTGAATCCCCATACTATTGGCGTATTGTTTTGTTTGTTTGTATATTACTTATATACATTTTGTTCGTTTTTATTTTCAGTTCATATTCCATTTCTCTTGTGATTGCGACCACGACTACGACGAGCGAGCGAGTGAGTATACAACGGCGGCATTGCTGCTGATGAAGAACAAGAAGATGATGATGATTATGATGATATTAAAACTAGTACAACAAAACGGCATACACAAACTGACTGACAACAATGACGACGGACGACCACGACCACGAATACGACGAAGACGACGGCGACTACGACACTAGAAAAAAAGAACAAAAAAACATCGACCGACGGCCCCGAACGATTCGGTATTATTTTTTTTTTAAATAATAAATTCGGTATTTGTTTTTTGTGTTTATTTAGTTCTGAGCACGGCAAGCTGCAATAGTCAGTCGTACCAACAAAATAGAGCGGCGGCAGCAGCGGCATCGGTGATAGTAGAGCTGTAGAAATACCAGAGAAGATTTTGCAACGAAAGTCGAAAAATTTAGGATTAATGTGGGGCTGCTGAATTTGGTTTACAGCAGATTTGCATCGCGAACCATCCACACACACACACATACAGACACACAACTTATGTAATTAAATTAGTTAATTGAAAATGCGTAAAAAATTTATTAAATAGTCTTTTTACATTGCAATTGTAGATAAGAAAACGACGACGATATCGTCACGTTAATGTTGCTGTCTTTTGCGTGAACATGGAAACAAATGTCTTGGCCAGTGATGACTTTGATTCTGTAGCCACAGCTGTTTATCAGGCTATAGATAACAGTCCTTCGCAAAGAATGGATTTTCAGTCAAATCCAGACTTGGAGCACGAGGAGGAAAATGATGAAGCATACGATGACGAAGATGAAATCCAGCGCGAATTAGAGCATGGCGCTGTTACACCCATAACTCCTGAAGTATACCACGGCCAGTCCGCTGAGCATTGCACTAATGTCGAAGACAATGATGAAGATAAAACTAACATTGAAAAGGTCAATACTATGGCCACAGAAAGCCAGCCCCCAATAGTTCGGGAAGAGGAGGATGAGGGCGGCATTGATACCGACAGTATAGATCATTCATTTGTTCTTCATTATGACGATGAGGAGGACACCGAAAAAGCTATTGATGTGCATCAATTAAAAATTTTAAAATCAGATAACTTGATACTGCACAATGAAAGTGGTCTGATTAAGAAAATCAAATTATCAGCCACAAAATCGTTGCCACACAACATAGTAGACAAGGAAGAAAATTTCAATATTAAAACATTAAAAATAAAATCTACTACTGCCCACGAAGAGAAGCCCCGCAGCAGTACACCATTTTCTCGCGAATATATAGCTCTGCAGAAATCAGTTAATGCATCAAAAATCTTGACCGAGTTTGTTACAGATGCTTTCGTGGATAAGACACGAAAATTGCGCACAAAAGATCAGAGCACGCCTGGAAATACAATTAAAACGTCTACCCCGATAGACCACTCGTATTCCTCTTCGCAACGGCGTAGCAATGCCAACAGCCAAGTTGGGACATCGACGACGGATAATGATAAAGAATCAGAGAGTCCACAAAGCGCCAAACGTCAACAAAGCCGACGTTTCATACCCCTAAAAGATGAACGCTCTAATGGTACATCTTTTGGTCGTAGATCTCGCAGCCGAAGTATCCATAACTATGACAGTGATCACAGTAATTCATCATACCAGTCTATAACAAAGAAATGGCCTTCGGACGAACGTATTGCAAGTGCTGGAGGCGGCGGTGTCAGGCGTGCAAATATGCGTTCAGAAAATTCTGAATTTGTACAAAAACAAAAGGACTTTCTGCAACATGTTATAAATTCCACACAGGACACGCCACGCCGTAGATCTCGATCCCGTTCTACTGGTGTAGATTCTACAAGTGGCCAGTTGAGTCAACAGCAACTTAGGCCGCCACATAAATCTAAAGAACGTTTATCAAAGAGATTTAAAGGAGATGCCGTTGAAATGGAGGACGATGATAAGCCGCTAATGGAATGTATTGCCAGCAATAGTAGCATTCATGAAAATCTCGATGACACATCGATAAATGATAGTAACAATTCTGTGAGTGGTGTCAATACATCTGGAGATACAATTGCGGATAATAACTCTGATAATCTAGAGGTGTATTTAAAGGAAATCTGGCATCCACCACCGAAGGTAAGTTTTTAGATAGTATTCAGAACAATTTCAAGACGATTTAAAATGAATTAGGAATTTGTAAGCATTCATAGGTGCTACAAATGTTGCAAGCTGGTATCAGCTGTTAACATGTTGTTAGATGTTATAAGATATCTAATCCGATTTCAAAACTGACAAAATTGAGTATCGGTAGGAGAGATTATTTAATCAGGCCATTGACGGCTGACTCAACAAAACTTGAACAATACTGGTAACCAATCTTAATTTTTAAAAGCCAGTTACTAAATCTCCTCATTATATTCTCAAAGTTATTCATTGGATGGAAGTGTTATTAAAAAGTTAACTATTTAGTTTTCCGTAAACTTTAAGTTGCCTTAGTAATTTTTGGTATCTCATTGGAAGTAGCGCAGAGTAGTAGCAAACCGACAGTGCTAGGATAATTCATCATAGTGCTATTCTGAATTTGTTAGGTTTGATAGGTTTAATTTCTGACCGGTACTCCGGCAAAACTTCATCATTATTGCTAAAAAAAATAAATAAATATTGATTTAGAATTTATTTCAAGCTTAAGACCAGTGTTTTTTGCAGGAGTTCGTAGCATAATGATATTCTCATAATGCCAGGCAGTCTGTACATCTCGAGTTATACGGGCAAAACAAAAAATATCCTAGGTTAAAAAAATATAGCGAACCCAACTTATCTTATAAGGTCTGAAAGGCCCACGGTAGACATGGCGAGCCCATATCCCCTTTCTTTTAAACAATATAATCTAAAATGACTTTGCGATCCAAGGCCTTTCCATATCAAGCCCTAATACAGGCCTGCAATGACTTATATCAGATCTACGAACGAAGTCCTTATAACAGAGAAAGGCCTGGGAACATGTGCAGAAAAAAGTAACAGGACGTACTGTTAGTCTTATGGTACACGTATAGAAATGCCCATTAACCGATTGAAGGTGAAATATTTTCTTCCATTGATGCGGTAAAAAATTAAAAACAAAACTTCCTTTTTTATACTAATTGGAATTTGCTTTCTGTTTCACATAGATTTAGAATAAAGATAGAAGATTTTATGTCATTCTCTGAGAACTATTGCACTCTGTTTTAATTTGTCCATTACTAATTGTGCATGACCTTACAAATATCAGCTTAAATTATTTGCAACAAATCGAGACGGCCACAGCTAATAAATTTGAAAGAGACAAACAAATGATTATATGTTCTATGCATACTTCTTTTAAGGCACAAAGATGTATATTACTAACTTTTTGTATGCACATATCCAAATTTACGTATATCGCTTATCGTCTTTCTTACAGACTGGTTCGGATAGTTTCTGCTGGAAATGCCATGAATCCAAGGTAAATTTGGCCTGTACAAAATGTATTCGCAGCTATCATGCATCGTGTGCTAAAGTAAAAGTGGACAATATGTGGGTATGCCCGGAGTGTACGTCATTGGACAATATATTGAATAGCACGAAAAGGTAATTACATTTGTATATAGAGAGACACAACAATTGTTTAGCTGCTGTTGATGATGGCATATACTCTTACACCGAGTAGTGCTGCTATCAGTAATGAAACAAGTTTGTTGTTTTTTTTTTTGTTTTTCTTATTTATATACATATTTTTTTTCCTTTTCTTTCAATATCTTCAGATCACGTCGCAATGAATTACCTTTGGATCTATTAAGTCAATTGCTTGCTTTCGCTTTAAAACGTATGCGTTATGCTAAAGGGGTGAGTACTAGACAAGTAGTTGGTTGCATTTATCGAAATTGGAAATATGTTTTTTATATTATATAGATTGAAATTTCTTTCTAAGGGATTGATTGACATTCTTGAGTTGCTACAACATAAGGCAACATAGACGTTATTGTATGATATCTGTTTTTTATTTCCTTCCATATACAATATTAGTAGTGTATGATTAAGGTGTATCACATTCTTTGTCTGTTTTCAATTTCATTTATCGCTTTATTTTTTCTTATTGCGTTCTTTGTATTTTATTTATTTGTGTGTACACCAATGTGTGTACAAGAAGATATGTATGTAAACCATTTTGTGCGAGCGTGAATTTGTGTTGTAGACTTTTTTTTTTAGTTCATTTGCTAATTTCTGGTTATAACTCTCTCTTTGTTGTCGCTCGCTCCCTCTCTCACTCTCCCACTCTATTGTAGCCACACATTCTTTTATAATGGTTCCCACATAGTAATTGTCTTCGGTTTACTTTTCGACATATGTGTGGTGTTTTTGTTTTACTATAATTATTTATCATTTGTAATTTTGTAAAATAAAAATTAAACATGAAGTTAGGTTTGTTTGTTTTTTTATAATTTGTAGCTTTGAGTATTTGAGAAAAAAAACCCAACAAAACTGGGCGGTAAATAAAATGTATTACTTGAGATAAATAAACAAATTTTTGATAAAAACAAATATTCGTTTTAGATATTTAACGTATCAACGAGGTAATATTGTTAAAATTATGTTGATATGTTAAATTTGCAATAACAGAAATGTATGTTTCAATATAAATAAAAATAAAAAAAAAACATTTTAAGTGTTAAATAATAATAATAAAAACAAAACAAATAACAACAAATTAGTAAAAAGTAATACATATCAAACAGAATAATATTATTGAAAGAAATAATAAAAATTAAATTAATAAAAAAATAGTTATATTAAAAACAAAAAAAAAATATATTTATTACCAAAAAATAAAAATAATTGAAACAGATTAATAAGAAAATATAATAAACAAATTAAATTTAAAAATTTTAATTAATAAAAAAAATAATATTTAGCTTTTAGTGTTTATTCGACCTTTGAATATATTATAATATTCCAAGTTTTTATTAATTTGGCTCAAGGTCGGTGTTTTGTTTTTATCTTTTATTTTTTCAATATATCGCTAAGTAGTTTGGCGACCACTCTCCTCTGCTATCGGTAGGGTACACTGACCTCGAGCCGAATTAATAAAAACTTGGGATATCATAAGAAAAATAATAATAAAAAACTTTTATAAAAATTAATCAAAAATCACAACAGCATTAAACAAAGAAAAAATAAATTAATCAAAAATAGTAATAAGAAAAATTATTAAAACAAAATTGTAATTAATAACAAATAATAATAAACAAACTATATTAATAAAAAATATAAAAGTGATACAAAAATATAATGAATATTTTAGTTATTAACGAATAATAATAAAAAGTCATAGCAAAAAAAAATAAATTTTTAAATAATAAAAAAAATGAAATAAAATATTTAATTAAAAAAATATTAATAAATAAAAATTACTTTAAAGTAACAATAAATAATTAAAAAATTATTTATTAATTATTTAAAAAAAAATAAAAATATTATTTTACACTAATAATAAAAACATTAATTATTAAGTAATAATAAATAAATAAAAAAAATGTATTACGAGGGCTGCTATATATATTTCTGGCCTAATAATGAAAATGCGAATATTTATCATCAAAAATTGTTTTATTGTTTTTCAAAGTATTCTCCAGCCTGATTTATACACTTTTGCATGCGCTCAAACCAATTGTCGAAGCACTTTTTCCACTTCGATTGAGACACCTCCAAAACATGGTTTTTGAACGCTTCAACAGCATCTTCTGGGCACGAAAATCGTTGACCACGCATTTTTTTCTTGATGTGCGGGAATAAAAAGAAGTCATTGGGTGCCAAGTCAGGGCTGTACGGCGGATGACCCATCAATTCGACGTTTTGGCCGGTCAAAAAGGCGCTAGCTTGAGCCGATGTGTGAGAGCTCGCGTTGTCATGGTGAAGAATGATTCGTCTTCTCTTGTTTGTTTTTCGAATTTCTCCGAAGACTTCAGGCAAACAAATTGTTGTGTACCACTCAGAATTGACCGTCCTTCGTTGCTCAAGCGGAACAGTCGCCACATGACCAGTTTTGCCGAAGAAACAGGCGACTATTTGCTTCGAAGTGCTTCTTCCACGAACAACTTTCGTTGGATTTGGCTCGTCTTCGAAGACCCACACGGTCGATTGTTGTTTTGTTTCGGGCTCATACGCATAGATCCAAGATTCGTCACCTGTGACGATCTTATGAACATCTTTTGAAGCACCGCGATCGTATTTTTTCAACATTTCTTTGCACCAATCGACACGAGCTTTTTTTTGAGCGATTGTCAAATTGTGCGGGATCCAACGACAACAAACCTTTTTTACGGTCAGGTGTTTATGTAATATCGAATGTATGCTGGTGGGAGAAATGCCCAAGGATGCCTCTATCTCCCGGTATGTCACATGACGATCTTGCATTATTAGTTCACGCACGGCATCAATGTTCTCTGGCACAACGGACGTTTTTGGACGACCTTCACGGAATTCGTCGTTGAGCGAACTGCGACCACGATTAAATTCGTTATACCAGTTTTTCACGGTGCTATATGATGGTGCTTGATCACCATACAAAGACTTAAGTTTATCGATGCACTCTTGTCTGGAAAATCCACGTCGAAAGTTGTGAAAAATGATCGCACGAAAATGCTCACGTGTCAATTCCATTTTTTTAACGGAATTGAATTGTTCAAAGCTCTGTAAGTTTAACAATTCACGATTAAATGACAACACGTTCTGAGTGATGTTATGCTAAAAAATGTCAACCTTTCCAATGGAAATATCAGATTGCACCTGGCAACACTTATTGTTGCCTAGGCCAGAAATATATATAGCAGCCCTCGTAATTATTAAAAAATAATAAAAATTTTAATTATTAACGAATAATAATAAAAAGTAATATAAAAAAATTTAATTATTTAAAAAATAATAAAAATTTAATAAATAAAAATATTTAAGTAATAAAATTTAAAAAAATTAAAATAAAAAATAAAACAAAAAATTTATTTAAACAAAATATTAATAAAAAATTAATTAAAAATAACAATAAAATATAAATTAAAAATGACGATAAAAAATATTTATAAATAAATCAAAAAAATAATAATAAAACAAAATTAATATTTGGTAATAATAAACAAATATCATATAAAAATTAATGAAAAAATAAACTTATTAAAGTAATAACCAAAAAAAATTCATTAATAATAAAAATTGTTATTAAAAATTAAGTGTGTACATTAAAATAATAATAAAGAAATAAAATTAATAAAGAAAGTAATAAACAAATCAAATTTATAAAATATTGTATAAAGAATTATTTTAATAATAATATTATAAAAAATATAAAAAATTTAATTAAAATAAAATTGATCAATTTAATGAAAAAAATAAACTTATAAAATTAATAACAAAAAATAAAATTCTATAATAATACAAAACAGTAATAAAACATTAAGTATTTAAATAAAAATAAAAATAAACAAATTAAATTAATAAAATATTAGTATTAGTAAATTAATTGAAAACTAATAATAAAAACCTTAATTAATAAAAAAATTTAATTATAAAAAAATACTAAAAAAATCTATTTAATAAAAAAATAAACTCAAAAAAATAACGACAGAAAAATTTAATTATTTAAAAAAAATAATAAAAAAAATTAATTATTAGAAAATACATAGTAATATATAAATTAAATGCAGAAAAATTTTAATTAATAAAAAATAATAACAAAAAGATCATATAAAGAAATAAATTAAAAAAAAATATCAATACAAAGTTTAAATAATAAAAAACCTTTATAAAAAATGAATAAAAATAGATTATATAGAATAGTAATGAAAAAAAATTTAATTATGTTATCGAAATAATAATAATAAAATAATTTAAATAACTAAAAATAATAAAAATCTAACTAAAATAATAAAAAAATTATAGCAATATAAAAAATAAAAATTATTACTGCCACATAAAATTACAACTCATCAATAGCCTTGGTGGCCTTCGATAGCTCAGTGGAAGCGACGTAGACTAGCAATCCGTAGTTGCCGGGTTCGATTCCCGGCCGGGGCACTGGCCAAATCAACATCGATGAAAAATTACTTTTCAAATACTTTCGAGTTCTCCAGCCAACATCCTAGATGCTGCTTCCAAAAAAATCCACATTGCGCAAGGACCATGGACCAAGAAAAAAGGAAAATGATTTATCAACATCGCATTAAAATCAACAAACAATTAATTACTTATATAACATATCCCAAGGAATTGCCTCACGATTATATGACTGACATATTCCAGTTTTAAATATACTTTGGGAACGTTTCCTATCGAAATATCCGTCAATAGTGCAAAGTACTATATGTATGTTTACAAATATTACTCTAAACACGTCCCCTTTCGCCTGCATATGCATAGCTGTAGTGCCGAGTACAACTATGTCCGAGTGCATTAAATTTCTAAAATTTGAAATGTATGTAATTTCAAAAAAGCGCTGAAAACACTTTCGCCATGCACCTTAACCCCAATTTTTATTTTGTATTTATATCTGTAAAACGATCCCTTCGCCACTGATCGAGAATACAAATTTCGTCTGCAAATTTCAACTGGAAGTGCCAAGTACTTTTAGTACACCAAATATCATTTATCTAGCTCTAAAAAATGTTGGGTTTAAGTGTAAATAGGAATTTTAGATATATGTATTGGAAAAAGTACGGTAGAAATGCGCGTGGACAAGTTTTCTTTTTCTAATAACCTTATTCGGACTACTTATTTAATTTTAATTCACGTCTTATTTGTTTTTTCTCCATTCTAGCACTATTCCTTCCTTATGCCCTACGAAGAAGTTAACGCCTATAAGAGCATCATCATAAATCCAGTGACTTTTGACACAATTCAAGCTAAGGTCGCTGCAAAAGAATATCGTTGCACCGAAGAATTTGTCAACGATACCAAATGGATGTTGCACAATGCCAACATATTGGCATTTGGAAGTAAGTTGTGAAACATATGGAGAGGCAAATTAAACAAAATTGTAATAAACACATTTTTTCTTACAGACAGTACCAAAACTGCTTCAGCCACTAAGGCCATCTTGAAGATTTGCCGCCAAGAAGCAAATGAAATTGAAACATGTGCCGAGTGCTATTTAAACGCAAACACTCGCACCGATTGGTTTGTCGATGTATGCTCGCAGCCTCATCTTTTGCTGTGGGCCAAACTAAAGGGATTTCCATACTGGCCGGCTAAGGCTATGGGTTTCGGTCAACATTCTGGCGTTAACGTAAAATTCTTTGGTGAACACGATAGAGCATTTGTGCCCATTAAAGAATGTTTTCTATACTCTGTGCAAGATCCCAATCCGCAAACGGGCAAGAGAGCAGCTAGAGAATTGGCCGATTGCATAAAGGAAGTAGAGGAACACATTGAAAAGATTAAGCTAAAAGTGGGAGCTTTCAATTATGCTCCCTATAAGACGCCTTATGACCCCACAGATGAAATGAAACAATTGGAGGATATGATGCCAGGCGTACAAGAGTTCATTAAGAGACAACAGGGTGCCATAAGCAAACCTTCGTTGCAGTTTAAGATCTATAAAACTGCTGACAATAATTTATCTATTGTACAAAAGGATGTCAGTACACCAGAGCTCTTGGTGGCTCAGCAACAACAATCACAACTGGATGTGGAAGACTTGAATTTGTGTAGTGGTGGTGGCGGCAAGAAAAAGAAAATCTCTTCACCTCATCCAGAGACAGAGGAAATGAAAATGATTAGTGTTTCTCCAGCGCCCGCTAAGTACGAAGTGATTTCTAAAGTTTCATCAGACGATAGCCATTCTTCGAAATTAAGTCCTGTCATATTGAAACGTAAATCCACCAGTGGTGGTGATATAAAAAAGGTCATGGAAGACGAGACAAGTAATGAGCTTTTGCTGCCAAAACTGGCGAGAATAGAAGATTATGCAGCAACGCCACCTACACACAGTAGCAGCAGCAGCAATCACATAATGACGAAACGTAATTTGGAAATGGTGTGCACCGAAAAACCTAAAAGTAAACATGCCAAGCATGAACCCAAAATTCCTGTGTTGGCCATTAAAACGGCTCTAACAAACATTGTATCAAATACAGTGGCGGAAAATATCCCAGATGTCGTCAGTACAACCTATAATCCAACGTTGCAGCCGGTGGATGCAGCGGTCTCAAACGCACAGAATATGGTGGAAAATTTGGTTAAGAATAAACAAGGGGTAACTATTAAGAAGATCGGCAAAGGAATAGCCGAAGGAGCTGCAACAACATCGCCTTCGCCGCCCGTTACAACTAATAAGCAGAATAGTGTCTCAGATATAAATAAGGTCAAAAATAATACCAACAATACTAGTGAGCCATCGCCTAAAACTACAGAGAAACCGATGGTTGATGGTCCAGCAAAAGATAAGACCGTTGATCAAAAACAGCGATATGACCAAAAGGTTAATAATGTTTTAAAGGGCTTGGTGCCCTTCGTAGAAGTGAAAAAGGAAATACTTTCCGACAATGAAGAAGAGCAGCTGGCCACCACCAACAAGGTTAACACAGCAGAGAAACTTAGTGATAAAAATTCAACTGAGGCTCAGTCCTCGAACACACAAAAGACCTTACAGAGCGCACAGGGTTCTAGTTTGAAAGATAAAACTAATGTGGTCATAGAGAAACCTCTTGACTCAATATTATTGCAAGTTAAGGAGGAGGTATTCACGGACGAAGAAGAAGCAATTAACGATAATGAACCTCTTATACCGGAACTATGTAAAACAAATGCGGGCGGTCAAGTAGACAAATCCGTGGTGAATACCAGCGGCAATACCAACGAAGTGCGTGTAGTGGGAGAAACCATTATACAAAAACTTTCCAATAAGAATGCAAATTATCATCATAACAACGCCACCACCAACACAATCACCAACACCGCTACCAGTAGCACTACGATTAAGCGAAACTCTTTAAAAGGCATTCCCTATGGTCCATTGCCAGCTTCGGCTTTGCCCAAGACTAACATGCAATCGGCACAAAGCGATACGCTGGGATTGATGGCTAAGGCCAAAAAATCATTTCCACAACCATCTCAGTCGGTGGATAATTCCAGACAAATGGCGACGTTAAATAACAATGAATCCCGAATCACAGCTTGCAATTGCGGCCCCGTCTCCGCCAGTTTAGCAAATCAACCTATGGAGGGCAATAATAAAAGATCTATGTCCAGAACAACTATGGTGGCTATACCTGTAGATGTTGCTGCCACAAGTCGATCGCCCAATTCGTTGGGAACAATGATATCATCGATTCCGGTGCCGCCGTTAACAGCTGTCTCAAAGATGCCATCTGCGGCCAATGCCTGTAATTCCATGGCCCGCAATATCCCCGCTACTGTAACAGTTTCTGGAAACTCTGGCAGCCTTAGCACACCATCGGTTCTATCGCTAAACACTACAACGGCTATAGCATTATTAACATCATCTGTGACCATATCGTCAACTACAATGTCGGTGGCCACAAGGAGCTCACCCGTGACAGTGGTAACGTCTAGCGCCAAATCTGCAGCATCCCTGCCATCAGCAGCATTAGTAGCGCCAAATCCTCTCACAATGTCGACACCACCACCTTTGGCAGGTCTGTCAGGAGCGCCGCTAACAAATAACACGCTGGCTAATGGCACAATACCACAAGATATCCATGCGGTAGCAACAATAACCACAACTGCTACAGGATCGCAAACGGAATCCAGTTCAGATACTCAATTGCTGAGTGGTTTAGTAACACCCACATTGGCTACGGCCATAACGGATATTATAAGTCGAGGTCCGCCCAAATTGGCTTCACGGCCCAGGGGTCCTCTGCAGTCAGAAGGTTATCCCATGCATGCATTACAGGCTGGACCTGTTAGCAAACGTTTAGTGGACAATGCACACAAGGTAAGTGACCCAACCCCAGCAATTGTTCAATATATTTTAACTTACTATCGCTCTCGCCCTCAGATTACCGACTATTTCATATCTGTTATGGAGGACACAATGGGCGAAATAGCTCAAGGCGGTGACGGCAATCTACAAGCCAAAATTGTGCTGCTCGAAAAGGAACTGGAACGCACTAAACAATTCTATGAACAACAGATACTTGAACTTAAGCGCACCTCCGATGTAATGCGCATTAGCATGGACAACGAAAAGGCTCGTGTAGTCAACGAAGTACGCAAACAATGCGAGGCGGAAAGATTACGCTCCGTTGAGGAGACCAAACGCAAACAATGGTGTGCCCATTGCAGTCGCGAGGCAAATTTCTATTGTTGTTGGAACACTTCATACTGTGATTATCCCTGCCAACAGTTACACTGGAGCAGACATGCGGCTAATTGTGCCCAAACACGACCGAATGCTGTAGAAAATTCAAAGTCACCCATGCAAAGCATGCACAACAGTTCAAATCTGCCGCAAGAGGTAATGTCGTGAAATACGTGAAATTTTCTTAATTTCATTATATATTCAAATATTTTTCATTATCCAACAGCGACACCAACAGCAAAATACAAAATCTAACAGTTCCTCCTCGACCCCCAATTATCCCTCCAATAATTACATTACAAAATCCTCAACATCCACTATGAATCATTCGAAAAAAGATAAGATTTTAGCGAAAAGTTGCTCACCCGCCAATCATTTGATGAATGCAACATCCGCAATGTCAACATCCGCAACGACATCGGCATTGTCGGCGGCGGCGGCGGCTGCAGCAACAACACGTACAAACAACACACCATCAGCTGAAGTTTTAAAACTGCCAACGAATACGTATTTAAGACCAGTCACCAGTGCGGCGCTGAACAATCAACAGATACGTTGCAATACAACGTACAGCATACCGGTGCAGCGTTTCAATGTACCGGTAAGTACATAAGAAAGAAATTGTATGTTAAATGTTAGGTTTAAAAAGCGATGCCAAGTATGAAGTACGTACAAAAGTGTTTAAACCCCAATTTGTGGTTTACTGTTGGCTCCCAACAGTAAACCCAACTTTTATTATTTTTTGAGAACTATTAACCCTTAATAAGGCGGCATTTGATTACGTGCGGAAAGAAATAGCTCTATAATAAAAAGTGAACTTCAGACATAATTTAGTTGTCAGCAATATTGAGGTCCTTAGGACAGGGGTCTTACCACCTAAGTGTAGACAATGCATTTCAAATTGGACTGTCGCAGAGAGTAGTTGCAAGATTACGGTCTTGAAACACTGAATGCATTAGAGAGAACATTTGTCCACAATGGATACAATTGGAAATGACAGAATATAAAAAATCAGTAGCAAAACTAGATTTTGTATACAAAACACTAATTCCTGGAGTTATTGGATATGTCGATGGAACCCATATCAAAATGTTCGCTCTAAATAAAGGAGATCAGAACCGTTACTACAACCGCAATTATTCTTTAGCATCTCTTAAAGGACCGCCTTTATTATGTTATGAACGAAGCTTTAGAAGCTTCCACTACAAAAATACAGGTTGCGCAAGGACCAAAACTCACAACAACAACACCTAACAATCACTTGTCGCAAACCTTGTTTTATCTACATAGGAACGAAACAGAGTTGCCAACAATGATCGTATGATAATCGGATTACATGTCCAATCGAGTGCCGATAAATCGAAAATCGTTATAAAGAATTATCACCCAGGCTACCTTCTCCAGCTGTTACAACAACAACAACAACAACAGAATACCAAATTTGTGTCAACAGTTATCGACAGTTATCGAAAACGACTACGAGACTACCGATTTTACAGCGTCGTCACAACGTCGACGTCGTTCTGCATCGATGACGACAATAGGAATACGGGTGAATAGAAAATAAGAATAATTTTTAAAGAGTTCACAACTTATTAGATAATAATATAACAAAATTGAGAAATTCTCGAAAAGTGGATTTCGGTGTTTCAGCTTTTGACCCTTCCGTAAAGCCTTAATACAGTTTTCCCACGTCCCGTCCCGCTCACCGATCGAAACTGTAGTGGCGACTACTATATGTGTATCAAATTGTATCTCTTTAATCTTAAGATCTCATTTGCCAAGTCTTCCGGGTACTACCTTTGTATCAAATTTTATAGAAAATTTGTCGCTCAAGGGCTAAAATAAAGTTTAGGCCAAATTAAAAATTTCGTCTGCATATTGTAATTGTTAAAATACAGTTTGGCCACGCCCACTGACCGAAATTAGTAATTGTTGTGCCGAATACAATCTACATATGAAATTTTAACTGTCTAGCCACGCCCACTCCGCCCAATGATCGAAATTAAAAATTTTGTCTGCAAATTTGTAATTGTAGTTCCGAGTACTATCTGTGTACCAAATTTTATCGCTCTAGGTCTAAAATACAGTTTTGCCACGCCCACTCCGCCCACTGATCGAAATTCAACATTTCGGCTGCAAATTTGTAATTATAGTGCCGAGTACTATCTGTGTACCAAATTTTATCGCTCAACGCAAAAATACAGTTTTGCCATGCCCCCACCGCCCACTGACCAAGTTAAACATTTCGTCTGAAAATTTGTAATTGTAGTGCCTTTGCTATCTATATATCAAATTTTATCTATCTATGACTAAAGTACAGTTAGGGCACGCCCCCTCCGCCCACTGATCGAAAATAAAAATTTCGTTTGCAAATTTCAAACAGTCCTGCCGAGTACTATCTGTGTACCAAATATTATCACTCTAAGTCAACTGACACAAATTAAACATTTCGGCTGCAAACTTTTAATTGTAGTGCCGAGTACTATCTGTGTACCTAATTTTATCTCTCTAGGACTATAATCCAGTTAGGCCACGCCCATTTCGCCCACTGATCAAAAATACAAATTTCGTCAACAAAATTTTAGTTGTAGTGCCGTGTACTATCTGTGCACCAAATTTTACCGCTCTAGGTCTGAAATACAGTTTGTCACGCCCACTCCGCCCACTGATCGAAATTAAAAATTTCATGTGCAACTTAGTAATTGTTGTGCGGAGTACTATCTATATATGAAATTGTATCTATCTAGGACTTAAATACAGTTTTATCTCTCTAGCTTTAAAAAATTTTTGCCTCGCCTACTCCGCCCTTAGGTTCAAAAATAAAATGTAATAAGTTACTATGTCTGTATTCTTATTTAACCCATTTGTTCTTCTTCTTCTTCTTTCTCTTTTCAGCTTCCCCTAACTACGCATGCCAACTCAAATGGCCCACACACTTTTACAATTGTGCGCCAGGGCAGCGGTTGGTCTGGACCGGTACAGTTAAGCAACGCCGTTACAAGTTCAACTATAGCCGCCCCTATTGTTAGTGTGCCGCAAGTTGGAACACAGCGTTCTAGCGCTACACTGATGTCTGCTAATAAGACCACAAAAAGTCAAATACGCTATCATTAATATTGTTCGCGGCAAGAACTCTGAATCTAGTTCCGTACTATTACCAATACAGCTCTCATCAAAATGAGAGAGAGAGAGAGAAGGAACGAAACAAGAAATTGAAACGAGAAATGTGATATTGAATACATTATTTCTTTGCTATATCTATATTTTTTATGCCATGAATCATTATATGGATTACGCGGTTTATATTTTTAAAAATTATCCAACACATTGTAAATATCCTTTCAGACATATGTACATAAACAAACACACAGCCCCACTCACACACATGTACTTAGTTATATGTTTGAATAGTTCCATAGTTTTCACATCATTTTACTTAGAACTTAAGTAAGTTGTAAATATATATAAACTATTTATAAATGTAAGTTATCGCTTTTAAGACAACAGAGAGAGAAAGTGTAAGTAAAAGAGAGAATTATAACGTTCCAAGATGTTAATACTCATTCTTCATTTCTCGTAAAGTTATATGCTCAATGTAAATACTATTTGCGAATCTAAATAGAATTGATCGGTAACCATGTCATATTTTTAAAGTCATTGTCATCGAATTTTCTAATATCATTTTGTTTATACAAAATTAAACATGAGCAGCCCCCAGACCCCAGCCCATATAGAGTTTATATATGATGAATACATATGTATCTAAATATGTATTGTATTTTTACTATATATTAATATTAATCAACTAATGTAATATTATGTCGTAAGCTTTTATTTAATTTTAACATAACAGAAAACCTTAGAATCTTACTTACCTTTAAGGGAGGTATTATCAAGAAAATACAAATGAATTTCAAGATATTATAAAAATGTGTATTTTTTTTTTTTGTAATATCACGCCAAGGAAAACAGAAATATTAAAGCTTTTTGAAGCGGACTGGGGAAACGGCTAATCAAAGTAAAATAATATTAAAAATATTTTAATTTAACTTTTTAATTTCTTTAATGGTTTTAGTATTCCAACTTCTTTAGGAAGCCTTGCTTTAATGAATTTTATAATGACATTACCTAAGTGAAAGGCCCTTAATCAATTTCCAATTTCTTAAAATTACCCTCCATACCGAACAGGTCAGAGGCATTTTTTGCTTTGCCCGGTCGCAGTTTTTCGTTAATGCAATGAGTGCGTTCGAACTCCAAGATTTCCTTGCGACTGTTGCGCATTTTGTTGTAGTAAATTTCTGAAACACACACACACGCAAACAATTTTATTATTACTAACACAAAGATTAACTTAATTCATATATCATACCCCTTAAATCTTTAGATGCCATCAGACAACCACCATTTTCTTTGGGTAAATTCTCTATGGGCACATGTTGATAAAATGTCTCCATGTTGCTGTGCAAATGCAAAACGCTTGACAGTTCCTTCTTCATGAATGGCGTCATAAGAGCCAATATTTTATCCGTAAATGGTACAAGATTGATAAAATGCAAACCATGGATGCGTACCGGTATGGCTTCCTTTAATAAAAAAATAAGTTAATTGAAGGACAGTTGAGGAATAAGGGTTTCGAATAATATTGGACGTTTGTTTTTATTACCTGTAAAAAGTAGAGAAACTTTTTCATTTGCAATATCGCAATGCGGGTCACATGTCCCAATTTAACACCATTAAGATCGATAACAAAGATAAGACCACGTAAGATTCCAATTTCTTGCAGCCAAAATTCCATAGTCAGACAAATTCTGGAAGATGGAAGGAAATACATATATTTTCGACTTTTTATACTCTGCACCGGTCGCAAGTCCACTTTTTGTAAAATGTACTTAAGGATGCATAAATGTCCCAAAAGTCAAAGTCTATGCCATGTAAACAAATTTCATGTCTTTCACAGTACAACATTTTTCAGCTTATTTGGGACTCAATTCTGAGAACTGCACGTGAAAGTAACCGTAAAACGAAGAAGTTCTGCATCATTTGTTTTGTCAAGTTACATGCCATAATAGTTTAATATCGATTTGAAGTTAGTAAGTATCGTATAGGGGAATTTGTCACGTTTTAAGCTCATTTGTTATATTGTTATATGGTGGCGTATGATTATTAATGATGCAGAACTTCTTCTTTTTGAAGCTACTTTCATGTGCAGTTCTCTGAATTGAGTCCCAAAACCATGTGTTGTACTGTGTTTATAAGTAATTATAGTTTGAAAACATAAGGACGGCCATAACCTTTAAATCATCAATAATTTAGAACCACAAAAGTGGACTTGAGACCTTTTTTGCAGGATACCGACGATATATACCATATAAATGATTAGCGTCGAATTCTGCGTCGATCCGTTAGCAATATTGTACAAAAACTACTCGCACCTCCCATACAAACCCCCTCTTTTTAGGGCCTATCTTCAACGCGGAGGTTATGTTCGAAGATGAGCAATATGTGATAAAAACTACTCCCACCTCCCATACAAACTCCCTCTTTTTAGGGGTTGCCGTCTTTCTGTCCCCTTGATTACAGTCTTAATTTAAGAGTTAGCGAAAATTTGGTATGTAAGCGTCTATCTTCAGAAGCCGGGGTTATATTCGAAGATGAGCAATTTGTAATAAAAACTAATCCCACCTCCCATACAAACTCTCCCTCTCGCCGTAGTTTAAGAGCTATCGAGTTGAAATTTGGTATGGAAGCCTCTATCTTCTAAGCAGCGGTTTTGTTATAAGATGGACAAGATCGGACAAAAACTACTGGCACCTCCGATACAAACTTTTTCCTTTATGGGATGTCGGTCTGTCTCAGCGATTATAGCCATAGTGTAAGAGCTATCGAGCTGAAATTTGGTATGAAAGCTTATATCCCCAAAACGAAGATTAAGTTGTAAGATGAGCAAGATCGGTCAAAAGCTACACCCACCTCCGATACAAACTACCTTTTTGGGGACGTCTGTACATCACCGCGATTACAGCCGTAGTTTAAGAGCTAACGAACTCAAATTTGGTATTAAAGCTTTTACCCTCATAGCGGAGGTTAAGTTTTAAGATGAGAAAGATTAAACAAGAACTACTTCCACTTCCTATACAAACTCTCCCATTTTGGTTGTCTGCCCTCGCTTTTACAACCCTAGATTAAGACTTTTGGTATGCAAGCTTCTATCCCTTAAGCGGTGGTAAAATTCTAAGATAATAGAGATCAGTTAAAAACTATTCTCACCTCCCAAACAAACTCTTTCTTTTTGTGGGGTGTGCGCCCATCTGTCTTCTCGATTACAGTCGTAGTTTAAGAGCTATCGAACTGAAAAGTGGTATTCAAACTTTTATTCTCTAACCGGAGGTTATGTTTTAAGATAAGCCAAATCGGACAATAACTACTCTCACATCCTATTCAAATTCCCCGGTTTTGGGTTTCTGCTCCCGCGAGTTTAAAAACTTCGTATGCAAGCTTCTATCCCCTAAGCGGCGATTGTTCTTTGTTGAGCAAGATCGGACAGAAACTACTCCCGGTTCACATACAAATTCTCCCTATTTGGGGGTGTCCGTCTATCAGACCCCACGATTACAGGCGATTAAGTGCTAACGAACGAACGAAGTTTTGTATGCAAGCTTCTATCCTCTAAGCGGAGGTTGAGTTCTAAGATCAGTGAGAACGGTTAAAAACTATTCCCACCTTCTATACAAACTGCCTTTTTTGGGTCTGTCACTGCGAATACAGCCGTAGTTCGAACTCAAATTAGGTATACCAGCGGAGGTTAAGTTCCAATATGAGCAAGATCGGTCAAAACCTACTCCCATATTTCATTCAAACTGCCACTTATTGAGGTCTTTTTTTTGCTATTACAGCCGTAGTTTAAGATCAATTAAGCTGAAATCTATCCTCTAAGCGATAAGCAAGATCGAACAAGAACTTCTAACCCCTCCCCTCCAGTTGTATCCTTTTTTATCCCTAAAGGGTTGAATTTCGAAACATTCCTTATTATGCTTTATTATACAACAATTTTTTCGGTTGTAACTTAAACTAATGGTGCCCCTTTTTTATCCCTCAAAGTATGGATTTCAACAAAATCTCTTAGATTAACACAACTTCTCCATAAGGTGAACGTTTGACACAATATTTGTAATTTTAGCTTTACCCGTTATTTTTAGTGACGGTACCACTTTGTCCCTTTCTATCCCTAAAAGGATTAATTTCGAAAAAACCTTTTAAGCGCACAACTATTTTATAAGGTAAGACAAATTTTTGTGATTATAGCTTGGGTAATGGTACCTGGTTATCTCACTATTTATCCCTCATACTACGAATTTTGAAATCTTATTGTTGCACAGATATTCCGTATAATAAACGTGATTGTAGCTTTAGCCGTTCTGGATTTGGGCGATAGTGCAATTTCTGTCCCTTTTTTTGCCCCCAAAAATTTAAGTGGTTCCAAACGCGTCTCTTATCGCACGCCTCTATGTTGACTTTAGCGGTTGGTATGTGCAGTGATCAGTCAGTCAGTCAGTAACACAATAAGTTCAAATACATACAATGTCTGTCTGTGTTTAATACTGTGTTTAATACTACATCGGATTATATTCAACATACTCACAATTTTATGGAATCTGCAAAATTAAAATTTGATGGATTTGTATCATATAATTTTGCTATTACCACACCATTGCCATCGGGTGTTATTTTAGGCATTGGACATACCGAACTGAAAGTCAGATAAAATAAAATATAAAATACGTTAATTTTGGGAAATATTGTTATAAATTTTTAATTTTTAATTTATAATTTTTAATTTTTAATTTTTAATTTTTAATTTTTAATTTTTAATTTTTAATTTTTAATTTTTAATTTTTAATTTTTAATTTTTAATTTTTAATTTTTAATTTTTAATTTTTAATTTTTAATTTTTAATTTTTAATTTTTAATTTTTAATTTTTAATTTTTAATTTTTAATTTTTAATTTTTAATTTTTAATTTTTAATTTTTAATTTTTAATTTTTAATTTTTAATTTTTAATTTTTAATTTTTAATTTTTAACTTTTAATTTTTAATTTTTAATTATTAATTGTAAGTAAATATTAAAAATTAACAATAGAAATTTAAGAATTAAAAATTAAAAATTATGAAGTAAAAATTAACAATAACAAAGTAAAAATTTACAGGTAACAACTAAAAACTAAAAATTTAAAATTAAGGATTAAAAATTTAAAAATTTACAAGTAACAACTAAAAACTAAAAATTTGAAATTGAGAATTAAAAATAAAAAATTAAAAATTAAAAAATTAAAAATTAAAAATTAAAAACTACTTATAATTAATAATTAAAAATTAAAAATTATCACCTAAAATTTTAAAATTTAAAGTTAACAAATAACAACAAAAAATTAAATTTTAAAATAGAAATATTAACAATAATTAATTAATTAATAATAGAATAAAAGAGAATAAATTGAAAATTAACAATCATTTATATATTGTAGTTGTTTTTATTTTAGTTTTTCAATTTTAGAAGTTAAAATTAATTTAAAGTTGTTAATTTTTATATTTTAGTTGTTAATTTTTAATTTTAAAATTAAAATTCTGATCGTTAGCCGAATTTGATGTGTCATTTGATACACTAACGTAAATTGAGATATTAAATTTTTAGTTGTTGCTAATTTATATTTTTTAAATAAATTTAATTTAATTTTTATTTTTTTCTTTATATTTCTTATGTACTTACATGGTTTTCATGGCTCTCTGCATTGCCCGCCCTTCCATATCCAAATTGCCAAATAATTCCTCCACATGTGTCCGACATGTCAAATAGTTGTCTAGTACACGCTTTGAGTATTCCAAACTGTAATCACAGGCACAATAGAAAAGCAACGCTTCCTGTTCCCTCAATTCGAACATATGAGGTTGAGTTTTAATCCATTGCATAAATTTTTTAATTTCCTCTCGCGATATTTCGGGATAACGTGCATATTGTTCATCCAAATTGAAGAGTTTCCACATTACACTAGGCAAATCTTGTGCTGAAGCAAACAATTTGAATACAACGCACACCAGTTGATGGTACAATTAGGTTTGACAAGAACATTGAGAAACAAAATTTTTAATCTGAACTGGCTTGCAATAAAATTTGAAAGCAAATTATCAATATGATATTGATATGTACGAGTGTCCCATTAAGTAATAAAATTCATTTAAAAGACAGAGTTTCTTAATCTTTTTTAGAAAACATAACTGCATATTTTTCATACTTATGTCGCATTGACTTTTAGCGCACAGGGCTCGAAAAAATAACCAATGAGTGGATTAAAACAGTTTTTCAAAATTCCATCTCATTATTGGTCGAGAATTTTGTTTACCCTCCACAAGCAGGCAAATAATAATACTTAAGTAATTTCAATTACTCGAGAGTTAAACAATATCATACATAGTTCACCTGACTGATATTTCTGTACTGGTTTCTTCTAATCAGATGTTCTGCCTTAGAAATCATCACAACAAAATAGAAACAAAACATTTTACATATTACTAGTACATTAAAAGTTTTTGTTTTTTCTTCCAATTATTTATGTATTCAAACAAAACCATTTTCGTATTCGTATCTATCCAGTTTGCCAAATAAATTACCTAAAAATAAAAACTAAGTTTATTAACATTTTGTACGATCCATATTAATATGTATAGGTATTAGAATACAACAACAACCGCTATTAAAAAAAACACGAATTTTGTGTTTCTACAACAATCAGCCAAGCCAGCCAGCCAGACACTAGAATACAGTTCCGCAGTAAATGCAATTGAAAACCGGATCCCCCTTAGAATCAGTCTAATTTTCGCATGTTAATATGTTAACATCTTTGCAAAAAATTGTTAATTAGCTTTGGAGAAGCTTTCATATAAACGTTGACTATATTTGCTAAACAATCACAGTCAAACCGTTGAAGTGTTTAAACTTTATCCATCTCGTTACGGACCTCAGTCGGTGTAGAATCAAAACCACCAACAATGTGGCAGCTTTACAATTTGGAGGAGCAATATGCTCAATATCCAGAAATCGAACGTGAGGAAGTGTTAAAACTAGTGAAATGGATCGAAAGTCAACCGCATTTGCCAAATATAACGGAACATGAGGCATTGCAATTCTTTGCGGTATCCAATTGCAGCATGGAGACTGCTAAGAAATTGGTCGACGTCAACATGAGTTGCCGGACACATTTCACAGAGTTCTTTGACGATTATGATGTGAAAACGCCGCGAATGTTGAAGGCTCGCCAAACTAGGTTAGTTCGAAGAGAATAATGGTCGATAAATGTAGAAGGATTAAGTCAAAGTGGCGCAAATAAGACTTAATACCAAATGTTCAAAAGTCTTGTTTAAAATACATCAGTTTTGGATAACACCTCAATGGAACTGTCTTCTCTCTATGCCATAAAAATATAACTATGCAAAAATTGCAAAATTTTTAGCTTTAATCCGTTTTACGATTCAATTTTAAATAATAACGTCTACGGCCATTTTAGTGCTTTGTTTCTTCTGCCCAAGCGTACACCCGAAGGATGTGCAGTGTTCCTGGCAAAATTGATTAATCCAGATGCCAGTAATTTTAATTTTATCGATTCTTTAAAATTGTAAGTAAATATTAAAAATAAACTTTAATGTAAACTTTAATATTTAATATTAAATATAAAAATTTAACAACTAAAAAATAAAAATTTACAGACTGAAAATTAAAAATTAAAAATTTACAACTAAAAATTAAAATTTAAAGTTAAAAGTTAACAACTAATTAAAAATTTACGAACTAAAAATTTAAAATTACAAAATAAGAAAATTAAATATTAAATATTAAAAATTAAAAATTTAAAATTAAACATTAAAAATTAAAAATAAAAAATTAAACATTAAAAATTTAAAATTAAAAATTAAAAATTAAAAATTAAAACTTAAAAATTAAAAATTAAAAATTAAAAATTAAAAATTAAAAATTAAAAATTAAAAATTAAAAATTAAAAATTAAAAATTAAAAATTAAAAATTAAAAATTAAAAATTAAAAATTAAAAATTAAAAATTAAAAACTAAAAATCAAAAATTAAAAATTAAAAATTAAAAATTAATAATTAAAAATTAAAAATTAAAAATTAAAAATTAAAAATTAAAAATTAAAAATTAAAAATTAAAAATTAAAAATTAAACATTAAAAATTAAACATTAAAAATTAAAAATTAAAAATTAAAAATTAAAAATTAAAAATTAAAAATTAAAAATTAAAAATTAAAAATTAAAAATTAAAAATTAAAAATTAAAAATTAAAAATTAAAAATTAAAAATTAAAAATTAAAAATTAAAAATTAAAAATTAAAAATTAAAAATTAAAAATTAAAAATTAAAAATTAACAACTAAAAATTAAAAACTGAAAATTAACCACTAAAATTTATAAATGAAAAATTAACAACTAATAATAAAAAATTAAAAATTAATAATAGAAATTCAAAAAATACAACACTGGTGCTGGACATTTTCGGCTGATATCTACTTCACATGTACATGTTTGACATAATTGTAGATATATATACAGCTGATGATGTACCATTGTGTATCAGTTGGTTACAAAGGGGTCTGAAGATGAACTCGTCATGGAGTTCGAAACGCGTCATCCTAGTGCGTGACACACTGAATTTGACCAAAATATTTAAACAATAAAATAAAAAAAAACATTTTTCAGATCGTAAGCCGAATTTGATGTATCATTTGATACACTTAACGTAAATTTAATAATAATAGAAATTATAAACTAATAATTAACATCTAAAAATCAAAAATTAACAACTTTAAATGAAAAATGAACAAAGAAAATGTAAAAATTAACAGCTTAAAATTAAAAATTATCAAATTAAAAAGTAACAACTTAAAATTAAAAATGAACAACTAATTATTAAAAATTGAAAATCAAAAATGAAAAACTAAAAATTGAAAATTAGCAATTAACAACAAACAATTTAAATTGACAATTAACAGCTATAAAATAAAATTAAAAATTAACAACTAAAAATTAAAATATGATAATTATAAACTAAAAATTAAAATTTACAAATTAAATATTAAAAGTTGAAAATTTAAATTTAAAAATTAAAAACTAAAATATAAAATTTCACAACTGTTGAAAAATATTAAACATTTAAAGTTAAAAATTAACAACTAAAAATTTAAAATTAACAACTGAAATATATAAATTAACGGTTGAATTTCGAATTAAAAGAAAAAATTACCAGTGGGACGGACCTATGTGTCCCACAGGGTCTAAAAAACCGGTAAATCTAGGTATACTTGGGAATGCCGAAGTGTGGGTACTCAAGTAAAAGGTATTCATCTCACGAACTCTGTCGTGCCATTATTTTTTGGTGCAACGTCTATTAGCCTTTTTAAGGGCCGCTTTTACTATATAATATGGGGGGCCTTAAGAAATCCACCAAATCCGCGATTTTTTTTAAAAAAAAAAATTCTGCTCCTGCTGCGCTACTTCACATAAGAAAAAAGAGATATCTAAATAAAAATATTTTCTACTAGAGACATTTCTAAAGACAAATAAAATCAGATTTTCTGAGTATTCTTCATCGCACAGCGAAACGAAATAATTAATTTTTTGTTTTAATTATTTTTTTTATTAAAAAGACTCAAATATAATTTATTTAAAGAAAACTTTATTTTAACAAATTTCTTGTTTTCTCTTTTTTTAATTCGATTTCTTGATTTTTTCTTAATTTTAAGTTTTTTTAATTTTTAAACATCTGCTCATGACGCCGAAATTTCGATTTTATCGTTCGATAACTCTATAACTAAAATATTAATCAAAAAACTGCGATGCCTAATATTTCGATATTTCGGTTCAAGATCTAATCTATTCTCGCTAATAGAGTTTTGTGATTTTTAATTAAAATAAAATTACTTATGTATAGCTTAGATACAGGTGACGGTTTGGAAGGTATGGCAGAACTATTAATTTTCCAAAAAATTTCATTTTGTATGGGAGGTACTAGACGAGCTAAACCGATATAGTCCATATTCATTCCTGATTCAAACTTTCATAACAATACAACTTGCGCAAAATTGGACTGAATTCAGTGTATTTACAAAAAAGGTATATATGTAAGACTATGAGGGTCATTTGTATGGGAGGTTCCAGAAGGGGAGTGTCAAATAGTTTGGTTTTCTGAGGTTTTGCCTCCTATGAAAAAATAAATTTACCAATTATCATTACTCCCCAAGCGTCCGTTTGGAAGTTATGGGAGAATTATTAATTTTCCAAAATAGGTAATTTTGTATGGGAGGTACCAGAACGGGTGGTTCGATATAGACAATAT
This sequence comes from Muscina levida, assembly GCA_964034835.1. Lineage (NCBI taxonomy): Eukaryota > Metazoa > Arthropoda > Insecta > Diptera > Muscidae > Muscina > Muscina levida. The sequence continues at coordinate 17,861,576 of OZ035880.1, read as the reverse complement.
TCATTCCTGAGTCCAATTTTTAAAAGCGAAATTTTTACGCAAAATTTATGTGAATTCAGTGTTCTTACAAAAAATACATGTGTGTAAAACTGTAAGGGTCAATTCGGTCATTTGTATGGGAGGAACCATAAGGGGCATATCAAATTTTCCGTTTTTTTGAGGGTATGTCTACTATTTCAAGATAATTAAACGAATAAATTTAAATATAATTATTCAAGTATAATTTACAACTTGAAATAAAAACTAACAATTATAAATTAAAAATTAACAGATACAAATTTAAAATAATCAATTAAAAATTATATTAAAATTAAAACTTAAAAAATAATATTAGAAATAACTAGAAATTTCGAACACCGTTTTTTATACTACATTTATATTTTTTACTGAAAATCTTTTTCTCCCACTAGATATTTTATACAACAGGATATATTTTTGAAAGAAATCGGTCTGGTTAAGGATTATCTATTAGTCATCGATCTTACTGATGCTACATTTGCTCATTTAGCCCGGGCAGGCATAATGCAGTTAAAGAAGCTACTTTACTATCTACAGGTAAATTGGAGTTAATATTTACTAATGGCACCGGATAATTATGTTATTATTTTTCTCTCCCCTTGCCAGGAAGCTATACCACTACATTTAGCGTCGGTACATTTTATCAATCTTGCTCCATTCATCGATAAGTTAATGGCTCTGATGACACCCTTCCTAAACAAGGAAGCAAAGGAAAAAATTAAAGTGCACTCAAACCTAGAAACGTTTTACCAAATTGTTCCTAAAGAGATACTGCCCCAAGAAATGGGTGGTACTGAAGCACCTTCCACGGTTTTGTGTGGTAAGTTCATTTCAATAGTCAGTTCAAATCAGTGACTAATCACACTTCTTTTGCCTCTATAGAAAATATGTACAAGCGTTTCGATGAATGTCGTTTCGAACTTATGGAATATAATAGCAGTCGAAAGATTAATGAGAAACTACGTCCGCACCAGATGAAACAACCATCGGACATCTTTGGCACAGAGGGAAATTTTAAAAAATTGGATATAGATTAGGCGATAAGATAGAGATACTATTGTAAGATATGGGCTTGTAAATAAAGTGTTGTTTTGTTTAATAATTTTAAATTTGAAATTTTGTAGAAAAATGCAAAAACAAATTCTTGTATTGGCGAAGCGACATTTGATTCTCTTTTAAAAAATAAAAAAAAAAAACAATAATAAAAAAGTAAAAATAAAAATCTAACAACTAAAAATTATTATTATTAAATATTAACAACTAAAAAAATTAAAATTTAAAAATTAAAAATTAAGAATTAAAATTAAAAATTAAATATCTAAAATTAAACAAATAAAAAATTTAAAATTAGAAATTAAAAATAAAAATTTTAAAAATTAAAAATTAATAATTAAATATTAAATATTAAAAATTTAAAATTTAAAATTTAAAATTTAAAATTTAAAATTCAAAATTTAAAATTTAAAATTTAAAATTTAAAATTTAAAATTTAAAATTTAAAATTTAAAATTTAAAATTTAAAATTTAAAATTAAAATTTAAAATTAAAAATTAAAAATTAATAATTAAAAATTTAAAATTTAAAATTTAAAATTAAAAATTAAAAATTAAAAATTAAAAATTAAAAATTAAAAATTAAAAATTAAAAATTAAAAATTAAAATTAATAATTAAAAGTTATAAACAAAGTAGCGGTATCAATTGTGTTCCGCTTTATTATCTTTGCAGTTTGATACTCTTTTAAAAGTTCCAACACTTGCCATTTTTGTTTTCAGTTGGGCACCGCTGTGGCACACAGTTGACAGCAAATGTAAAAAATGTGCTGCACACAGTTCTTATTTATGAGTCAAAATTTAGTCAATTGCTTTTAAATGCATCAACAGTATTCGCTATTCATATTTCTTATCGTTTTAAGCTTGTGTGTTTCTGCAGGTTGTTGGCTCTCCAAATCTTACCTCTTATCGTTGTTTTGTTTAGTACCATTAATTCTGACCTTGCTAGAATCGCATCTTTTAAATGTTTATATATCAGATAATTAATTTAAAAATTAACTTGAATTTACCGACACGTACAATTAATAAAGAATCTAAGATTAGTGTTTCTCAACGTGGGGAGAATTTTGACAGAAAATATCAAAGAATAGATTTAGCTTAAGACTTTTCTAATTTTCCAAAATTTGTCTATTGAAATTGAAAAATTATTAAAACTCATTCAATTGATGATTTACTAGTTTTGAATTTCAAACTTAAATATTTAAAATCAAATAAAATTTTTGAACCTCAAGTTATTTTCATCGAATTTAAATTGAAAATGGTGTAATACAGAAATTTCAATCAGGTGAAATGACAGAAATATACCCTCCCCCAATGTATGATATTGTCTAACTCTCGAGGTATTAAAATTTACCGATTTTGGGGCTTATGTCCGGACAACTTGCCGGACATAACCCCCAGCTAATCTGCGGACATAAGCCCCAATTGCTCCAGCCGTTCTTAAGTGATGGATTTTACATATTATTATTATTATTAACTGAACTTCGTTGCTCGCCAGCATATATTTGTTAAATATTTAACGCATTTAATTGGTTTCCTGTTGATTTTATTTAAAAGCCGGTTTTTAGTTTGTTTGAAAACAAATGTGATCATAATCTAATTCTTAACTGACCATAATAAAATAAATATAATTATTTAACAATTGTAAACAAAATATACATAAATATTCAAATTGAAAAAAAATTAATTAACTATAATTGTACTTTGGTTATTGTATTATGGAGGGAAACTGGAAACAGGAGGGACTGGTTAAATAGTTGTTGATCGAACATAGTGCGCACATACGCTTTACGAATAATTATTGTGTATTACTCATCGTATTATGACAATTTAAGTGTATAAGTTGCTCTTGCCGTAAAATTATCGAAGACTACACAATAGAACTTTTCCCGAGTACTTCGGACAGTATATACTGCGATTGTGTTTAGCCCAAAAGGCAACGTATACATCTCGGCATACTTTGTACGTAGAGTGCATATGCTGTAACGAAGATGACAAAATTTTGTTCGTCTCCCAATAAAATTTCATACATCTTCATTAACACGGCTAAACAGACTTACAACTGCCCGCTGCAAATGTATATGCACACGCATTCTCTTAGAAGGCTTTTTATAATTTTTATTACGGAACAATTGATATAATTATTTCCTGTTTTAAAGTTTTTAAGTTAATTGTTACACAATATTTTCTGATATAAAGTTACCATTAGATTTATTTAAAACATTACAAAAATATAACAAAATTAAAAATAAAATAACGTGTATAATTTTTATACAATATATTAAAACTTACATCAAAACAATAACTCATCCCTAAACTAGTCTATGTGATTTTTTTTTTTAATTCCACTTAGTGCCAAAGATATTCCAAGATTTTCTTACTGGAGGCGGACGTAATTTCTCCGTAACCCTACGGTTGCTATTGTATTCCATAAGTTCCAAGCGATTTTCACGTAGATGTTGATAAAATTTCTCTGTTAAGGGTAAAATAAAATGTAAATTACTCCAACTTCAAAATTTTGTTCCAAATCTTACCACATAAAACTTTTGAATGTGGTTCAATGCCTCCCAGTTCCTCGGGCAACATTTCTTGCGGAACAAATTTATAGAATGTTTCGATGTTTGAGTGCACATGTAACTTCTCCCTTGCAATTTTGCCCATGAAGGGTGACATAAGAGTCAGTAGTTTATTGATGAATGGAGGAATATTAATGAAGTGTACGGATGTCAAATGTATGGGTATAGCTTCCTGGCAATGGAACAAAGATAAGTAAACAAGTAACAATTTTTTTGCAACGTTAGAAAATATTGTTTTCATTTTACCTGTAGATAGTATAGCAGCTTTTTCAATTGCATTATTCCAGCCTTGGCTATGTGGGCAAATGTACCATCGGTAAAATCTAGGATCAACATACAATCCTTTATCACACCGGATTCGTGCAATAGTAGATCCTGACCAATAAAATATCTAAAGAGGGGAGATGGAAAATCAAATAATTCATTAAAATTAATTAAGTACAATTAATTTAATTAATTAATTTCATATATTTACTTAGTTTAATTAATTCTTTTCAATAATTTTATTAATTTAATCAGTTTATTTATTCGAGTTTTATTTAAATTAAAAAATTTAAAATTACCAGCGCGTCAATAGTTTTCTGAATGAAGAAATGAGATTGTATACAGGCGGAATAGCCTTACCCCTTCTGGTCCTTTCTTAAAAAGTATTCTATTTTTAAAAAAATTATATATTTCAGTAACTTCCAAATGGGAAACAACACTAATTTGTAACTTTGTCAAAATATTAATATTGTAAATGTAATTTAATTAATTAAATAATATTTTTTTAATAATTTCGAAAATTACATAAATTTAATTTTATAAATTTAGTAATTTTATTAGTTTTATTAAATTTATAATTTTATTCATTTTTATTAATGTAATAATTTTTATAAATTCTATAATTTTTATTAATTTTTATTTAATTTTATTAAGTTACAGAAACTTTATTTATTTTATTAGTTTTGGAAAATTTATTAATTTTAACAATTTTTATTAAGAAGGAATTCTCATTTGTTGTGAATTCTGGTGCATAAGACTTGATAAACATTATACCAAAGTCTGCTGATGAGGATTCGTGGTTGAATCCGAAACAGCTGTACAGACTACCAGGGCATTATGAGAATATCATTCTGCTAAATAAATAACTTCTTTCATAAAATGGTCTTGAGCTTGTAATAAATTCTAAATCAATGTTCAATTTAACAGACCGAATAAATACAAAAAAAAAAAAAAATAATTTTTATTAATTTTATAAATTATATTAATTTTATTAATTCGATCAGTTTAGTTAATTTTATAAATAACATTAATTTTATTAATTCAATTAAGTTATTTAATTGTATTAATTTTATTGTATTTGTTAATTTTAATATTTTTTTAATTATATTTAATAAATTAAATTAATTTAATTTTAATCATTTTATAAAATTTATTAATTTCATTAATTTTATTAAGTATTTGTTAATTAAAATTTTTTTTAAATTAAATTTTATAAATTTTTTTAATTTCATTAATTTAATTAAGTCTTAATTTTAATAATTTTTATATATTTTGTTAATCAATAATATTATTATTATTTTTTAATTTTATTAATTTTATTTGCATTAATAAATTTATAACTTTTAAAAATTTTATTTATTTTTATTTTAATCAATTTTGTGAATGAATTTTTATTATTTATTTATTTTATAAATTTACTTAATTCATTAACTTTTTAATTTTATTTCATTTTACTAATTAATTTGATTTTATTAATTATATTTATTTACAAATTTATTAATTGTATTTTTTTTATTATTTTATAATTTAATAATTTTATTATTTTTATTAATTTTATATATATTATTAATTTTATTAATATTTTTAATTTTATTAATTTTATAAGTTTTATTAAATTTTGTTAGTTTTATTATTTTTATTGATTTTATTAAATTTGTTAATTTTATTAACTTCATTATTAAGATTTTTTTTTTATTAATTTTATTGATTTTATTAATTTTATTACTATTATTAATTTTATTTGTTTTAATAATTTCATTAATTTTATTGATTTAATTTATTTTATTATGTTTTAATATTTTTATAATTTTAATTATTTTGTTAATTTTATTAGTTTTACTAAATCCATTTATTTTAATAATTTAAGAAATTTTATTTTTTAATAATATTCAAAATGTTAAAAATATTTAAAATACTAAAAATATTAAAAATTATAAAAATATAAAAAATATTAACATTATACAATTTTTTCAAAACTTTGGAAATAATAATATTATTATTAATTTTATTAATTTCTTTTAATTTATTAGTTTTACTAAATTTATTAATTTTTATAATTTTAGTAATTCTACTAGTTTGTTTGTTGGTCATTTGCGACATTCCCTTGACCTATGCTATTAGCTTGCCTGATTGCTTTCCTAGTTGTTTATTGGGAATCCGGAGTTTCGATCCAATCAATCCCGTTGATGATTTTGCAAAAGTTGTTAATTCTTCCGATATCCAGGGATGCCAGATCCTCTATACCATTTAAGAAGGGTTTCCCCAGGTGCAGTTTCCTTCTGTATAGGGCTGGGCAATCGCATATAATGTGGTCGGTAGATGTTTCACTGCAGCTGTTCCCGCAGTAGTTAAATTCGCTTTTCGTTGCGAATCCCATTCTGTTCGCATGCCTGCCTATAGGTCAGGAAGGTAATAAAACAGTATTTTAAACAGTATCTGGTCTCTTTCAAGATTCACCAGGTACGACGTACGCTTCAGTAATTTTATTAATTTTATTAACTATTAAAATGTTTTAATAACTTTATTAAATTTATTAGTTTTACTTAATTTATTAATTTTATTAGCTTTACTAAATTTATTAATTTTTTTAATTTTTCATAATTTATAAATTGTATTTATTTTATTAATTATATTAATGTTTTTAATTTTGTTAATTTTATGTATTTTATTAAATTTATTATTTTTTTTACTTTTATTAATTTCGCAAATTTCATTAATTTCAGTTAGTTTTTTTTTGTTTTTGCACCCCCATGAATGGTACTTACACTTTTAATGTGTCAATAAAATTAAAATTTTTGACATCAGATGAAATCAGTTTTCCTACATACACTGCACAGCCGTCGGGAGTTCGTTTGGGCAAAAGATATAAACCACTGAAATAGGCATGGACATTTATAGATTAGATTGCCTCATTCTATTTCGTGTACTCTTCAATATGTATATCAACTAACACCGTTTCAAAAGCTTTCAACATTTGCGGCGTTTCAACATCGTAATCATCAAAGAACTCTGTGTAATTTGTACGGCATGTCATGTTGACGTCGACTAATTTTTGGGCGCCTTCCATGTTGCAATTGCAGACCGACAAAAATATTAATGCCTCATGTTCCGTTAGATTTGGTAAATGCGGTTGTGTTTCGATCCACTGTAACAGCTTCAGTACATCTTCGCGTTTGATTTCGGGAAATTGAGCATATTGCTCTTCCAGACTAACTAGATGCCTCATGGCTTGTGGTTTGATGTTGTTGCGAGCTATGTAAAGAGACGAACGACGAAGGTAATGCACTTTAACGGTTGGACTGCGGTTATTTTGAAGACTAAGCCGATGATTATATAAAATACGTTTAAATGGTTATTTAATTAAAATAAAATATTAAAAAATATTGATATTAAACTCGTATGCGAAAGTTAGACAGATTCTGACGGATTCCGGTTTTCAACTGCACTTTCTGTAGTAAGCAACTACTTGTTGTAGTAGAAAACCAGAATTTGTGTTATTTAAATTGCGCTGTGCTATTTGAAATTAGGTAGGCCGTCAAAATGTTAATGAACCTAGCTCTTAGATTTGGGTATATTGTAGAACAAACGTGCTTAGAATTTCGTATGATAAACAGTATAGCGAATTGTCTAATAACCTTGAGTACATTGAGTGAGTCTGATGAGTGTAAGAGACCAGAATTAGTTAAGCAAATAATGCAAAATTTTGGGAATATAATACATATATACAAAGAAATAAAAATTTTTAATTAAAAGTATTAATAACATTAGAAATATAAAATACATTGTATATATTAAAAATATTGAATACGTTAAAAATATAAAAAAATTGAAATATACTAAAATATAATTTAAATATACAAATATTTAGAGTTTAATTATATCATTTTAAACATTTTATTAATTTAATAAATTTTACTATTTTTTATTAATTTTACTAAATTTATTAATTTTATTATTTCTATTATTTTAATAATTTTTTTAATTTTAAAATTTTATTAGTTGTTATTTTTTTATTAGTTTTAATAATTTTATAATTTTATTAAATTTTATTTATTAATGTACTATTATTAATTCTATAATTTTTTCTTAATTTTATTTATTTTGTTAATTTCATTAATTTTATTAATTTTATTTATTGTGTTAATTTGATTAATTTTATTAATTTAATTAATTTTATTAATTTTATTTATTTAATTAATTTGAATAATTTTATTAATTTTTATTAATTTTATTAATTTTTTTAATTTTATGAATTTTATTAATTTTATTAATTTTATTAATTGTATTAATTTTATTAATTTTATTAATTTTTATTAATTTTATTAATTTTATTAATTTTAGTAATTTTATTAACTTTATTAATTTTATTAAATTATTAATGTCGTTAATTTATTAATTTTATTAATTTTATTAATATTATTAATTTTATTAATTGTATTAATTTTATTAACTTTATTAATTTTTATTAATTTTATTAATTTTATTAACTTTATTAATTTTATTAATTTTATTAATTTTACTACTTTGAATAATTTTATTAATTTTTACTTATATTTTATAATTTTTTATTAATTTTACTAAATTTATTATTTCTATTATTTGAACAACTTTTTTGAGTTTCAAAATTTTATTAGTTTTTATTAATTTTATTAGTATTATTAATTTTATTACTTTGAATAATTTGTATTTATTTAAGTGCTTTTATTAATTCTATAAATTATAAATATTATACATATTAAAAATTTTAAAAATATTTAAAATAATAAAAATATTAGATATAATAAAAAAATTAAAAATACTAAAAATATTTAAGATATTAAAAATATTAAAAATGTTAAAAATATTAAAAATATTTAAAATATTTAAAATATTAAAAATATTTAAAATATTAAAAATATTAAAAATATCAAAAATATTAAAAAGTTTAGAAATATTCAAAATATTAAAAATTATTACAAATATTATAACTGCTAAAAATATTAAAACTACTAAAAAAATTTACTAGTCTCACTTTCATTTCTATTATATAGCTTCCTGGCCTTGTTCTAATAAAACCAATCCGAGTATGCCCACAGTTTGTATTGCAAAAGATCAATTATGCGTTTAACTAGTTAGTTAAATGTATTCTATAATTAACATAAAGACTATGCCTATTTCAAACCGAGAAATAATTACTATGAATTATAATATATGTAAATTAGATGACATCCGCAAACGTCACAGTATTAAACGATTTCAACAACAACAACCAATAAATGTTAAACTTTAGTAAAGAAAACCCAAATAGATAATTTAGAATACATACTATATAGGCAGTTTTTATTAATTCATGCCAATATTTTGCCAATTAGCTAATATTAAACTTAAATCCTATTTTCTAGTTTTAATCAAATTCAACATTATATGTACTTTAAACAAAGCAGTCATCAGGTTAGGTTCAAAATCAAATGCGTTGTTTAACCATAATAAGGTAATTTCGAAATGTGTCTTAAATTTGTGCTCACCGCCAAGGGGGTTTTAAAACTGACCAAACTCCCACCGATGCCAAAGCTGTTATTAATGTAGGTTTGGAGGTCGTTGATTAGTATTTTTTGTATCTGTAGTTTAAACTTTAAATTGAAAAAAAAAAACACTTTACGATGATAATCAGGTTTCTTCTATTAATTCTCTTTCACCTTTGTTCATTAATTTAAAAAATTGCCAGAATGCTGAAATAATGACTGTTGGTGGGTCAATAAGTTGTGCAATTTAATTGCTCAAGCAATGCCACAGGTGATTGTTGAAGGGGGAAGGGAGGACAATCGTTGACAAAAAAGGCATTTGGTCGCTGTGAGAAAGCCCCACTAGCATTAAACACCTACACTGATTTCGGGTTTTTAAGGTGCGAGACAAGTAAATTGCAAACTTTTTAGATATTTTTCACTATTTTTTAAGTTTGAAGAAGTTTTAAGCCACTATTTTATTAGGATACACTAATGTTTTTATGTTTTTTTCCAGAAAGTGCATGTTTTCACTTGTAAAACGCATATTTGATTGTAAAAATTGGTTAACATGTGGTTATATTCTGATTTTTATAAGAAATCAAATTTCATATCCCATACTAAAATCACGCACCGAAGGGTATATTCTGTTTGTTCTTTTTAAGCAAGCTTCCATCGTCTAAGCGAAGGTTAAGTTCTAAAATAAGGATTACAGTCGAAGTTTATGAGCTATAGAGCTGAAATTTGTTATGTAAGGTTTCAGCTGAGGTAAAATTTTAAGATTTAAACCCCAACCACCCCCCCACACTAACTCCACTTTTTTGGTGGTGTCCGTCTGTCTGTCGCAGCGATTATAGCTTGTAAGAGCAATCGAACTGAATTCTATCGTCTAAGCGGAAGTTAAGTTTTAAAATGAGTAAGATCGGACAAAAACAACTTTCACCTCCCATATGCATTCCCCTCTTTGGAGGGTGTCCGTCTGTCTATCCCCTCGATTACAACCGTAGCCGTTATGAACTATCGAGCTGAAATTTGTTATGTGAACTGCCGTACACTAAGATATGGTACCCTTCTGGTACCTCCCATACAAATACAATTTAAAAATCGAGTAATAATATCAATAGACCCAACGGGATCGTACCCAAATTCTGTACTTAGTAAAGCTATAACAGGATAAAGTTTTGGAAAAAAATTAGAAATCTAGCCACGCCCCTTCTGATACCTCCCATACAAATGTACCTCTCCGTCCACTTTAGAAATCGAGTAATAATACCAATATAATAAAAAAATTTTTGTTTTACTGAGGGTGAGGGTATATGTAAGTCGGGTTGAAACTTTCTAACTATATATATATATTGAAATTGATAAAAAATTATTACGACCGACTAACACTAACAAAAACAACTCTGTATACACTGGCATGGCCCGGCCTAAAAAAACTATGCCTTACTTCGACGTAAAAACTTGAAGTAAGCTTATTTTACCCACAAATCTCCTTGAAAAAAGCTTGAGCTTTGAGATAATAAGGGAATTGTGGGGAAAAAATTTCCTCCATTCTCATGTTGAATATTAACGGTCAAATTCAAAATATTGGTGCTGGACATTTTCGGCTGATATCTTCTTTGCATGTAAATGTTTGACAGCTGATGTTGTACCATAATGCATCAGTTCGTCACAAAGGGGTCTGAAGATGGAGTTCGAAACGCGTCATCCTAGTGCGTGACACTGAATTGATCATTAATATCAACAATAAAAACACTTTTCTGACCGTTTAGCCAAGTTGATGTATCATTTGATACACTAACACAAAAATTTCCATTAGTAAATTGAGTTAAAACACATTTGTTTTGTTTAATTTTTTTTTTATAATTTTCCCCACATTTTCCAACCCCGAAAAATCACATTTATTACAAATACACATACTCTATTAATACCAAACAAAAACAAAGTTTAAAAAAATTTGCATCTAGTTTCTAATCTATGTCTAATTTTTTGAAATTCCCCTCTGTACCAAAAATATCCGAATTTCTTTCCATTTGACCCGGGCGCAATTTTTCGTTAATGCGACGGCTGCTGTTGTATTCGATCAGTTCCAAGCGATTTTCGCGAAATTGTTTATATATTTTGTCTGAAAAAAGAAAATGCATAAAGCTCATAAAATAATCTCTTGTGAAATAATTACAAAATGACCTCACTTACCACTCAAGTCTTTGGAATGCAGTTCATTGCCGCCGTACTCTTGCGGCATCATCTCTTGGGGAATGTGGTCGTAAAGCGTTTCTATGTTTGAGTGAACATACAGCTTGTCGCTTAAGTCTTTGGTAAGGAAGGGTTGTACTAGAGCTACAATCTTGTCCACAAACGAAACTAGATTGATGAAATGTATAGCTTTCATTGGCACGTTACCCGCTTCCTGCAAGGTCATAGAACAAACTGTTAAAAAGTTACAAGTATTTAATGTGTTGTCTTTGTTATTACCTGTAAATAGTAAAGAAACCTTTTCAGCTGCAATAAAACAACTTTTGTCATGTGTGCAAATGTGGCACCGGTTAGATCGATGACTAAAATAAATCCGGTCACAACACCGACTTCTTGCGGTACTACGTCTTGACCTATAAAATATCTGGGGAGGGCGATATAGAAGAGAAAAGTAATAGTATATGATATGAACTATACCGAATGGGTATTTAGCTATTTACTTTCATGATTAAAGTGAAGTTTGTTTAGATATTGTTGATGATTAATACAGAATTTAGTCAAATCACATTTAAATTAATATAATTAAAAAAAGTAAGAAAATAAATAAAATTAATAAAATAAATAAAATTCAAAAAAGTAAGCGAATTAATGAAATTAATAAAATTAATAAAATGAAAACAATTAATACATTTAATAAAATTTAGAAAACTAAAAAAAAAACAAATAATAATTAATGAAATTAATAAAATTAGTAAAATTAACAAAAATAATGAAATCAATAAAAAAAATTAATAAAATTAATCTAATCAATAAGATTGGTAAAAACTAAAAATAACATAATTAAACAAATAATAAAATCAAAAATATTAACAAAATTAAAACAATAAACACATTTAATAAAATAAATAAAATGTAGAAAATTTAAAAAATAAAAAAAATAATAATATATAAAATTAGTAATGTCAAAAAAATTAATAAAAATAATAAAAAATAACAAAATTAATAAAATCAAAAAAAATTAATAAAATCAAAAAAAAATAATAAAATTTACAAAAATTCAACAAAATTAAAAAAAATTTATTTAAAATTATACAATTTAAAAAATTACTAAAACTAAGAAGCCTTGAAGGCTTATTAAAATAAAAATTAATTATTAAAAAAATAAATAATACCAATAAATTAATAAAATTAATGAAATTAATAAAAATAAATAAAATTAATGAAATTAATAAAATAAATTAAGTTAATAATGTTACTTAATATAATAAAATTAAAACAATTATTAAATTTAATGAAATTAATGCAAACAAAATTAATAAACTAATAAAATTATATTTATAAAATTAATAAATTTAATTTATAATAGACAAATTAATAAAATTACTGAAATAAATAAAATTAATAAAACTATGAAAATTAATAAAGTAATAAAATTTATAATATTATTAAAGTAAATAAACTAAATGTTGGCACTATTGTCAAAAAAACAAATTTTTAAGCAATTTTGTCCGATGGACGAATGCGTAAACGAGAGCTTGTATGGGTCTTGCTGACATGTGTTCTTCGTTGATGCCATTTTCCACTGGCGTATTTGGGATACTCGATGGTTTCTTTAAGTTTTTAACACTTAAGGTTGTGTAAATGTGGGGAGAAGGCACAGCAAAGGGTGCTGATGATGATAGTTTGGCAACTATCGAAATAGCTATCCGCCCGGCCAGTTGTCAACATAATTCATTTCACACAACTCTTGTAAAAGAAAACTCTATTAGCGATAATAGAAATGATCTCCAACCGAAAAATAAAAACAAATTCATTATTTTTAATTAATTTTATCAATTTTATTAATTTTATTTATTTTATTAATTTTATTATAATAAGTTTTTTAATTTTACTAAATTTATTAATTTTTCTAATTTTATTAATTTTGTTAATTTTATTTAGTTTATTAATTTTAATAATATTATAAATTTTATTAGTTTCATTAATTTTATTTATTCCATTAATTTTATTAATTTTTCTATTATAATTTAAATTTATTAATTTTATAAATATAATTTTATTAGTTTATTAATTTTGTTTGTATTAATTTCATTAAATTTATTTATTGTTTTAATTTTATTATATTAAGTAACATTAATTTATTTTATTAATTTTTATTAATTTTATTAATTTATTAGTATTACTTATTTTTTTAATAATTAATTTTTATTTTATTTATTTATATATTTCACATAGTAATAGATAAGCATTATTAGTTTTACTAATTTTATAAATTATATTATTTAAAATTATTTTTTTTTAATTTTGCTGAATTTTGTAAATTTTATTAATTTTTTTATTTTTATTAATTTTATTGGTAGTAAATTTATTTATTTTATTAAATTTATTATCTAATTAATTTTGTTAATTTTCTTAGTTTTTTTAATTTTTATTAATTTTTTAAATTTTATAAATTTTATAAATTTTATAAATTTTATAAATTTTATAAATTTTATAAATTTTATAAATTTTATAAATTTTATTAATTTTATTAATTGTAATTAATTTAATTAAAGTTTTTAATTTTTATTAATTTTGTTAATTTAAAATATTTTTCTTAATTATAACTGATTTTTAATGAATTTAATTAGTTTTATTAATTTCATTTATTTTATTAAATTTGTAATTTTGCTAATTTTATTTATTATATTAATTTAATTAACTTTTATTTTTTAATTTTTTATTTTATTATGATTTTGTTTGTTTCATTGATTTTATATTATTAATTAAATTTACTAATATTAATTTAATGTATTTTATTTATTTCATTAATTTTATATTTTTAATTAAATTTATTAATTTCATAAATTTTGTTATTTAATTAATTTTAATGATTTTTTTAGCTCTTATTGATTTTATTAATTTTGTTATTGTTATAGATTTTATTAAATTTATTAATTTTATTAATATTACATTTTTCATATTTATTAATTTTGTTAACTTTATTAATTTTAATAAATGCAAATAATTTTACTTCATTAGTTTTCTTATTTATTAATTTATTAATAATTTATGTTAATTAAATTAATTTTAAAAAATGTAATAAAGTAGTTATATTAATTTCATCAATTCTATTAATTTTAATAATTTTGTTATTTTAACTAATTTTATTATTTTTATAAATTTTATATATTTTATTAATTATAAAAACTTTTTATTTTATTAATTTTAATTAATGTTATTAAACTTTTTTAATAAATTTTTTTTAATTATAATAATTTTTTTAATTTTATTGATTGCATTAATTTTGTTAAATTTGTTAATTGTTGTAATTTTAACATATTTAGTAACTTTATTAACTTCATTTATTCTATTTATTTTATTAATGTTCTTTAGTTTATTTATTTCAATAATTTTAGTAATTTTATGAATTTAATTAATTTTATTGTATTACATTTATTTATTGTTTTAATTTTACTATTGTTAGTTACTTTATTAATATTATCTTTTTAATTTATTAATCTTATTAATTTTAATTTATTTTATAAATTTAATTATTTTAATAACTTCATTAATTTTGTTTATTTCATTAAATTTAACTATTTCATTAATTTTAATTAATTGTATTTACTTTTATTTACTTTATTAGTTTAATTATTTTTATTAATTTCATTAAACTGATTATCTGCATTAATTTTGTTAATTTTATTTAATTTAACAATTTTATTAATTTAATTAAAATAATAAAATTAATTTTAGTAACTTTATTAATTTTTTTAAATTCATTAATTTTGTTAATTTAATTTATCTGTTTCATTGAGTTAATAATTTAATTAATTTTAATTTATTTTATTAATTTTAATATATTTTATTCATTGAGTTAATTTTAGTAACTTTTATTAATTTTATTAGATTTATTAATTTTATTAATTTTATTAATTTTATTATTTTATTAATTTTAATTTATTTTATTAATTTTAATTAATTTTATTAATTTAGTTAATTTTATTAATTTAGTTAATTTTAGTAACATTTATAAATTGTATTAAATTCATTAATTTTATTAATTGCATTAATTTTGTTAATATCATTTAATTTAACTGTTTCATTAATTTTAATTAAATTTTATTAATTTTAATAAAATTTTATTAATTTTAATGAAATTTTATTAATTTTAGTCTATTTTATTAATGTTCGGAAATTTTACTTTTCTTTCTTTATTTGATTAATTAAATTAATTTTAGTAACTTCATTAATTTTATAAAATTCTTTAATTTTATTTATTGCATTAATTTTATTAAGTGCATTAATTTTATTTAATTTAATAATTTCATTAATTTAATTAATGTAATTAAATTATTTTTAGTAACTTTATTACTTCATTAACTTTATTAATTGCTTTAATTTTGTTAATTTCGTTTAATTTAACTATTTCATTAATTTTATAAATTTTAGTAATTTTATTAACTTATTAATTTTATGATGTTTTATCAAATATATAAATTTTTTTTTATTTTCATAAATTTTATTAATTTTAATTTAGTTTGTTAATTTAATTAAATTTAGTAACTTCATTAATTTTAATAAATTCATTAATTTTATTAATTGCATGATTTGCATTAATTGCATTAATTTTATTAAATTTATTAAGTACATTAATTTTGTTAATTTCATTTAATTTAACAATTTAATTAATTTAATTAAAAGTAATTAAATTAATTTTTTTCATCGTAGTTACCCTTACTTAGTTTCAGCCCTTACGCACGAAGTACATTTACCCAAATCCCAAATTACACCCAAACTTACAATTTTAAGGTATCGGTAAAGTTAAATTCAGCAGCGTCTGGATTTAGCAATTTAGCAAGGACCACCCTGCAGCCGTCAGCCGTTGCCTTGGGCAAAATGAAACCACCACTGCAAAGGACAACAACAATTAATACAAGTTCGCATCTTGTGTACCACTCTCTCTTTCTCTCTCTCTCCCCAACTGACATTGTTTTCATTATTGTCGACATTCGTGGAGTTTCCACATCATAATCACCAAAGAATTCATCGAAATGCGTTCGACAAGTTAGGTTAGTGTCAATCAATTGTTTGGTTGCTTCTACGCTGCACTTGGCAGCCGCAAAGAATAACAAAGTCTCATGTTCTGTCAACTGTGGCAAATGGGGTTGAGTTTGGATCCATTGCAATAGTTTTTGCACTTCCTCGCGTTTGATTTCGGGATGTAGAGCATATTGCTCCTCCAAATTGAAAAGTTGCAACATTGGTATTGTTCGTGGTAATACAACGGATATGTCTTAAACAATTCAACTGTTAGTTGTAGACTGATTTGCATATTTTGCTAGCGATCAGGTGGTAAGCTTCAGCTATGGTTCTGTAGATTTGTGACATTTTCTGGTTTTGTTTTTTTTTTTTGAAAGTAATTAATGAAATAAATTTTATTACTCATTAAAATACTTGTTTTACTAAAACACATAGTCGTGGGTTCGAGTTATTACTCTTACCTTTGTGCAATTAAATGTAGATTATGTGACATAACCCTCTGATCTGATTTCGAGTACTAAGTTTTAAGTGATTACCTGCATTTACTATTAAACCTAGCAATGGTAATATTAAGTTTGTTTTTGGCTAAATTGTCTACACGTTAGGTGCATTATTACGTATAATGGTATTAGGTGATTAATTTGTTGTTTTTTTGTCGTACCAAAGTTCCCAGATGGATATTATCTTAAACCCACGAAATATATTTATTTCCTCGTTAACTATTGTAAATATTTAGATGAAATTAATTTATAAATATATATGTGTGGGTACACTATCTATAGATCCGAGTTAACATTCTATGAATTTTTGAAACGATAGAGCCATGTCCCCCTGTTTGGTTGGCTGCTGGACAGGATAGCTTGAGTAAAACTTTGGTGACCCTTATGAAAATATAAGAGAATTAATAATTTCCAAAAAAAAAAAAAATATGGGATTCTAAACACGCTGAACAGGCCCCCACCCCTTCCGATACTTCTTATACAAAATGACATATTTGTGAAGAATTTATATTTTTATAGTAACTTTCAAACGGAAAATCAAAAAACCGAAACATTTGTCTTACCCATTCTGGTACCTCTCATACAAATGACTGAATTCTACCTCATATTTTGACTAACATCTCTTTTTTCTTGATTCAAATCTATTTTAAGCACTATTTCCCTATTAGAATTTACATTTCAACTAACTGCATTTTAATTAAAACATGTATTTAAATGAGTGTTCAAATGTAAATATTTCATTATGTGTTTAAAAAAAACCAGAAATTCTCACATAACTATTTTACGCCCATATACATAGGGCGTGCTAAAAAGAGAACTATCGAATCTACAAATTAGTTTAAGACTTTAGCTTAAAGTGTTCAAGACTGACGCGCTTTTCAAATACGCACCGACTATGTGGCATCTATTTAATTTGGAGGAGCAATATGCCCGATATCCGGCCATCAAACGTGACGAGGTGTTAAAACTTTTGCAATGGATCCAGTCTCAACCCCATTTGCCGCATCTGACGGAACGTGAGGCATTGCTATTCTTTTGGGTCTCCAATTGCAGCATGGAGGCAACGAAACAATTGATTGATATTAACTTATCATGTCGAACGCATTTCGATGAATTCTTTGATGATTACGATGTAGAATCGCCCCGAATGTTGAAAGCTTTTCAAACATTGTCAGTTTGAGTGACATCCTATGTTTAAACCAATTTTAACCTATTGTCCATTGCAGTGGCGCATCTCTATTGCCCAAGCAAACATCCGATGGCTGTAGGGTGATAATAGCAAAATTGCTTAATACAGACGCGACTAAATGTAACTTTACTGATGCTTTAAAAATGTAAGTAAAAAGATGAACTAAAAAATAATTAAAATTAACAACAAACAAAATTTAATTAAAATTAACAAATAAAAATTATTAATTAACAGCTAAAAATTTAATGTAACAACTAAAAATTAAATTTAACAACAAAAAATTATAAATTTAAAATTTCATTTAATTTTAATGAAATTAATAAAACAAAGAAAATATATAAAATAATTAAAACTAATTAAATTAATTAAATATTAATATTAATAAAATTAATGAAATCCCAAAATTTAACAAAATTAATAAAAAAAATTTATTAAATTAATAATATTAATAAATTAATGAAATAGTAAAATTAACAAAATTATTAAAATTAATGAAATTAAATGAAATATATGTTTTTGATTGTTGACCTCTTAATTATAATATTGGGATTTGGTTCGGCTATAGGGTCTGAATTTAAAGACAAAACCCATAATACGACGCACAAATTGTTCAGTAAGACCAAAGCCAATAATAATAAAATAATTAAAATTAATAATATAAAATTATTGAAATTAATAAAACAAATAAATTTACTAAATACAATAAAATTAATACAATTAATAAATTAATAAAATTGATAAAATTAACAAAATTAATAAAATTATAAAATTTATGAAATTAATAAAATAAAAGAAATATAAAATTTATTGAAATTAATAAAATAAATAAATTAAAATATAATAAAATTAAAACAATTAACTAATTTGATTAAGTAATAAAATTAAAAAACTTTATAAAATTAATCAAATTAATTAAAATTAACAAAAAACTAATAGAATTTTTAAAATCAATAACATTTATAAAATCAATTAAAATTAATGAATTTAATAAAATAAATAAAATTAAATAAATTAAATTAAATAAAACTAATAAATTTAACTAAAATTAATAAAATTAGCTAAATTAATAAAATAATAAAATTACTAAAAAAAATAAAATTACTCAAAATAATAAAATTAAAAGAATTATTAGGACTACATCATTGCTTCTGAAAACTCTTGAGAGAATCATGGACGACATTATAAAAAATTCAATCGGCCCGAATCTCCTTTCGAATGCTCAACATGCATACTGTTAATGCGGGGGGGTTGAATAGGCAAGTGGTTTAAATTTCCGAAGAGTGGGAAATAAAAGACGGGGGATTCAGAATTACGTTATAAAACTTATTTATTTTAGGGGTTTACCTTTTCGAGAATTCACAAATTATTCACTTGTAAAAGTACAAAATTCAATGTATCGGCACGGGGTGGGAGTATGTATTGTGAACCGTTAAATATAATTAAGTTATGTGAAAAATGTAGAGGTTTACGCGGGGTAAAAATTAAAGGAGTTATTCGCGGGTTGAAGGGTTAATAATAACTAAACTTTGGCTCGATATTAAAAAAGGAGCGAGAGTGCGTAAGTAGCGCAGTTTCACACTGCTAGAACGCATGAGTGAAAGCTTTTCTTCAAAACAACCAGTAGCTGAATTAAGATGCTTTCTTATGCGTACGATCAGTGCGTACGCTTGGTTTCACATTAACATACCGCCCCCCTTGCAGTACTGCAATAAACAAATATAATATTTATCCTTAAGATACGGCAATAATATCTATCTGTAAGATACATATAAGTACAATGATTTTTACAAGAATTCAATTAATCAAAAATTATAGTACTTAAAATGTAAACATTGTAATTCATTGTTCAAGATATTTCAAAGTTAGAGTAAATAAAAATTAAAAAAAGGACGATATTATCTACTGCGCTGGATTCACGTTTATGATGATGGTGGCCGTGCGAGAAGTGGATGGCTGAACATTGGCCACGCTCATATTATTTGGTTGTTTCCGTGACTTGGCCTTACGTTGCTGCTTCTTCGTGGTTTTTGATGCATTCTGCACTCTCGATGAATCGTGCAAGAGGGTATGGTGCTTCTTAAAACAGACCTTGCATCTTTCACGGCTGCGACATTGGGGTATTTGGTGAGAGTGGGCCAAGCAGTTTAAACAGTATCTAAACCTTTTGACGGTGTTTAGTCGTTCAGAAGAGGAAAGCTGGCGGAATCTGAAACACTTCCGTAACGGGTGGTTTTTTTGGCAATACCGGCAGTCCTTTCCTTGGTGTTCGGTTGTAGATTTGGATGTTTGAATTTGCCGGTCAGAGTCATCGGGGGTACGCTCGTTTTGAATGCGACGTGGTGGAGTAGACATAGTTAAACTGTAAGTAGGAGAAAAAGGATTATTATTGTTCTTGGGTTGGCAACAAAACAAGTTTGACAATCGGACGGCTGATGAGGCCGTTTTGCGTGCGCACTTCTGCTACTCTGACATTTGAGTCTGAACCGTAAGAAACATTCTCGATACGACCAAGACGCCATTGGTTAGGGGGAAGATTGTCGTATCTAACAATTACTAAATCGCCAACAGAAAAATTTCTTTGGGGGTATTTCCACTTAACTCTTTTGTGGAGCTCTTTCAGATATTCGTTTTTCCACCTAATTGCGAATTGGTGGTGCAACAACTTAAGTTTTTGCCAGCGATTAGCGTGAGATATATTAAGCTGCGAATGGTCTATCTCAGCTGGGGCGAGAAGGGGACTTCCTACTAAGAAATGACCAGGTGTCAAAGCACCAAGGTCAGACGGGTTTTCACTCATTGGACAGATTGGTCCGGAGTTTAGGCAAGCTTCGATGCGAATAAGCATCGTTGAAAATTCTTCATAGGTGAAAAATTGGGACTTCATGACCTTTTTAAGATGGGTTTTAAAACTTTTCACACCTGCTTCCCATAGTCCACCCATGTGAGGTGCACCAGGGGGTATAAAATGCCAGTCAATAGACTGGAAGCTACTCTGGGAGATAAGATTTTGTCTAACGGCAGCTAATAGGCTGGCTTGATCTTTAGCCAAGATCTTGGCAGCTCCTGTGAAGGCAGTACCATTGTCAGAGTATATATTCTGAGGCGACCCACGTCGGGAAAAGAAACGGGCAAAAGCCGCTAGAAAAGCCTGAGTTGATATCTCGCTTGTAAGCTCGATGTGAATGGCTTTGGTTGCAAAGCAAACGAACACTAACACATAAGCTTTAGTAATTTTGGTACCGCGGCCTACATATGACTTAATGTCAAAAGGTCCTGCAAAATCGACACCAGTATTAGCGAAAGGACGAGTTAAAACAGTCCTTTCAGGGGGTAAAGCCGCCATTATTTGTTGGCTTCGCTTGTGTCGATAAAGAACGCAAACTTTGCAATTATGTATCACGCTTTTGATCAGATTTCTTAGTTTTGGAATCCAAAATTCCATGCGTGTAAGACGCAACATTAATGAATTTTCACCGTGAATGGAGAGCCGGTGTAGATATAAGAGGTAAAGTTTTGTAAATCTGCCGGAATACGGCAGTATTTTTGGGTATCTTTCGTCGTATGAGAGCGCGGTTGACTGCGAGAGACGACCGTTGGCTCGGATAAGTCCATTTGGGTCACGAAATGGGTTAAGGGAAAGTATACTTGAGCTTTTATGAAGTAGATGACCGCTGGCAAGAATATTGTATTCGGGGAAATAGATTTCCTGACATAACCTTATAAGGCGGGTTCGTACGAAATTTATTTCTGATTGGCATAGTTCAGACGACGCATAAGTTACTCTATGACGGTGCATAGGATGACTGGAGAAGAAAAATCTAAATATATAACATATAACGCGCATAGCTCGGGGAAGATCGGAGAACCGAGATAAAATATCGCTATCTGCAAGTTGGTTGATATGGGTTTTGAGGGATCGTAGTTCCTCTTCTGTATCCAAAATTTCTAAACTATTAGGCCATTGCGATTTGGGCATAGTCAACCATGGCGGGCCGTTCCACCACAAGTTGTTATTGACAAGCTCTCGAGCCGTCATACCGCGAGACGCAAAATCGGCGGGGTTATGTTGTGAGGATACATGGGACCAGTTATCGTTACCAACCTTGTCGATAATTGTGGTCACCCTGTTGGCTACAAATGTGTTCCATTGACACGGGGCCTTTCGTAGCCAAGCTAATACGATAGTGGAATCAGTCCACAAGTATAAGCTATGTTTAGTTAGAAACAAATCATTTCTTAATGTATGAATCATGCGTGCTAATAACACAGCACCGCATAGTTCCTTTCGTGGTAAAGTCACGAACTTAACGGGGGCAACTTTGGATTTTGCAGACACTAAATAAGACTTTATAAGTCCGTCTGGGGTCTCCACTCTAATATATAGAGCAGCTGCATAGGCCTTTTCCGAGGCGTCACAAAATCCATGAAACTCTATGTTAAAAGCAGAGTCATAGTCTACAAAGCGGGGTATTTTTATTTCTCCAATTACTGGGTAATCATGGAGAAAAGTTTGCCATTGTAGGAGAGTTTCTGGTTGGAGATCTTCATCCCAATCAGTTTTATCTTTCCAAATTTGTTGCATAATCATTTTTGCAACAATAATTTTTGGGGCAAGCCAACCGGCGGGGTCAAATAGCATAGCTATTCTCGATAAAACATTGCGCTTAGAGAATTTATCTTCATCGGGGTTGTTACGGGGTGTGAAAAAGAAGTAGTCACTTCCAGCGTTCCATTTCAAACCAAGTGTTTTAGTGGTACTTGTGTCTGAGAGCTTAAGAAACGCTGAGTCGAGCAGATGCTCGGGGGGAATGCCTTGTAGAAGAGTGTCGGTATTAGATGTCCACTTTCTTAAACAGAATCCAGCGGATCTAAGCACTCTAATAAGGTTTTCTCTAGCGTCAATAGCTTTGGAAAGATCATTTGATCCCCATAGAACGTCATCGACGTACATATAATTTCTGAGTATATCAGATACTTCGGGGTTTTCTGGCTCACAATGATTTGCAAGTTCGAGTAGAACTCTTATGGCCAGATACGGGGCGCAGTTGACACCAAATGTTACAGTGTTCAACTCAAAATCATGGGGGATCAAGTGCGGATTCATCTCTATGAAGAATCCTTTGATATGGGGTATGCTGGGGGTTCACGCGAATCTGCCGATACAGCTTTTCGATATCAGCGTTGAATACATATTTGAACATTCTCCACCTAAGAAGCAGAGTAGTCAAATCTGTCTGTAAAACGGGGCCTGTATAGAGGACATCATTAAGGCTTGTGCCATTAGATGAGGGGTTTGATGCGTTAAATACGACCCGAAGCTTTGTTGTGGTGCTTTCGGGCTTTATAACAGCATGATGGGGGAGGTAGTATGAGGCGGATGCATTAGATTCAACTCTTGTCATATGACCAAGAGTTGAGTATTCATTAATGACCTTATCATAGTCCGCCTTAAGTTGAAGATCCCTGTTCAATCGGGCTTCGTTTCTTAAATATTGCGATAAAGCAATTCTACGAGATTCTCCGAGTTGAATTTCAGTCGGGAATTCTCGTTTAAATGGGAGCGAGACGACAAAACGTCCTGAGGCATCGCGATAAGTTGTGTCCTTAAAAAACTGTTCGCAGTACTTGTCTTCGGGAGAAATCACGGGTTGGTCTATGATCTCTTCTAATTCCCAGAAGCGAGTTAATTGCTCGTTTAGAGCAATTTCATTATAAAATGATGCGACAGTAGAAGACACCCTATTTTCTGTCACTTTACCTGTGACGATCCACCCAAAGACGGTTTTTTGGGCAACTAAAAGTTGTTTATTATCCCACTGTACACCGTCTCGGATAATTTTTGGGTACACGTCCCCACCCAAGAGTAAGTCAATGGGTGAGATGGTATTTGCACCGAAATCGGCTATGGGAATGTCGGGGAAACTCGTTTGTATGACCGACAAGTACGTCTGGTAGTCCAACTGACCGGTAAGCTTTCGGATTATGAAAGCGTCCACGTCAATCTCGAAGTTGGTATCAATAGGAGATCCTATTGTGACAGTGCAGATTTGACTGGATGTCGCTGTTAATGAACCGCTAAGTCCAACGACACCAATCTGTGAGGACTTCGCAGAAATGGCTAGCTTCTTTTGAAGGGGTTTAGAAATGAACGAAGCTTCGGATGCGGGGTCAACAAGGGCACGAACCTTGTACCTTAAATCCCCTATACAAACGTCAACTAGCGCGGTCCCTAATATAATTGCGGAGGAAGAAGAAGCTAAAGTGGACTGTATATTCGTAGCGTAAGATTGACGGGTTCCAGACGAGGTCGAGGCTATATTACCGGGGTCTCTTGCAGACGAGTTGGCGTTGATGCCAGCTGTTGATGAAGTCATAGTATGATCCTGTGAATGTCTGTTATTATTGACCACTTGGGGAGATGTTGCCGTAGTGTTTGTTCTGTGAAGCAAGGAATGATGCTTCGAGCGACAAAGAGAACAAACGTATTGGCTTTTACATTTCTTGTACTCGTGCGAAGTTGCAAGACAATTTGTACAGCGTTTCTGTGCTTTAACAGTCGCATACCGGTCATCCACAGACATTCTCAGAAAAACGTGGCATAATCGTAATGGATGATTTTCATTGCAAAGGCTGCATTGCTTTGTTTGTTCCGACAACTGCGTGTGGTAAGCATTTAGGCGCTTTGCATCACGATTATTTTGATTTTTATGCACTGGTTTATAAGTATTTGGATTCACCGAGGCTCGTATATCAGCTACTGATTCGAGTGTATGAAACCGTGCAGTAAGGAATGAATCCAAATCTTTCCAACTAGGTAAGTCGGATTTACTCTTAAGGGATTGTTCCCATAAGTTTAATGTTAAATCGGGCAAATTAATTGAACATATATAAACGAATATAGGATCCCATTTATCAGTGGCAATATCAAGGAGTGAAAGATTGGCTATACAATCATTGATTGTACGCTGAAGTCCTTTGATACTGGGTCCTGACTCTTTAGTAATAGGTGATAGATGAAACAAAGTTTTTAGTTGGGCATTGATTAGAACCCTTTTGTTCTCGTATCTATCAACGAGGTTTTGCCATGCCATATCAAAGCCTTGATTGGTAAGAGGACATGTTTTTAAAATAGCTCGAGCTTCACCTTGAGTCTTTTTGAGGAGATGACAAAGCTTCTCTACTGCGGTTAAACGCGGATTGTTTTTGTAGAGAGCAGAGAACATGTCTCTAAAAGTGGGCCAGGATACGTAGTCTCCCGAAAAGACTTCAGTATCGCACGGAGGTAAAGATATACAAGGGTTAGGTATTTGCCGTAAACCCTCAGCGCTTGTAGAACTTTCTAACCCAGCTTTGAGTTTATCTACAAGTTCATTGGCCTTTGAGAGACATTTAAGGTGAGCGTCATAAGCCGCATAAAACTTTTTCCTTATACTCTCAAGGTCTATTTCTTCCTCTTGAGACTCAAGACTATCCAATATGACGTCATATGAAGTACGAAGGGAGTCCCAATGATGTAGGATCTCATCCTTCTGAACGTCCAATGTGTGGATCGTATGGTCGGTTTCGGGAATGGCAACAAAGTATTGGTGAAACTGAATGACGCTGTCGGAAGCTCGAATAAACCGTTGTAAGGCAGACATGGTTAAAGTAACTAAGTAGTTATATGGAACGGGAAACGATTATATAACACGCACGCGAAAAAGCAATATGAAAATATCGAATACGATTCGATTACCGAAAGTAAACGCGGTTATAAGATTATCTTAAAGGGATTAAAACGCGTTACAAACTGTGTGTCAAACGACGAATAAGATATGGTTAGAAAACACCAAGAATTTCAAAAAAATTATCAAAGAAATTTATTTTTTTTTTTATTAAAAAATTTGATAATAATTTTAATAAATATTTAAAACACAATTGGGTTAGTATCTTGGATAAATTTGTTAATTTAAAGAATTTGTAGGGGGTTAGTGTTAATTTAATATTGAAATATTCCAAAAATTTTAATAAAAATATGATAACTTCTCATATAATAACGAGCAAAACAAACATATGATCAGTTAGAACGTTTTACAATAATAGAAGACAGGTTTCGCAAACATATGTTCAATGTATCTGACGGATTTGTCAGTTTCCTGAGAGTTCAATGAACTTAGGTATTTTGTCTTCTTTTGTTTTTATTTGTTTTCCTTTCTGTTGTGACAATTCAATTTAGAAGTCTCACGGTGAGAGAATACTTCAATACAATGATGTTTTCTCAATATGGTATAAGGTAAACAATAATAATATTCTCTTGCGAATAGTTATTTGCGAGACTTGTGTGGAATATGTGTGTGATTGTGTGTTCGCGTAAGTTTCTCTTGTATAAGAGTATTGAAATATTGTCCGCACAGCAGAGAACTCAAATTGATTACAATTGTTGTATGTAGTTGTGATGTTTATTAGTGCCGTTCTTTACGCTTTACAATATGGTTCAATGTTCTCTGAGATTGCACAATGTAATTGTGTTTGCCAAATGTTAGCGAACGTTTGGAGAAAGCTTTTCAGAGAGTTGTGCTACTCACTTTCTCACTAACAGCTATTGCTCACTAAACATACACACAAACTGTCACACAGATCAGTGCTAACACAAAATGTTTAACAGATGATGATGAGAGAGAGAGAGTAGAATAAACGGAGCGAATAATATCACTTTTAAGTTGTGTACAGACAACAGAGAATAATAGAGCACAGAGACGATATCGTAAATATCTCTGTCAAGCTCTTTGTTCGCCGTAAGCGATGTAATGTAAAGAGAAAGGGGAAATAAAACACGATAGTTTTAATATACAAACAAAAAGCCAATTGCTTTATTAGTGGTAACAATTTTACCTTTATAATTACACGATTTGTAATTATTTTGCAACAATGTGCAGGGGATGCTGTCGATAGCGATCGATAGAGGTACGAGAAGTTAACTTGAAGAGTCAACAAGAGATACGACAAGATGAAGTAAGGTAGCGGCGACTTTAAGCATTCGTTAAGTTACTCGTTAGAATCTGTAAACACTTACAAGGGTGTATTAACTAGGAGTAGACAGATTCTAACGAGAATGTAAGGCAGGGATGGGAGTTCGAAACCCATTAATTTAATTACCACGGAAATTACGAAAGTAATGTTTTGTAATTAAACATTGCCGGCCACCTTGCAACATCGAGGGATGTTGTAACTTAAAACTAACTTAAAAATAAGGCAACGGCAGTATAGTGCAGTTCTGTGAGCTTTTTTATTCGAAATACATTAACCGAGAGGGCCAGTAGGGACCCCAAGTGGGCCAGTAGGGACCCCGAGTGGGCCAGTAAGGACCCTGGATTGAGCCAGTAGGGACTCAGGATCGAGCCAGTAGGGACTCGTACTTAGTGAGTCATAAGGGACTCCAAAGTATTTTAAGGCCAGTATGGACCTGGTAGTCGCAAGTTCACGATAAACCCAACCAAACGAATTTCCTCCAATTCCCGGAATCGCCAAAGTTTATTGTTCAGCCTAGCCTCTTCTGAGATCGCGACAGTGTTAGTAAAAGCTCGAACGTGATTTGATGATATAGGACCCGTAATGATCCAACCGAATATTGTGTTCTGCGCAATCAGCGAACCCATCAAGTTCTGCTGAGACCCCTCCAGTAGAATACTGGGGTACAGATCAGCACCAATTAAAAGGTCCACTGGGCGACTTTCAAACAAACGAGAGTCAGCCCAACGAAGTTTTGGCATTTGCGCCTCAAAGTCCGAATTGACTCTGAACGAAGGTAAATTTCCCGAAATCGTTGGTAGAACGAGCGCCTCCGTTTCGAGAAGAACCGATGCATCGAAACGCGTTCCAATTTTTACCGAACAAAGTTTTCGAGCTGTGGCCGAAATGGTACGATTGACTCCGGAAATAGTGGCGTTTGACGAACGAACTGGAAGATTTAACCGATTCTGTAGGCGCTCCGAAACGAATGAGGCCTCAGAAGCCGGGTCAATTAATGCTCGAGCAGGATACGAATTACCCTGGTGAACTATGTTCACCATAGCTGTTCCCAAAAGTACAGCTCTGCTCTCCGAAGCATGAAACACTTGCCGGTGGTCGACTGACGATGATTGTTTTCCACCCGATGTGGATTGCTGGGAAGATTCAACACCAGAGGGGTTTGAGGGGCGAAAAACGGGAGCCGAAATCGAAATTGAACCCGTTGTTGGTGAAACAGGTGCCGAATTGCCGATGTTTGACGTATCGCGATGCAATAGAGTGTGATGCCTCTGATTGCATTTCGAACAATTATGCTTGCCTTCACAATCTTTCACTTCATGTCCTCGCATCAGACAATTAACGCACAAGCGGTGACGTTTAACCGTAGAAAATCTCTCGGAAGACGAAAGATTTTTAAACCGAGGACACAAATGAAATCTGTGGCTCTGTTTCGGACAAAGCACACAGGATGAACTCGAAGAAGTACGAGAAGGCTCCGAAGTTGCATTAGTAAAGTGCGATTTTACCTTTTTATCATTAGAACGCTTCGGAGGTTCGCGAAGATCATGAAGGCACATGAGAGTTTGGATTCTTTCCGTTAGAAAATTGTCCAAATCCTTCCACGATGATAGAGCCGATTTATTCTTGACGCTCTGTTCCCACAAAGTTTGGGTAATTTTCGGTAACCGCTGAAGACACACGAAAACTAAAATCGGGTCCCAATTATCAGTCGGCACGTCATAAATGGCCATCGCCGATAGACAGGCATTTATTCCGCGTTGTACCGACTTCAAACCCGAGCTTGTCTCTCCATCAAGAACCGGAAGACCGAAAAGCTCCTTGAGTTGATTGTGCACCAAGATACGAGTATTATCGTACGTATCTCTCAAGGCTTTCCACGCAAGAACGAAACTGCGATGAGTAATTGGAAATTTCGAAACAATTTCGCGCGCCTCACCGCTCGTCTTACGTACTAAGTGACAAAGTCGTTCGACGTCACTCAATCGCGAATTATGTATGTAGACCGCGCTAAACAAATCTCTGAACGTCGGCCACGAAAGAAAATCGCCATGAAATACGTCAGTATCACATGGCGGCAGCGATAGGTTGTGTACGCTATCACTGATGGGGAGAGCCGAATTTGAAACAGTGATCGGATTTTCGATCACTATTTCCGATTTATCCGTCTCTCGAACGACCGAACTAGCTCCAGGTGACACAGGAACACAACGACGAGGTTCACATGGATTCTGTGCCGAATGCTCAGACTCCACTCGGACAGATCTTATCGACGAACTATGTCGAGATGACCCGCGAGTACCACGAATTTGGTCTTGCTTGCGGTTGATTGCGGATAAACATTGCATATAGGCTTCGAACGCCGCGTTGTGTTTACCGTCCGCAGAATCAATGTCCGCACTCGTCGCATCTTCTGCCGATTGCAGATAAACGAAGCACTCATCGAAAGTGCTTTTTGCCTTTACCCACAATGCTTTCAATTCCGAACTTCGTACCTCAAGATTGTAAATATCGAGGTCTTCATCGCGCAAAGCATTGAAGTTCGCGTTAAATTTTATAAGAGCATCCGACGCTCTGATAAAGAAATCGAGAGGAGTAATAGGCATTATAGATTATGAGTCTCCGAAATAATACAAAAAATGACCGATTGTAGGGTATATTCGATTTTCCGAAAATAAAATATCAAAAACTACCGAGACAATACCGAAAAAGCCAAAAAAGCGAAAAAAACTCGATAAAACCACAAAGTTTAAACAAATTCGAGTTGACTGACAGAAGGATGTACTTTATTTGTAGACGAAATCGTATTCAAGCACCCTATAAATAACAAAAAAGACCGAACTTCAAAAAAAACGCAAAATTTTAGCTAAAGTCGAATCGACCGACTGTTGGGTGTACTCGATTTTTAGGCTAAATCGTAGCCAAACACCCGATAAATAACAAAAATACCGAAAAAATCAAGAAAATCGCAAAATTTTAGCTAAAGTCGAATCGACCGACTGTAGGGTGTACTCGATTTTTAGGCTAAATCGTAGCCAAACACCCGATAAATTTCAAAAATACCGAAAAAATCAAAAAAAATTACAAAATTTTAACAATAGTCAATTCGACCGACTGTAGGGTACCACGTATAAATAAGCTTAAACTTCAACGAATGCGACGTACAACAGCAGCGAAAGCAAAGTTAATCAAAAAACACCAAAAAGTTACACTCTTATTACAATATGTCCGATTGACCTACTGTAGGGTGCACACGATATTTTTCCACTATTTGTACCGTCTCGTATAGCACACGAAGCTATATTATGCAAAACCCGCAAAAAATACAATTTGTCACAAACGAGTTTTCGAACTAACACTACCGACGCGATACCTGTAGGGTATTAACAAATCAAAAGAAAGCGACACAAAAGAAAATACGCAAATATCAACTACTGCTGGTATGTATGTAACTACGTATGCATAAACAACAGTCAGTAGGCAAAGCAATATGTGAAGCTGTGTGTATTGTTTTCAGTGGTGCCTTTTATGTTTATTTCAAATCGATAGTTAGAAACGAAAACAAACTTAATAATGGTCTTAATATGTCGCGATTTTGTTTCTTTTGTTGTTAGCGACCACTATGCAATTTTGAAAACTCAAATTACACACAACTTCACTGCACAACAAATGAATATGTATATACGTATGTATACTAGCACTGCAGTCGCAGAATAGGCAAAACAAATACTTTGGCGAGGGGAGTGGGGGTCATTAGTGATGGGCTGTAGGGCGACCTGTTAGTTGTTGTTGTCTGTGCAAGAACAGACAAAACAACTTCGATATAGGTACGTACGTATGTATATTTTTACACTCGCGAGCTCACTTTTAGGTAAATATACTGCACTATACGTACCTTTTGATGACGAGGTGATGAAGTTGTCGATAGTTGTTGGATGAATCCGGCGCTTTATAAGTAAAAGAGGCCGTTTTAGTTCGTCACAACTCTTGCGCGATTCGGCTCGATTGGACCAAAATGTTCGCCGTAAGCGAAATAATGAAAAGAAAAAGAGGGGAAATAAAACACGATAGTTTTAGATAAAGATACAAAAGCCAATTGCTTTATTTGTGGTAACAATTTTACCTTTATAATTACACGATTTGTAATTAGTTTGCAACGATATGCAGGGGATGCTGTCGGTAGCGATCGATAGCGAGTACGAGAAGTTAACTTGAAGAGTCAACAAGAGATACGACAAGATGAAGTAAGGTAGCGGCGACTTTAAGCATTCGTTAAGTTACTCGTTAGAATCTGTAAACACTTACAAGGGTGTATTAACTAGGAGTAGACAGATTCTAACGAGAATGTAAGGCAGGGATGGGAGTTCGAAACCCATTAATTTAATTACCACGGAAATTACGAAAGTAATGTTTTGTAATTAAACACTCTTTGTGGAATTTATTACAAATAAGCGAAGGGAAATTTAATTCCACTGATGGTAAAACTGGTTTACCGTTTCTCTTCGCTTATTGTTTTTGTAACACAAACTCTTAATTCTATTGTTGCACTTATTTCGCGATTAAAAATGAGTAAATAAACATCACATACCTTTTATATACAGCGTAGGCGTACTAGGCAATCCAAACTTCACAGATGCTGGTACTCACGGTATCCACTGGGTTGTGTATTTACTTATTGGGTATTTACCGAGTTTAATGGTGACAGGGTTAAATCCAAGTTTTAAACGAAATTCTTTCTGAAAGTAAAAGTCTTCTTTCGTTTAAAACACTTGCTTATCCGGTTCGATCGGACCAAAAATGTTAATGCGGGGGGGTTGAATAGGCAAGTGGTTTAAATTTCCGAAGAGTGGGAAATAAAAGACGGGGGATTCAGAATTACGTTATAAAACTTATTTATTTTAGGGGTTTACCTTTTCGAGAATTCACAAATTATTCACTTGTAAAAGTACAAAATTCAATGTATCGGCACGGGGTGGGAGTATGTATTGTGAACCGTTAAATATAATTAAGTTATGTGAAAAATGTAGAGGTTTACGCGGGGTAAAAATTAAAGGAGTTATTCGCGGGTTGAAGGGTTAATAATAACTAAACTTTGGCTCGATATTAAAAAAGGAGCGAGAGTGCGTAAGTAGCGCAGTTTCACACTGCTAGAACGCATGAGTGAAAGCTTTTCTTCAAAACAACCAGTAGCTGAATTAAGATGCGTTCTTATGCGTACGATCAGTGCGTACGCTTGGTTTCACATTAACACATACACAAAGGGAAAATTGACAGAAACCGCATTTCATGCACTATTGTATCCCACAGAGATATCATTAGATAAGAAATATTTTCTCTAGTTGCCTTTATAGACATAGAGGGAGCCTTCAACAACATCGAACCCTTCTGCATTATGACAGAGCTCAATAGCCTACATATCAACTCACATATTAGCAAGCTGATTCGCAACATGCTACTTAAGAGAACTATCACCTCAAAGCTGGGAAATCACACCCTTACTAGAACCCGCTATCGCCGCTATTGTGGAATTTTGCCGTCAACAGCATTCTCAAACGGTTGGAGTCGGAAGGATGCTAAGTAGTAGCGTACGCAGACGATATAGCACTCTGCGTCTTTGGGAAAAGTCTATCTTGTCTCGAACAAAAGATGCAGGACTATATTAACATCCTGGCCAACAGGGGACTTAATGCGAACCCTGACAAAACAGAACTAGCACTTTTCAGTCGGAAACAGAAATCGCCCGCTACATCCAACATCTATTTGGGTAATAAACAACTCAACTTCTCCGATACGGCGAACTACCTGGGCCTTATATTAGACAGGAAGCTTAATTGGAGACAGAACATTGAAAGCAGATCCAACAAGACACTCATAGCTTTATATACATGCCATAAAGCTATCGGGAAAACCTGGGGATTTAAACCCAAGGTAACACTTTGGATTTACAATGCTATAGTGAAGCCAATACTACAATATGGCTCTATAGTTTGGTGGTTCGCGCTCGACAAGAAGAGCAAATTTAGACAATTAGATCGTGTTAAACGATCCTCTTGTCTCCTAATAACCGGATGTATGAGATCGACTCCCTCTAAAGCACTCTACAATCTACTACCACCTGATCTGAGCTGCAAATGCTCCGCCCTCAAATCAGCCATTCGACTAAACGAGATTGAACATTGGGATCCTTCCATCGGGCACTCAAGGATCCTGAACCATATCAAGATCTCACTTGTAACTGACTACGTGCTCAATGCACGGATATCGAACATTCTCCACGGAACTAGAACGCCCTCCAGAAAGGAGTGGACAGAGAACGAGAACGCAATGTATGGGCCAATAAACATCTTTACCGATGGGTTAAAACTGGATGACAAGGTAGGCTATGGTATCTACTCCGCGGATCTAGGCCTAAGTATAAGATAAGAATTCCAGACTTCTTCAGCGTTTTCCAAGCGGAAATACTTGCTATTAAACGAGCCGCGGACATGATCAACATGAGGAAGATATGACAGGAGGATATTCTCCTGTTCACGGATAGTCTAGCGGCGGTAAATTCATTGAAGTCCTGTGACATCAAATTGAAAGTGGTCAGTGTCTGCCGGAAATCTCTTAACGAGATATCCAGGAATAACAAAGTTACGTGGATACCTGGACACAGCGGAATTGAGGGCAACTGCAGAGCGGACGAAGAGGCTTGACAGGGCGACATTAAACCCGTAGTACTTTGCCCTACGTCCGCCTGTAAAAGTACCATTGGAAATCTAACGTTTGAAATTGCAAACGACAGATGGAAGAATGAAGAAACCTGTAGAAAGGCCAAAAAGACTTGGCCAGAATACAACGCGAAACGTACATCGTACCTGGTAAGTCTAGAGAGGGACCAGATAAGAAAAATATTTACATTCCTGACGGGACATGGACCCATAGGCAGACATGCGAGCAGAATGGGATTCGCAATGAAAAGCGAATGTAACTACTGCGGAAATAGCAGCAGTGAACCATCTACCGACCACATTATATACGATTTCCCAGCCCTATACAGAAGGAGACTGGAAACCCTGGGGGAACCCTTCTTTAATGGTATAGAGGAACTTGCATCGTTGCATATCGGGAGGATCAACAACTTTTGCAAAAATCATCAACTGGACGGATTGGATCGAAAATCCGGATTCCCAAACGACAACTGGCAACGCATAGGTTGAAGGGATGGCGCAAATGCCCAACGGGTGTCACAATGGGTTCATAAGGACCTAAGTGTTCTCCTCGAAGATGGAGATGCCCGCACACCAACCAACCAAATTAAATTAATAACATAAATAAATTAAATTATAATTAAATTATAAGTCACACAATTTAAATAAATATTACAAAAATTAAATTATAAAATAAAATTCGTAAAACGAATAAATATTAATAAAATAAATTAAGTTCCTAAAAATAGTAAAATTAAATCAATCAATCAGTTTAATAAAAATAATAAAATGATTAAAATTATTTAAATTACTAAAACAAATAAAATTAACTAAATACATAAAAAAAATCATAAAAATAATTAAATTAAAAAAAAATAAATAAAATTAATAAATTAATAGTATAATATAAATAAAATTGATAAAATAAATAAAGTTACTAAATTTAATAAAATTAAAACAATTAATTAATTTTATTAAATGAATACAAAATAAAATTAATAAAATTGATAAAATTAACAAAGTTAATAAAATAAAAAAAAATCAGCGAAATAATAAAATTTACGAAATTCATATAACTTAGGAAATAAAAAAATTTATAAAATTAATTAAATAAATAAATGAAATAAAAATAATAAATTTTATTAACAATATAAAATTAAAAAAATTAATAAAACTGAAAAAGTTACTAAATGTAACAAAATTCATACAATTGATAAATTTAATAATATTATTAAAAAAAAAAATTAATAATGTAATGAAAGTAAAAAATAAATAAATTTAATAAAAATTAATGAAATTAATACAAATTAAAGAAATTAATAAAATTTATGAAATCAAAAAAATTAAATTAATTAATAAAATAAATAAAATTAATTAAATGATGAAATTAATATTATAAATTTAATTAATATAATTAACAAAATTAAAAAAAATAATTAATGTTACTAAAAATAATAGAATTAAATTAGCATTTAATTATAAATTACAAAAATTAAGTTATTAAATAAAATTATTATAATAAGTAAAGTTACTAAAAATAATAGAATTAAATTATAAATTACAAAAATTAAAATATAAAATAAAATTAGTAAAACTAATAAAAATAATAAAATTAAATCAATTAATAAATTTAATAAAATCAGTAATATTACTCATTTTATTATTTATAAATAAAATTAAAAAATTTAGTAAAATAAATAAAATTATTAATATAAATAAAATTAATTAAATTACTAAAACTACAAAAATTATTTAAATTACTAAAACAAATAAAATTAACAAAATTATTGAAATTTATAAAATAAATAAAGTTACTAATTATAATAAAATAAAAACAATTAAAAAAATTTATAAAATTAATACAAAAAAATAATAACATAATAAAATTTATAATATCAACAAAGTTAATAAAATTAATAAAATCAGTAAAATAATAAAATTTATAAAATTATTAAAATTAAAGAAATAAAAAAATTAATAAAAATAAAAAATTAAATAAAGTTAATAAGTTATATTAGTAATAAAAAATTAATGAAATTTAATGAAATATAAATAATAAAATAAAACGAAATAACTAAAATTATTGAAATAACTAAAACAAATAAAATTAACAAAATTAATAAAATAAATAAAATTAATAAATTTAAATAAATTAATAAGAGTAATAGAATTATAAAACTGCTGAAACTAAAAATTAAGAATTAACAACTTAAAATTAAAAATTAAAAATTTTTTTTTTTCATTTTATTTATTTATTTACACGTATATTAAAATTCTAATGGATTTCTTCGAACTACACCATATATTTTTTTTAAACTACAATTCCTTTTCTACCTCTAGATATTTCATGGGTCAAGACATTGTACCACTAGAGCTTGGTGTTACGGCAGGTTTTATTCTGGTCGTCGATTTAACCGGTGCTACATTGAGCCACTTGGCCAAGGTGAAAAGGTTACTATACTACTTACAGGTAATTGCAAGATAAATTATGCCGAATACAAAAAAATCGTTATGATCATCTATCGCTCTCCGCAGGAAGCCAGTACTGTTTACCTGAATGCTGTACATTTCGTCAATATTGTGCCATTTATGGATCGAATATTAGCGCTGATGTCACCCTTTCTAAACAAAGAATTTAGCGATAAACTACACGTGCACTCAAATGTGCAGACATTTTACGAGCATGTGCCCCTTGAGATGCTGCCACAAGAAATGGGCGGCAATGAAATGCATTCCAAAGACTTAAGTGGTAAGTAAGATAAGTTGAATACTAAAATACATGGAAGCATCTTTAGCTATATGTATGTACTTTTCTTTCTCCAGAGAAATTGTATCAACATTTACGGGAGAATCGTTTAGAACTACTGGAATTTAATAGCAGCCGTCGTATTAATGAGAAACTACGTCCGGTACAAATGAAGAAAAAATCGGATATATTTGGCATAGAGGGGAATTTTAAAAAATTAGATATTGACTAGAGAGGTCGAATATGATATTGCTAAAATCAAAATTGTTTATTTGGTTTTAAACAAACACGAAATGTGGAATTTTAAAACTATTTATGAAAATAATTTATATTAATTTAATGCAAACCGACCACAAAATTGTTGTTTTATTTTATAACCTTTAAGTTAGTTATGTTATTTTGATTGTGACCACAAGAGTTAGACGACTGGTTTAAAAAAGGTTTAGAGTTGTACTGAAAAAATCAACTTAAACAAACTTCGCAAAAATACTTTCTTATAAACATTAAAAAAAAATATTAAAAACATACAATTTAAGCAAAACTTACTGAATTTAAAACTGAATTGTATTGCCTCAAAAAAATATTTCCCAAAATTTTATTTTTTTAAGAAAGAGTTTAATATTTAGATTTTTGTGTTATTCAGTGTGTTAAGAATTCGGAAAAAATAAACTATAATTATTTTTAATCACTTGCAAAAATATATATTTCCTAAGATATTTGAAATATTACAAAAGTTGGATAGAATTTAAAAAAAAAAATCCAACAGAAATCAAATTTTTTTTATTTGGTTTGTGTAAAAAAGTTAAAGCTTATTTTTTGAAAGAGTTTTAAAAAAGTTCTACATTAAAATTTTTACTTTAAATTTAATTGAATTAAGTTTAGGAAGTTATTGGAAAAATAATATTTTTTTCAAAAACAGGTCATTTTGCCCTCTTACAATCCCATTACTTCATTTTGGAAAATATTACTACTTATAAATTTTTTATAAAGATCAGTCAAGGTTTACTCGATTTATCCTCCTCACCAGCCATCCAATAAGTAAGCCGGACAGACAGACATGGCTGGCTCAACCTGTCTTAAAAAATAATGAAACGAATTTGGTCTTTTTAACGTTTAAAACTTCCTCTCCTCTAAAAAATACCAAAAATAAAAATATTATGTTCTGCAAACTTTGGAAATTATAATAAAATAAATAAATTGACAAAATTAATAAAATAAATAACATTAATAAAAGTAATAAAATTAATAAAACTAATTAAATTAATGAAATTAATGAAACTAATAAAATTAAAAAAATTTATAAAATTAATAAAATTAATAAATTAAAAAATAAATTTAATAAAAATAATAAAATAAAAAAATTAACAAAATTACTAAAATTTCTTAAATTATTAAAATTACTAAAACAAATAAAATTAACAAAATTAATAAAATAAATAACATTAATAAAATTAACAAAATTACTAAAACAAATACAATTAACAAAAAATATAAAATTAATAAATTAAAATATTATTTTCTGCAAACTTTGGATAAAATTGGTTCATTATATAGGGCGAATTGTCTAATGAAATTTCAAGACCCACTGCGAACTTTGTATGGGTCCGATTGCCTGGTCCGATTGTACATTGTACAATAAGGATTATGTGT
Organism: Muscina levida; assembly: GCA_964034835.1. Classification (NCBI taxonomy): domain Eukaryota; kingdom Metazoa; phylum Arthropoda; class Insecta; order Diptera; family Muscidae; genus Muscina; species Muscina levida. The sequence continues at coordinate 17,823,181 of OZ035880.1, read as the reverse complement.
AGCCAGAAAAATACGATTTGCAAAATTTACGTCACAACTTTCCAATAGGGTGTTATAGTGTGAGAAATTTTCAAGGTCCGTCCAACAACTTGTATGGAAGGTACCAAATATAGTGGTCTGATTTCGGTAAAACTTTGGGTAAGAATGCCAAAAATAAGAATATTGATTTATTAGTTAGGGTATAAAAGTCCGATGCAATTTTAAAACCCACTGGGAATGTATGGGGAGGAAGTACAGTGGATCGGCCTATAAAGTTCATTTTCATTCCTGAATCAAATTCTTAAGCAAAATTTGTCTGAATTCAGTGTATTTACAAAAAAGATATGTATATAGGACTATGAGAGTGAATTCGGCCATTTGTGTTACCAGAAATTATTATTAAAAATTCTTCTAAACTGAAAAATCTTCAATTGCCCAAATTAAACATACCCTTTATTTTTATTAAAACACAGCTTAATTTTTTACTTAATCTACAACTAATCGATATCTAATTTTTTAAAATTCCCCTCTATGCCAAAGATATCCGATTTTTTCTTCATTTGTACCGGACGCATTCTCTCATTAATCCGTCGGCTGCTATTAAATTCCAGTAATTCCAAACGATTTTTACGAATATGTTGATAAAATTTCTCTGCAGATAGACAAAGAACATATAGCTGATGATATCTTCATGTAAAACTTTAAAACTGATTTTACTCACCACTGAAATCTTTAGAGTGCATTTCATTGCCGCCCAGTTCTTGCGGCAGCATCTCTAAGGGCACATGCTCATACAACGCCTCCACATTTGAGTGCACATACAGTTTATCACTTAGTTCTTTGTTAAGAAAGGGTGACATCAGCGCTAATAGTCGATCCATAAAGGGCACTATATTGATAAAATGCACCGCCTTCAGATGAACCGTACTGGCTTCCTGCAGAGAGTGGCAAATGCTCATAATGCATTTTTTGTATTTGGCATTATTTATTGTATTCTCGCAATTACCTGTACGTAGTATAGAAACCTTTTCATTTGCATTATGCTAACCTTGGTCAAGTGGGTTAATGTAGCACCAGTTAAATCGACGACCAGAATAAAACCAGTCGTAACACCGAGCTCTTGGGGTATAATGTCCTGACCCATGAAATATCTAGAGGGAGAAAAAGAAATGTAGTTAAAACAATATAATTTTAGTACAAAGAAATCTATCCGATTTATCTTTTTAATTTTTAATTTTTAATTTTTAATTTTTAATTTTTAATTTTTAATTTTTAATTTTTAATTTTTAATTTTTAATTTTTAATTTTTAATTTTTAATTTTTAATTTTTAATTTTTAATTTTTAATTTTTAATTTTTAATTTTTAATTTTTAATTTTTAATTTTTAATTTTTAATTTTTAATTTTTAATTTTTAAATTTTGTTTTCAGTAGTTTTATAATTTTATTAATATTAATAATTTCCGGAAATACCTATTTGTAATAGGAAAAAGTGAAAGTCAAGGGTGTTTATATGGTGACGGAGATATTGACGACGCAGAGCGAACGGTCTTCAACTGCAGTCGGTGGCGGAACGAAAAATTAAACTGGAGCAGGAGATTGGACCCGTAACTGTTTGATGATACGAAGGTATTTTACCTACGTCTTAAATAAAAAAAATGAATATAATTAATTTTATTAATTATATTAATTTTTTTAATTTTTATTAATTTTACTAATTTTATTAATTTTATACGTTTTACTAATTTTTATTAATTTTAATAATATTATTAATTTAATTAATTTTATTAATTTCATTAATTTTAGTTGTTTTAATAATATTAATAAAATTAATAATTTTAATTTTATCAATTTTATTAATTTTGTTTGTATTTTAATATTTGAAATATTTATATAAATTTTATAATTAATAATTTAATAGTTATTTTAATTTTAATTAATTTATTATATTAATTTCATCATTTAATGAATTTTATTTATTTTAATTATTGCATATATTTTAATTGATTTTATAAATATTACTGATTATATAAATTTTATTAATTTAATTAATTTTTGTTAATTTTAATTAATTTTATATATTTTTATAATTTAATAATTTTATCTTAATAATTTTATTAATTGTTTTAATTTTAGTATATTTAGTGACATTATTTGTTTTATTAATTAAATTTATTAATTTTATTTAATTTATTTCTGTATTAATTTCATTAAATTTATTAATTTTATAAATTTTATTATTTTACTGATTTTATTAATTTTGTTAAAATAAATAAATTGATAAAATAATTTTATTTTGTTTTTATTTTTTTGTATTAATTATATAAAATTTATTAATTGTTTTAATTTTATTATGGTTGGTTGGTTGGTGTGCGGGCATCTCCATCTTCGAGGAGAACACTTAGGTCCTTATGGACCCATTGAGACACCCGTTGGGCATTTGCGCCATCCCTTCAACCTATGCTATCAGCGCGTGTGCTGCCTAATTGCGTTGCCAGTTGTCGATTGGGTATCCGGAGTTTCGATCCAATCCGTCCAGTTAATAATTTTACAAAAGTTGTTGATCCTTCCGATATCCAACGATGCAAGTTCCTCTACACCATTTAGGAAGGGTTTCCCCAGGGTTTGCAGTCTCCTTCTGTATAGCGCTGGGCAATCACATATAATGTGGTCGGTGGATGGTTCACTGCTGCCGCAGTAGTTGCATTCGCTTTTCGTTGCGAATCCCATTCTGCTCGCATGTCTGCCCCGTCAGGAATGTAATAATTTTTCTTATCTGGTCCCTCTCTAGGCTTACCAGCTACGATGAACGTTTAGCGTTGTATTCTGGCCAAGTCTTTTTGGCCTTTCTACAGGTTTCTTCATTCTTCCATCTGTCGTTTGCAATTCCAAACGTTACATTTCCAATGGTACTTTTACAGGTGGATATAGGGCGAAGTGCTACGTGTTCAACGTCGCTTTCCTGCAGGGCTGAGCCCTGTCTGGCATCTTCGTCCGCTCTGCAGTTGCCCTCGATTCCGCTATGTCCGTGGAATCCACGTAACCAGAACTCTGTTATTCCTGGATATCTCGTTAAGAGATTTCCGACAGGCACTGACCACTTTCGATTTGATGTCACAGGACTTCAATGAGTTTACCGCCGCTAGACTATCCGTGAACAGGAGAATATCCTCCTGTGATATCTTCCTCACGTTGATCACGTCCGCGGCTCGTTTAATAGTAAGTATTTCCGCTTGGAAAACGCTGCAAAAGTCTGGAATTCTCGATCTTATACTTAGGCCTATATCCGCGGAGTAGATACCATAGCCGACCTTGTCATCCAGTTTGGACCCATCGGTAAAGATGTTTATTGGTCCATACATTGCGTTCTCGTTCTCTGCCCACTCCTTTCTGGTGGGCGTTTGATTTCCGTGTATTGAGCACGTTGTCAGTTTCAAGTGAGATGTTGATATGGTTCAGGATCCTTGAATGTCCTATGGAAGGATCCCAATGTTCAATCTTGTTTAGTCGAATAGCCAATTTGAGAGCGGATCATTTGCAGCTCAGATCTGGTGGTAGTAGATTGAGTATCGTGTAGAGAGCCTTAGAGGGGGTCGATCTCATACATCCGGTTATCAGGAGACAAGAGGATCGTTGAACACGATCCAATATAGCATTGTAAATCCAAAGTGTTACCTTGGGTTTAAATCCCTAGGTTTTCCCGATAGCTTTATGGCATGTATATAAAGCTATGAGTGTCTTGTTGGATCTGCTTTCAATGTTCTGTCTCCAATTAAGCTTCCTGTCTAATATAAGGCCCAGGTAGTTCGCCGTATCGGAAAAGTTGAGTTGTTTGTTGCCCAGATAGATATTGGATGTAGCGGGCGATTTCTGTTTCCGACTGAAAAGGACTAGTTCTGTTTTGTCAGGGTTCGCATTAAGTCCTCTACTGGCACACCAGTTTGCCAGGATGTTGATATTGTCCTGCATCCTTTGTTCGAGACAAGATAAACTAACCCCAGAGACGCAGACTCCAACCGTTTGAGAACGTCGTTGACGGCAAAATTCCACAATAGCGGCGATAATACTCCCCCTTGAGGGGTGCCTCTAGTCACCCTTCTAGTGAGGGTGTGATTTCCCAGCTTTGAGGTGATAGTTCTCTTTATTAGCATGTTGCTTGCTAATATGTGAGTTGATATGTAGGCTGTTGAGCTCTGTCATGATGCAGAGGGGTATGATGTTGTTGAAAGCTCCCTCTATATCAGTGGTGTTCATTTCATAGAACAATTGTTCCCGCTCAACTCACATGTATTCTTACTCTCTTGCTTTCAGTCGTCACTAAAACAGCGACGAATGAACATGTGCAGCGGATGTATGCCGATGTTTTCTTAATGTACAACAAAACACAACTATATTAATAATTAAATTTTAAAACTATTTTATATAGAATGAAAAAAGTCTCCCTAATGTATATTTGTATATATTATGTACATTTATATACATTAAAACTGCTTTTTACCCATTCAACATTTCTTATAGTGCAATTCTCTTTTTCTCACCAACACAATTACATTTACACTTTTGAACAGCACTGCTCTATATCCATAAAGGCAACTAGAGAAAATTCTTTCTTATCTAACGATTTCTCTATGGGATACAAAAGTGCATGGAGTGCGGTTTCTGTCGATTTCCCCTTTGTGTAGGCATGCTGAGCATTCGAAAGGAGATTCGGGCCAATTGAATTGTATTATATTTAGTAACATTATTTATTTTATTACTTACTTACTTAATTGGCCAGTTACAATTTACGAAACGTAGTTCATAAATTTGAGGCCTGAAGTAATAAAGAATTCCACACGCTTCGGTCTTCTGCGTGTGTTCTCCAGTTAGTCCTACCAGATGATGGCACATCGCCTACCACTTGGTCCTTCCAACGGAGTTTGGGTCTCCCTGCTCTGCGCCGTCCTTCTGGTTCGCCTTCAAACACCTTTCTCACTGGAGCATTTACATCCATCCTGGCAACATGTCCCAGCCATCGAAGTCGTTGGATTCTGACTCTTTTAGCTACGTCGATGTCGTGGTAAAGCTCATACAGCTCATGGTTCATCCGATGGCGAAACTGGCCTTCGACACAGATAGGTCCATATATTTTTCGGAGTACTTTTCTCTCGAATACTCCCAGGTTTTGTATGTCCGTTGTAGTAAGCACCCATGATTCGGCACCATACAACAGAACAGGTAAGATAAGCACCTGGTACAGCTGTTTCTTAGTATTCCGAGAGAAGGTGGTGTTACTAAAGTGCTGCCGAAGTCCGTAGAAACATCTATTGGCTAGCACTATTCTCCGTTTAATTTCTTGGCTGACATTATTCATCTTGTTGACGGAAGATCCGAGGTAGGTAAATTCGTCGACTACCTCAAAACAATAATTGTCAACGTTCACGGTGCGTCCCCATCGAGAGGACTCTTTGTTCGTCGAAATCATTATTTTTGTTTTGTCCTCGTTGACCGCTAAACCCATTTTTGCTGACTCCTTTTCTAGCGATGAGAAAACTGCAGTAACATCCCGCAGATTTCGGCCAATGATATCTATATCATCGGCGTATGCTAGTGGCATGTGGCTTTTGTGGAATATGGTGCCAGACATGTTGATACCAGCCTTTCTCATCACCTTCTCCATAACTATGTTAAATAGTGTACAGGACAGGCTATCGCCCTGCCTGAGACCTCTTTCCGTGTTGAATGGTTCAGACTGATCCTTACCAATCTTAACCGAGGATTTGGTGTTGTCTAAGGTACATTTGCAAAGTCGAATCAGCTTTGCAGGAATACCAAACTCAGACATGGCCTCATAAAGCCTATTCCTTATCGGAGAGTCGAAGGCAGCTTTGTAGTCGACAAAGAGGTGGTAGGTGTCGATCTGCTTTTCATGGGTTTTTTCCAGGATTTGTCGTAAGGTGAATATTTGATCCGTCGTAGATTTGCCAGGTCTAAAGCCGCACTGATATGGTCCAATTAGTTTTTCTACAATTGGCTTTAGACGTTCACACAATATGCTTGAAAGGACCTTGTACGCAATTGGTAATAGGCTTATTCCACGGTAGTTCTTACATTCACTACGATCTCCTTTCTTGTATATGGGACATAACAGACTGAGACTCCAATCCCCGGGCATGCTCTCCTCTTGCCAGATGTTCTCCATGAGCTGATGCATGCTCCTAATCAGCTCCTCCCCGCCAGCCTTAAACAATTCAGCAGGGAGACCATCGGCTCCAGCAGCTTTGTTGTTTTTAAGGCGGGAGATGGCCATACGTATCTCGCTCTGGCTCGGAGGTGGACAGTTAATACCATCGTCATGGATTGGAGCGGGGTCTTCTGGAGTGGTGTCAGTATCCAGTAAATTTCTAAAGTGATCTCTCCATATCTTTAGAACGTTATCCGGGTCCGTCACTAGCTGACCATCGCTGTCCTTGCAGGAGGGCAACCCTGTTCCACGCATTCTCGCTTTCACTCTCTTGTAGAATTTTCGGGCTTCCCCTCTACTTCGGAGCAACTCAGTGCACTCGTCCTGCCTCTTCTTCAGCTCCTTCTTTTTTCTTCTAAAAAGACGCGTTGCCTGTCGTCTCTTCTCCCTGTGCCGTTCACGAACAGCTCGCGTTGCCATTGGCTGCAGTTTCGCCCTGTATGCAGCAACCGTCTCTCTCGTGGCATTGCGACATTCATCATCGTACCAGGCATCTTCTTGAGACGGCTTTGAGTACCCAAGTACGCTTCTCGCAGCCCGTTCTAAGGAGTCGGCTATATTTTGCCACTGCGAGGTTATATTGTCAGGGGTTGGAGCATTCCGCAGCAGTTGAGTTAGGTGGTTGGAGTAGGCGTTTGCTACCTCTGTGGTCCGCAGTTTACCGATGTCCAGCTTTCGTTGTGCCTGGTTACGTACGTTTTTCGCCATGCTTAGTCTTGTGCGTACCTTAACTGCGGTAAGGAAGTGATCGGAGTCAATGTTCGCACCCCTAATCACTCGTACGTCCAGAACACTCGATGCGTGCCTTCCATCGACTACCACATGATCAATCTGATTCCTTGTCAATTGATCTGGAGATAACCATGTTGCCTTATGAATATTTTTATGGTCAAATCTAGTGCTGCAAACTACCATATTTCTTGCCGCAGAGAAATCAATCAGTCTGATGCCATTGTTCGACGTTTCGGTGTGCAGACTAAATTTTCCGATGGTAGGCTCAAATGCGGTTTCCCTGCCTATTTTAGCATTAAAATCGCCTAGTACAATTTTAATGTCATGGCTCGGGCTACGGTCATATACATTTTCTAGGCTCTCGTAGAACTCGTCTTTGTCCTCATCGCTTTTCTCTTCTGTCGGAGCATGGGCACATATAAGTGTTATGTGGAAAAACTTTGTTTTGACTCTTATGGTGGCTATACGTTCACACACCGGGTTGAACCTTGAGACTAGGTGTCGCAGTCTCTTGCCCACCACAAATCCACATCCAAACTCGTGCTTGTCCGCATGGCCACTATAGTAGATATCGCACGTCTTCATGCGCGAGCACCCGTGTCCCGTCCACCGGATTTCCTGTAAAGCGGTTATGTCAGCCTTGTATTCTTCGAGGACTTCCGCCAGTTGGATAGAGGCACCTGGTCTATACAGTGTTCTAACATTCCAAGTGCATATCCTTAAATCATGGTCCTTAATTCGTTTGCGGTGGTCGTCAACATTTTGGGGGGTCCATTTTATTCTTTTCTTACTTCTTTTCATTGCAATAGTTTATACTATTTTATTTAATTTTATTTATTTTATTTTATTTAATTTTATTTATTTTATTATTTCATTTAATTTCATTAACTTTATTAATTTCTTTTATTTTATTAATTTCATTAATTTTTATTAATTTCATTAATTTTTAATTTTATTATTTTATTAATTTTATTAAATTTTTTAATATTATTATTTTTTAATTTTCTTATTTTTATTAATTTAATTAAATATTGTGATTTTATTAATTTTATAAATATTAATATTTTATCAATTTCATCAATTTTAATAATTAATTTTTTTTTATTAAATTTAATTAATTTTAATTATACAAATTATTATACAATATTTATACAAAAATATACAAAAATTTAATTTGTTTTATTAATTTCAATAAAATTAAATGAAATTTTAAATTTTTAATTTTTAGTTGGTTAATATAATTTTTAGTTGTTAATTCTTTATTTTTAGTTGTTAATTCATTATTTTTGGTTGTTAATTTTTTGCTGTTAATTTAAATTTTTAGTTGTTATTTTTAATTTTTTTTGCTGTTAATTTTAGTTTGTAGTTGTTAATTTTTACTATTGACTTACATTTTTAAAGCATCAGTAAAGTTAAATTTAGTCGCATCTGGACTTAGCAATTTCGTTATGACCACCCTACAGCCATCTGATGTTTGCTTGGGCAATAGAAAAGCGGCACTACAATGGACAATTTGTTAGTATAGGTTTAAACATAGGATATCACTTCAACTGACACTGTTTCAAAAATTGTCAACATTCGGGGCGATTCTGCATCGAAATCTCCAAAAAATTCATCGAAATGCGTTCGACATGTTAAGTTGGTGTCAATCAATTGTTTCGTTGCCTCCATGCTGCAATTGGATACCGAATAGAATAGCAATGCCTCATGTTCCGTCAGATGCGGCAAATGGGGTTGAGACTGGATCCATTGGACAAGTTTTAACACCTCCTCACGTTTGATGGCGGGATGGCGGTCATATTGCTCTTCCAAATTAAATAGTTGCCACATTGTGAGCGCAGGCGTGCGGTCCCCCAGCGAGTCTCGAACACTTCAACAGTTAAATATAAACTGCCTTACAGATTCTGCGAGTGATTAAATGTAAGCGTGATATTATGATTGTGCTTAATACACACAAACAAAAGTTGACAAGACTTGTAACAGTCTCTCATGGCATCCAAAACCAATTATAGAAATATTAAAAAACTCGTTTTAAGTAAATTAAGTTGAGTTTGATGTATTACATCCACATCGACTTGTGACAATGAACAAGATAATAAGGGACTGACATAACCTTTGAACTTGAACTAAGAGTAATTGGTCATAATAAGATGATATGATGTAACCTCAAGTGAAATGAATTATAATAAAATAAAAGAAGGAAATGAAGTAATTTAATAAAAATATTAAAGAATTGTAATAGTAATTTTATTAACAAATACTTTTATTTTTTAATATTGTACTTAAACTTCAGTCAACTTCTAATTTCTTAAAATTACCCTCAATACCAAAAAGTTCCGATGTTGGTTTTGCTTTGGCCGGACGTAATTTCTCATTAATGCGACGTTGGTGATCGTAATCAAGAATTGCCAAACGATTACTACGAAATTTGGTATAAAACTCCTCTATTGGCATTCAATTAAAAGAAAAAATATGAAAATATTAAAAAAATACGTAAAAATGTATTACAACAACCCATATTACCTCTTAGTTCTACATAAGGTTTCTCATTGCCCCCCAACTCTTGCGGCATCATATCTTGGGGCACAAATTTGTAAAAAGTCTGCATATTACTGTGTACATGAAACAGATCCATTAGTTCTTTCTTCATAAAGGGGCTCATAAGGGCCACTAGTTTTTCGATGAAAGGTTTGGTGTTGATGAAATGTAAACCCTTGAGACGGGCAGGTGCACCTTCCTAAAGAGGTTATAGGAAACGTAAATGTATATGAAGTTATCAATTCTTGGTATAGAGTTTTGAAAGGCTTACCTGTAAATAGAATAGAAACTTTTTCATTTGTATCAAACCGATGCGTGCGATATGACTTAGGGTGACGCCATCGAAGTCAACGACAAATATGACTCCGGGCACAATGCCAGTTTCCTGCAAAAATATATCCTTGCCCAGGCAATAGCTGTAAGGGAAGATGGAGAAGGTGAAGTAGATATAAGAATAATAGGTAAATAGTATAAATACATAATTGACATATTTTAGTTATATACAAATCCTTACAAATCTCCCGGTCCGGATTAAATTATAACCACCGAACTTCAACAGGTATTGCCGTGGCTGAAGACTATCTTTAACGGCTGTTTGAAACAGTCCTATCTGCCAATAAGATACAGAATGGCCTTTGAGACGATCATGGACGATATTATTAAGAATTCAATCGACCCGTACCTCCTTTCGAATGCCCAACATGCACAAACAAATTGTAAATCGACCAAAGCAATCATTAGACAGTACAGCACATGATTTTGGAACTTAATTCTGAGAACTGCACGTAAATGTAGCCCCAAAATGAATAAATTCTGCATCATTCCTTTTGTCAAGTTACATGCCATAATAATTTAATATCGATTTGAAGTTAGTAAGTATCGTATAAGGGAATTTGCAACACTGGGGAACACTTTGGATTGACAACTCTATTGTGAAGCCAATATGGCTCTGCAAAAAGATCAGTTCCGTCATGTGCGTCGAGTTCAAAGTTCCTCCTGTCTCCCAATTACCGGCTGCATGGGATCAAGGCACATCTATGGCACTCAACACGATACTTACTCTAATACCACCTGATTTGAGCTGAAAATGCTCTGATCTCAATTCAACCATACGCTTAAACTAAATAGAAAACTGGGATGCATCTTTCGGTCACTCAAGGATCCTGAACCAACTCTGTATCTCAATTAAACTGACTACATGCTTAGTACACGGAAATCGAACAACCTCTACGAAACCAGAACGCTCTCCAGAAAGGAGTGGACATAGAAAGTAAACATTATGTATGGACCACTAAACATCTTTACTGATGGGTTCAAACTTGATGACAAGGTCGGCTACGGTAACTACTACGCGACAATAAAGTCAAAGATTTCAGATTCGTGCAGCGTTTTCCAAGCGGAAATACTTGCTTTTAAAAATGCGGCCAATGAGATTAACGTAAGGCAAATATTACAGGAGGATTTAATCCTACACCAAATCGAAAGTGATCAATGCCTGTCCGACATCTTTCAACGGGATACCCAAGAAAATAGAGTTCTGACCACGTTGATACCTGGACAAAGAGGATTTGGGGGCAACTGGAACAAGGAGCACTACGCCCTATGTCCTTTAAATACACAATAGGATATCTAACGTTGATAATAGCAAACGATAGACGAAAGAGTGAAGAAACTAGTATGAAAGTCAGAAATAAATGGCCAGAATACGACTTGAAACGTATGTCGAACCTAATAAATATCAAAAGAGACCAGATTAGGATTATTATTACCTTCCTAGAGGACACGCAAACATTTTATTTATCTGCCGACCATATTATATGTGACTGCCCAGCCTTATGGAGAAAGAGACTGGAAACCATGGGAAAACCCTTCCTAAGTGGCATAGAAGAACTGGCATCTTTGCACATCGGCATAATCTACAACTTTAGTAAGTCCACCTACTGGACGGATTGGATCGAAGCTACAGAATCCTAATCAACTATAAACGAAATTCGCCACAGGAACTATTCACGCAACCAGGCACCATATACGCTGGAAGCATTGGGTGAAGGGGTGCCACAACGTCCAATAAGAAACACAATGGGTCCATAAGGACCCAAATGATTTTCTCCTCTACTGGAGGATTTCTGCATACCAACCAACTAATAAATAATTTAATTAATTAAATAAAATAATTAAATGTAATAAATGTAATTATTTTAATTAAGGATATCAATTTTAATTAAGGATATTAATTTTAATTTTAATTAATTTTTTTTAAAGTAATCAAATTGTATAAATAAGTCAAATGCATTTAATTATTTATTTTCATTTATTCAATTAAGTATACAATTGAAATTAATTGATTTAATTTCATTGATTTATTAATATCATTAATTAATTAACTAACTTAATTTATTACTTTAATTATTTTTTTAAGTTTATTTAATTTATTAAATTATTTTTTTGGTTTATTTAATTTATTTAATGTATCTAATTTATTTAATTTTTTTAATTTATTTAATTTATTTAATTTATTTAATTTATTTAATTTATTTAATTTATTTAATTTATTTAATTTATTTAATTTATTTAATTTATTTTATTTATTTAATTTATTTAATTTATTTAATTTCTTTAATTTATTTAAGTTATTTAATTTATTAAATTTACTTAATTTATTTAATTTATTTAATTGATTTAATTTATGTAAAATTTTTAATTTATTTAACTAATTTAAATTTATGGTATTTATTTAATTTATTGAACTGATTTAATTCAATTTATTTATTTAATTTATTTAATTTACGTAATTTATTTAATTTATTTAATTTATTTAATTTATTTAATTTATTTAATTTATTTAATTTATTAAATTTATTTAATTTATTTAATTTATTTAATTTAATTAATTTTTATAATTTATTAAATTTATTTATTTAACTTAATTAGTTAATAAGGTAATAATATTTATTTAATAAATAATATTTAATTAAGTTACTTAATTCTAAGTAATTAAAAAAATTATTAAACTAGTTAATTAACTAAAATTATTTATTAAATTAATTAAATTAACTTAACTTTTTTTGTACTAGCTTAATTATTAATAATTAACTTAATTTCTAATAATAACAAACATAATTTCCCTTTACACCCCATGAATGAGGTATGAGATAGCTTCTTGCGTTGTTGTGATTTAACACGCTTCCTATTTTTAGATTCACAACTAACGGCACATACTTGTTTATCAACGAATGCGAACGTTACTGTTTAAGAATCTTTTTTACTAGACATGCCGATTATCTCGACACTTACACTGCGAAGTTGATGTCGACAACATTGAGGGGAGCGGTAATGAATGAATAAATGATCAAATGACTGGAGCCGGGAATCGAACCACAGATCTCCCTCACTGCAGTCGCGTGTACTAACCACTATGCCTCGGCTGGTGCCTAATTAGCCTAATTATTAGTAATTAATTTAATTGTTAATAGTAAATGTAATTAATTAACTTAATTATTAATAGTTTTCTTTATTATTTATAATTGATTAACTTAATTATAACTAATCATTACTAATAATTATAATTAAATGAATTTACTTAGTTATTAAACCTAAAATTGATTAACTTAAATACATATAAATAATTAACTTTATTATTTTAATTTTTTTTTAATTAAATGAATTTTATAGTTTAGTAAATTGAATTAATATTATTGTAATAAATTAAATTAAGAAAAATTAATGAAATTAATTTAGTGAATGACAAATTAAGTTAATTGTATTAATTATTTCCTAACAATAATTCATAAAATAATTAATTTAATTAATTAATTAACTTAACATAATTAATTATTTATTATTCTTTTAAAAATTAAGTTTATTATTTTAATTAATTGTTTAATTAACGTAATTAATTTTTGTTTTGGTTAAGATAGCTAATGTAGTTGTTTAATTAAGTTGATATTTTATATTTGTTAATTTAAATAAAATTAAATTAAATAAATTTATTAAATAAATTAATTAATTTTACTATATTAAATAGTTTTTAACAATAACTAATTAATTTTACAACTTATCATCATAAATTATTTATTACATTATTAATAAAAAAGTTAAACTTATAATTTAAATTTTTTAACATTAACTGTTTAATTAAAGTATTTAACTTTTTTTAGTTTAAATAATTAATGTTGTTTTTTACTTAAGTTAATATTTTATATTTGTTAATTTAAAACAATTAATTAAAAAATATATGCGATTAATTTAACTAAAGTAATTAATTTAATTAACGTTATTAGTTACATTTATGTAATTAAATAATTCCATTAACTTATTTTCTTTAATTCTATTTAATACTTTAATTAATATCATTAAATATTTTTACTGATTTCATTAATTATATCCTCTATATAAAGAAATAATACCCACAAACGTTAGAAAAATTTTAAATTTCTTTTAAATATTTGATTATTTAAATATTTTATTTCAAATGTTAAAAAAGTTTTAAGGAAAAATCTATTCTAATTTTTTAATTTTTTTAAAATTAATATTGACTATAAAAATTATAAGGAAATTAAAACTTCCCATATTTCGCAAAATTTTATTTTTACATGTTTTTCTTGCTAAAACATATTTTATCCAAATAATGACATGACTTAAATTGTTATTTTTTATTTGAAATTTCTATCCCATCCGCAGTTGATGATGGAATAACAAATATGACTTAGACTTTGTACTTTAAAATTATTTCGGTAAAGGTACAAATATTAATTCCTTATTCACTATCGAAAATACATTCACTTCTACTTACATTTTCATAGCGGCAGCAAAACTGAATTTCGAGACATCTGTATCAATCACTTTTCCCATAATAACGCCATAACCATCGGGTGTAGTCCGTTTCAGGGGGAAGCCAGCACTTAACATGAAATTAGATATACACTTTAGCCCAACTAATATTCATTAGATTATAAACAAAACCGTACATTGTTTTTAGAGCCAGTTGCCACTCAGCACTTTCCACATCCACATTACCAAAAAAATCATCGAAATGAGTTCGACACGTCAAGTAGGTGTCGATCACTTCTTTTGTGTATTCTACGCTGCCGCAGCAGGCTGCCAAGAAAATCATTACTTCCTGTTCTGTCAGACAGTTCATATGCGGCTGGGCCTTCATCCATGTTAGGAGTTTTTGCACCTCGTCACGTTTGAATTCAGGATGAAGCGCGTATTCCTTGTCCAAATCGAATAAATTCCACATATTTTTTTAGTTATCCCAGTGGGAAATTTGCAAGAGGTAGAACGAGAATCACAATTTAAGAGCGATGTTTACTTTAGAGCTGTCCAAAGTAGATTAACTCGAATTTATAATGAAGCGTTTTACTAACTCGGATGATGTTTGTTTTAATTTACTACAATGTATTTTAATTATAATTTTTTATTTATTTGCGAGTTGCTCTTTGTGCTGTACCAGTTCCTACAAAATAGCTATGATGTTATGACGGCTACAATTCGGCATTCATTTGAATATAATTTAATGATTCTATTTTATATTTTAATTGCAAATGTTATAATTAAAATGAATGAAGTAAAGATAAAAGGTATAAGGTGTATAAGGTGTATAAGGTATAAGGTATAAGGTATAAGGTATAAGGTATAAGGTATAAGGTATAAGGTATAAGGTATAAGGTATAAGGTATAAGGTATAAGGTATAAGGTATAAGGTATAAGGTATAAGGTATAAGGTATAAGGTATAAGGTATAAGGTATAAGGTATAAGGTATAAGGTATAAGGTATAAGGTATAAGGTATAAGGTATAAGGTATAAGGTATAAGGTATAAGGTATAAGGTATAAGGTATAAGGTATAAGGTATAAGGTATAAGGTATAAGGTATAAGGTATAAGGTATAAGGTATAAGGTATAAGGTATAAGGTATAAGGTATAAGGTATAAGGTATAAGGTATAAGGTATAAGGTATAAGGTATAAGGTATAAGGTATAAGGTATAAGGTATAAGGTATAAGGTATAAGGTATAAGGTATAAGGTATAAGGTATAAGCAATGCAAAATTGTAAAACCTTCAACTTAATCAATTATGTATAAAAACGTTAAAAAATGATTTCGAAATTAAAACTTAAAAATTTCTTTTCAAATCACCCACCATTATTTTATTTTACAAATTCTCTACATATTTTATCTACAGTCAGTACAAACTTTTTCCCACATCCGCACCATAGTTTGGACTCAATCGATATCCAATTTCTTAAAATTTCCCTCCACGCCAAATAGGTCTGAAGCATTTTTGGGTTTGCCCGGACGCAATTTTTCATTGATACGACGACTGCGATCAAATTCCATGAGATCCACACGGTTAGCACGTAGTTTGTTATAGAAAATTTCTGTAAAAATAATGTAGAAAGTTGTAATACAAACCTGCCGAGAACCATACTAGTAGCTGTCTTACCCTTTAAGTCCTTTGAATGCAATTCCTGGCCACCATTCTCCTGTGGCATTATATTCTGCGGCACACACTTAAAAAACTCTTCTATATTGCTGTGCACTTGGAAGACATCGAGTAGTTCCTTTTTCATGAACGGTGTCATGATGGCCAACAGTTTATCAATAAAGGGTACAATATTGATGAAGTGGACACCGATAAGGCGTGCGGGTATTGCTTCCTATTGTATATGTTGTAATATAAATATGTGATAGAAATGTATGTGTTTTTATGTGTTGTTGTATTACCTGTATATAAAAGAGAAACTTTTTCATTTGTAATATGCCTATACGGGCAATATGACCCAAAGTGACACCGGTAAAATCTATGACAAATATAAATCCCGGTATTACACCGGTCTCCTGCAGCCAGACATCTTGAGTGATACAGAATCTGAAATAAGGAAATACAGTACAAAATAAAAATGGATTTTTATTCTAAATCTGCTATTTTGCTTTGTATTTGTCTCCTCCATATGAGGCAGGGTATCAGATTTCGATGCAAATACATTTGTATCTTTAAAAGGCATGTTTCCATAACAATTAAAAGATATTAATCGCATTGTTTATTTATTAATTGATAGTAATTATAGTAATTTCGTTATTATTAAAAATTGCCATATCATTGTTGTACGTTGAGACGTGAAACACTTTAATAAATTCTCAGTTTACGAAACAATTAAATATTAAACAATTAAAAATTACATGCCGAAATTTGGAAACTATCTCTGACTGCCTAGAAAACACTTTTAGGATATCAAGTATTGCTAATATGTAGCTTTACACTGACAACAGAGTTATTGAGAAGTCAATGTTATTGAGAGTTTTACCGGTTTTAAAAATATTTGACTCTTAAATATATACCCAGCAAAATATTTTGTTGCAAAGAAACAATTACAGAACAGCTTTTACTGATAAGTAACAAGTTCCACATTCGGTTGCACAATATATTATTTTTGTTTGAAATTGTCCCAAAACCAACATGTTCTCATGGAACCTGTTATGAAATGAATTGCTACATAACTGAATTAGATATGCTGTTTTTTGAAATTTCATTGATTTTCAATTGGGTGCTAGTTCGAAATATATTTTAACTCCGATTTTTGAGTTTTTCTTAATAAATACCCTCTAAAAAATACTTATTTCGAATACGAATATTAATTTTCTGTTCTACGGAATCTGTGGTGAAACATGTTGTACATAATCGGTTATATAGAACCAGAAACAGAATAGAAAGTCGATTAAAAAAGAAACGATTCTAGTATCAATACCATTCGCAACAAGTTCTGAAAAATTTTCCTGGGTATATACAAGTAAATAAATTTTTAATTTTTAATTTTTAATTTTTAATTTTTAATTTTTAATTTTTAATTTTTAATTTTTAATTTTTAATTTTCAATTTTTAATTTTTAATTTTTAATTTTTAATTTTTAATTTTTAATTTTTAATTTTTAATTTTTAATTTTTAATTTTTAATTTTTAATTTTTAATTTTTCATTTTTAATTTTTAATTTTTAATTTTTAATTTTTAATTTTTAATTTTTAATTTTTAATTTTTAATTTTTAATTTTTAATTTTTAATTTTTAATTTTTAATTTTTAATTTTTAATTTTTAATTTTTAATTTTTAATTTTTAATTTTTAATTTTTAATTTTGAATTTTGAATTTTGAATTTTGAATTTTTAATTTTTAATTTTTAATTTTTAATTTTTAATTTTTAATTTTTAATTTTTAATTTTTAATTTTTAATTTTTAATTTTTAATTTTTAATTTTTAATTTTTAATTTTTAATTTTTAATTTTTAATTTTTAATTTTTAATTTTTAATTTTTAATTTTTAATTTTTAATTTTTAATTTTTAATTTTCAATTTTCAATTTTTAATTTTTAATTTTTAATTTTTAATTTTTAATTTTTAATTTTTAATTTTTAATTTTTAATTTTTAATTTTTAATTTTTAATTTTTAATTTTTAATTTTTAATTTTTAATTTTTAATTTTTAATTTTTAATTTTTAATTTTTAATTTTTAATTTTTAATTTTTAATTTTTAATTTTTAATTTTTAATTTTTAATTTTTAATTTTTAATTTTTAATTTTTAATTTTTAATTTTTAATTTTTAATTTTTAATTTTTAATTTTTAATTTTTAATTTTTAATTTTTAATTTTTAATTTTTAATTTTTAATTTTTAATTTTTAATTTTTAATTTTTAATTTTTAATTTTTAATTTTTAATTTTTAATTTTTAATTTTTAATTTTTAATTTTTAATTTTTAATTTTTAATTTTTAATTTTTAATTTTTAATTTTTAATTTTTAATTTTTAATTTTTAATTTTTAATTTTTAATTTTTAATTTTTAATTTTTAATTTTTAATTTTTAATGTTAATAATAATTTTAATAACATAAAAATTAATAATGTTAATAACTTAAAAATTAAAAATGAATAATTTTAATAACTTAAACATTAAAAATTAAAGATTAAAAATTAAAAAATTTAGAATAAATTAAAAATTAAAATTTAACATAAAAAATTAAAAATTCGATATTCAAAATTCAAAATTTAAAATTCAAAATTCAAAATTCAAAATTCAAAATTCAAAATTCAAAATTCAAAATTCAAAATTCAAAATTCAAAATTCAAAATTCAAAATTCAAAATTCAAAATTCAAAATTCAAAATTCAAAATTCAAAATTCAAAATTCAAAATTCAAAATTCAAAATTCAAAATTCAAAATTCAAAATTCAAAATTCAAAATTCAAAATTCAAAATTCAAAATTCAAAATTCAAAATTCAAAATTCAAGATTCAAAATTCAGAATTCAAAATTCAAAATTCAAAATTCAAAATTCCAAATTCAAAATTCAAAATTCAAAATTCAAAATTCAAAATTCAAAACTCAAAATTCAAAATTCAAAATTCAAAATTCAAAATTCAAAACTCAAAATTTAAAATTAAAAACAAAAATTAAAATTGAAAATTATTAGTTGCTAATTTTTAAATTTATAGTTGTCAATTTTTTTGTTTATTAATTATTAGTTGTAAATTTTTAAATTTTTATTTTTGATTAATAGTTTTTAAATTTGTTAGTTGGTTATTTGTTAGTTGTTAATTTTAAGCTTTTTAATTTTTTTATATTAATTCTTAATTTTTAGTTAAATTTAAAATTATAAATTTTTGTTTTTTATATTGTATTTTTTTTTTAATTTTTTTTTGGATTTAAAAATTCACTTTAATGTCAAAATTTCATTTTTTTCCAATTAAAAAGTACTTACAGCTTCATTGAGTCAGCGAAACTGTAATTGGCTGTATCCGTATCTATAAGTTTGCCCATTATGACGCCATATCCTTCCGGTGTCCTTTTAGGCAAAGGGCAACATGAACTGGAAAAAACGTAATATCTGTAGAAAACTCCGCTATTTCACAAAATCGATTCAAATATAACTCCGGTTAATGGGAAACCTACACCGTTTTCATAGCCCGTTTCAGCTCCGGTCTCTCTATATCTATATTGCCGAAAAAATCATCTACATGTGTCCGACATGTCAAATGTTTCGTATATTCCATACTGCAATGGCAGGCATAAAAGAATAACATTGCCTCCTGCTCCGTCAGATTAGGCATATGAGGCTGAGCCTGTATCCACTGTAGCAATTTTTGCACTTCATCACGTTTCATCTCAGGATAACGCGCATATTGTTCGTCGACATCGAAAAGATTCCACATTTTGCGTTGTCGATATTATAATTCTCGCTTTCGCACAATTGCACTGCTAACTTTCGATTGAATTGATGTTCCATTGTTACATTTTGGTATAGCCTCTGTTTTTTTTGAGTGATATCGTGTGCTTGCCATAGGTACATGACTATTTGGTTTGACATGTATATTTTTTTTTTCTTAATTAAATTGAGTTGCATTATTATTGTTATTATTATAGCACGCTACGCAAATAAAACAAATTGCAAGTGTACGAACGTGCTTCGCACGAGGTAATTGCATACGCTGCATACAGTTTAATGTACAATAATATGAAACAATTTTTTTTTCTAAACAAATTCTTGCACTGTTTAACAATGTAATGAATAAGTATCCATATTTGTTTAATTTATCGGAAAAAATCAATAGTTTTTTAAACTGTAAAGTAACCAAAAATAAAGCTTATGTAGAGCCAAAGTCTCATAAAGCTCCAGATGTTTATAGTTCAAGAAAACAAATACAGACATACCAGCATCAACCTAATATGTGATAGTTTTTAGTCGACCATTACTAAATTTTTTTTAGCACAGCAATATAAGTTAACTTGATATTGTCGTGATCTCTATCCAATGTTATTGTTTTAGTGTGGAGTCATTTTGGCTACAAAATTTTCTACCCAATCATACATACAAACATCTCTATATACAAAATAAAAATATAATGTAAACTTGGTCGTCAAAATGCACTATGAACCCTTCGCATGTTTATTTTGTTATAATTACATGTAATTAACAATGCCGCTTGTCATTGTCTAGAACAGCTTAATGCAGTTAACACATTGTGAATTTAAGTATAATTACTGCCCTATGACGTTAACATCAAAAACAAAACTGAAAGAGGGAAGATAAAAACATTTCATTAAACCAGATTTATAATTTATTAATAAACTTTATTGTCGCATTATTTTGCTATGTGGAATTTCGGTGCAGTTATGTTAGATGTTGGTCAAGTGCAAGTGAACGTAAAGTATATGCGGGAATTTAAACTAGTACAGAGATTTCAGAGAAGCCAAGCTAGAAATGACTTTTATTTTCATGCAAAGCAATGGTCCATATACGTATAATTTTCTTGATAATACCATTAGATATCTTCATTATTTAAAAAAAAGGGGATATCATAAACAATTAAGAAGATATGGCCAAACTTGTAAGCCGCAAAATATTGACTTATTTTTGAATTTCAATAGAAACAAAATAATGTAGCTCTACTTTTGGCTTTGAGTTTGGCCGGTTTTGATTAAATGTGGCAGGTATATATTTTATTTGATACGACCCAAAAGTGTAACACATAGAAGGAGTCACTTTAGACCCAAGGTTTCTTTGAACCAAATTCGATTCATGACTTTTTATGTCGCAGGTACGCACGATAAATTTCCAAAGACGGAACCAATTATTTTGAAATTTAGCTTAGGTTAATATTTTCCCAAGACTTAAAAAAACTTAATTTCCCTTTGCACCCCATGAATGAGGTATGGGATAGCTTCTCGCGTTGTTGTGAATTAACACGCTTTCTATTTTTAGATTCACAACTAACGGCACCTACTTATTTATCGACGAATGCGAACGTCACTGTTTTGAGAAGCTCTTACTAGACACGACGATTGAATCGACGCTTAATACTGCGAAGTTGCTGTCAAACAACATTCGAGGGGAGCCGACAATGAAAGAAAATTTTATTTATTTTTTTCTTTTAAGATGACTGGAGCCAGGTTTGAACCTGCGATCTCCCGCATGGTAGTCGCGTGTTCTAACCACTATGCCACGGCCGGTCCCAAGACTGCTTACGGGAATATGCATGTCCGGACTCTCTATAGAGATGGTGCCTCTATCCAACTGGCGAATGTCCTCGACAAATACAAGACTGACATCACCGCCATCCAGGAGATGAGATGGATGGGACATGGATGCCCGCAACGGTTAATTTGCGACATCTTTTACAGCTGCCACGCAGAAAGACACGAATTTGGATTTGGTTTCATACTCGGCAAGAGACTCCGACACATGGTCACGCAGTTTAACCCTGTAAGTGATCGAATAGCCATAATCCGCATCAAGGCGAAATATTTGTACATCAAGCTGATTTGTGTATACGGAAGACAATGACGATGACATTAAAGATGCATTTTACGAGCGCCTGGAGGAAATATACGACCGCTGCCCTGGCCACGACATTAAAATTGACTGGAGGACTTTAATGCAAAAATAGGAAGGGAAGATATTCTTGGTTCATTGATCGGTAAATTCAGCCTGTATACCGACACGTCAGGCAACGGGTTTAGGATGGTTAGCTTCGCAGCTGGAAGGAACATGGTAGTGAGTGGAACCAGATTCCAGCACAAAGATATCCACAAGGCAATTTGGCTATCCCCCGATCAAAACACCAAAAATCAATATGATCATGTGGTAATTGATGGCAGGCATGCATCTAGTATCATGGAAGTGCATGTGATTCGTGGTGCTAATATTGGCTTGGATCTTTACCTGGTTGCAGCCAAGGTGCGCACAAGATTGAGCAGAGCGAAAGACGCACGTAACCAAACACAAAGAAAGCTGGACATCGCGAAGCTGCAAACCCCCAGAGATAGCTACTGCCTACTCCAACGAGCTCTTCCAACTACTACGACACAACGACTATACTTCTGACGTTCCCGATACACAGCGGCAGCGTATTGCGCATTCCATGGCAACCGCGGCAACAACCGTGCTAAGATATGAAAAACGGCGCAGAGACGAATCCTGGTACGATAAGGAATGTCACTGATGCTGCTTATAGGGCAACGCCATAGCTAATTGTAACCCGCGCTGTTTGGGGAAGGGCACAAGGAGACAGTAAAACAGGCGAGAAAGCCATTTAAGCGACCAAAATTCAGATAAAAGAACGGGAGAACGAGGATAGAGGGCCATACAGGGATAGAGGTGAGGTCCGAAAATGTTACCAGAAAGTAAAAGCAAAAGGCTACGGTAATGAGCTCCTCTCCTGTAAGGACAAGGATGAAATTCTGGCTGGAATTTGAGGACGGTGCCGACGGACTTCCGGCAGAGCTCTTCAAGTCCGGTAGCGAGGAGCTAATAACGAACATGTTCCAGCTATTACGCACAATTTGGCTTAACGAGTGCATGCCCGATGATTGGAATTTAAGCGTATTATGTCCTGTGCTGAAAAATGGTGATTCAAGTGTGTGATCCAACTACCGCGGGATAGGCATTTAACCCATCTCATATAAGGTCCTGTCGAGTGTGCTATGTGAAAGACTAAAGCCAGTGTTATCCAACCTGATCGGGTCCTATCAGTGTAGCTTTAGACCTGGTAAATCAACAACTGACCAGATATTCACACTTTGGCAAATCATGGAAAAGACCCAAGAGAAACAGATCGACACGTACCATCTTTTGGTCGACTATAAAGCTGCCTTCGACAGCCCGATACGGCAGAAATTACTCGAAGCCATGGCTGAGTTTGTTATTCTAGCGAATGATGCTGACTGACACGAAGTCTTCAGTGAATATTGGGTATTACCTAACGGAGCCATTCTAGGCCCAGACGAGGCCCAAATCAAGGCGACTGCCTATCGTGTGACCCTTTCAACATAGTGAAAGCTACAGTAAACACGAGTGGCACGATATTCAACAAAAGCTACATGCTACTCGCGTACGCTCATGACGTAGACATCATCATTGCGGGATGTGACTGCAGCCTTCTCAGGTATACAGAAGGAACCAGCGAAAATGAGTCTAACGGTGAACGAGAACAAAACGAAGTTATTAGTTTCAACGAACAAAGAATTTACTCGTTTGAGAAAATGCGTGAACATTGACAACAATAATTTCGAGATGGTAGATTATTTTATTTACCTGGACATCGCCATCAACAAAGCAAATAATGTCCGCCTAGAAATCCGGAAAAGAATCCTGCTTGCAAATAAATGCTACTACGGACTAAGCAAGCGATGCAATGACAAGGCTCTTTCTCGACGAAAAAAAAACCATCTATACCTGATACTGGTTCTACATGTCTTGATGTACGGTTTAGAATCCTGGGTTATGATACAAACGGATGAATCGGTTCTGGCTGTATTCGAGAGAGAGTATCGGCATCGTATGAATCATGAGCTGTACACAGATAATTAACGTGGTCAGACGTATTAAGGTGCAGCGGTTGCGAGTCATGTTGTACGCATGGACGAAAATGCTCCAGCTCGAAAAGTCTTTGACAATGAACTCGATGGACGGCGCAGAAGAGGGCGACCAAGACTCCGTTGGAAAGACCATACAGAACTTGGTGTGACTAACTGGAGAAGAAGCGCAGAAGATCGAGATGCTTATAATATTTTTCTACGTGAGGTATATAATCCAGTGGGACTGCAAAGAAGTGCCAGCTGCGTTACATGAGACATATGATGCCATACGTTAGCGACATTTATAGGACATATGTAGTACTCGTCGAGATCTTTACAAATAAATCATTAATCTTACGATTAACCAAAGGTAAAAAAGCAGGGTTTAAAAAAAACATTTTAACCAAAGGCCTCTTCCAATGGAAGAGGTCCAGTGAAACTGGACCTCATTGCCAATGAAAGATGGTTGAAAGAATCCACTTGCACAACGACCAAACAGATTTCGCTGAACCAGTCTATAGTCTATCTAAGGAATATCGTAGCTGTAATTACCGGTCACTGGAAAACACGCTAAGAGGTTGAAGGATTTTTTGATACAATGAATATGGATATTCGTACTGAATGAATTTAAAAACAATTTGTTTGAGGATATGTACAAAATTCTTTGGAAAAAACGCTGATGACTTTGCATGATTCTTAGAATTAATAAAAGTAAGTAAAAACCAATTGATTATTTCATTTTTATGAGGCCAAAAACAAAGGAGGCCAAAAACAAAAGGAAATATCATAAAACAAGGAAAATTAGTACACATTGCTTTTATAAATAGGAAAAAAACGAAGTTTTGTAAAAATCGGGGCAAGAACACGCATGCCTCCCATATATCCTGAAATGAGAAAAACTATTATTTTCCCAAATTTTTGTTGTAATTGAAACAAATTTGCCTCAATTTGTCTTTGATATATTACTGACAACTGTGTTTTATTATGTCGAATTATCTCAAAGGATACACCCACCTCCTATATATCCTGAAATAAAAAAACCTTATATTTTCCAAAATTGTTGTTGGAGTTGAACCAAATTTGCCTCAATTTGTCTCTGATATATTACAGACAACTGTGTTAAATTATATCAATTTATCTCGAAGGCCATGCCAACCTCCCATATATCCTGAATGGAAAAAAATTATATTTTACAAAACACCTAATTGTGAGTAAAAGCGTGATAGTAGTAAGACGACACTTATTTCAGTTCAAAAAAAAAAAAATAAAAAAATATTTTTTTTCATACATTAATTTTTAACTGCGAAACTGTTGCTTATATAGAGATATGATATTTCGATTTCGATATTTTTCAGCAAAATCGGACTAGTGATTCTAGAGTTATGTCAAAGAAAAGAGCCTTAAACATGACAAATCCCTAGATTAGACCTAGCGACACGTATAACTTTTTTTATATATATTACTTTCCCCGGTTGTTTGAACCCATTCCAATCACTGACCCCTATGATTTGTTGCAGAGTGTTATTATTGTTTTTAAATTGTATTATTTTTTTTAATAAATTGTTATAAAATTCAATCCAATCCAAAATGTCCCTTTATAATGTATGTAATAGTTTCTTTGTCAACGTTTAGTCGCTAAAAACACATTTCAGTTAGAAATATTTTCACGTTTTTATCTTTGGTAATTTAATGTAAATATTTGCCAGCGAAGTTAAAATTTTAAGCTTTATTAAAAAACTTAAAAAATTTGATTTTTTCCATTTTTCTAAATCTTATTAAAATATAATTATATTAATTTAAAAAAATTTCTAATCAAATTTAAAACTAATCGTTCCAATAACATTTCAGTTATGACGATTATCAAGTTTTTGTCTTAAGTCTTTTGTATGTCAATGTAAGTTTCAGCAACAAAGTTTGTTTCTTAAGTCTTTGGTTTGGATGGACATATTAGGGATTTACATTTGTTGGCTTTTCTTATTCTGCCTCTTCTTCTTCTTTATTATGCTTAATTTATGAAATGACATAAATTCTTTATAGTCTCCATTAAAATTCTACTCAGTCACCGCTGTTCAGTTTTTGCGTTATGTAATATCTGGGATCTCTTTGTGTGACTTTATCAATTTCATTAATAGCCCACATTTGCACATTGCCAGACAGACAGAGAGATAGATAGACAATCAGCCATAGCGACGACGGTGCGAAACCAAATGAAGATATCTTCAGTGTGTTGGCCTAGTCACCGTCAGCTCGGTGACTAGCAGGAGCACAAAGTGTTAGGAGTCTTTGGCAACTACTTTGCCAGGCAGCCACGCGTATTCGCTAACAATGGGGACGACGACGACGACGATGATGGCTATGACGATGGCAATGATGGTGATGGGGACGACGATGATGATGATGACGATCAAGCGCATGCGCACAAGTTCATAAACAACGAAATGCAATGAGGCCGCCGTCGCCGCCACACCACGAGTCATATTGTCTGCTAAACTTCAAAGTTTTGTTGTGGTTTTACGACTAACTAAAGTTGATGGTGGGGTTGATGTTGTTGTCGTTATTGTTGTTCCTGTTGTTGTTGCTGCAATTTTTGATAACTTGATTTGAAATGTTGGTTACTTTGGCGTTGGATATGTTCGGATGTTGCGGCCTTTTTATGTTTGTTTGTTTTGTTTGGTTTGTACCCAACAAACGTGAGGCACGTTACCCAAATAACCAAAGAGGCACAAAAAAGCCAGATTCTGCAGTAAAACAAATACCAAAGTAGAAGACACGACAACAACAATACAATTTTAATGAAAATCGAGAGTTGATTATAAGATCACTGTTAGTTTGTTTGTGGAGGATGGAAAACAACAACATAAGCCGTCAACTATGTTATATGTTATACAGCAACAACAAAAACAACTGCATAATAAAATTGAATTGAGTTCTATAGAGTTTCAAAGTTAGTGATGTAATTTTTGTTGCAGTTAAAGGCACATCCCAACATAGAGGGCATTGATCTCTTTGATGATCTTTGACTGCCTCTGAGAAAAACGATGACTTAAATTTTTGTTGTAGCTAAATTTAGATAAAGTGGCATTCATTAAGTGCTGCTCCTTCTTTTAGTATATTTTATGTAAGCAATTTCTCTCTCTCTCTTTCTTAGAAATTGAAATATCGCAATATCACGTTTAGCAACATAAAAAGATCATTCTCCTTTTCTTTTTATATTTACATGGAAGCACCAATTGTTTATTTTTATTTTTGCGGTTTTAAATAACGAAATCACTTGGCTCCCAAAGGGTCCGTTATAATGGACATTGTGTCATCTTTGATGAAATCTGTTAAATGTTAAACGTCAACATACACGATGTGAGCATACAGGGGGAGCAGTATTTTTTTAGACAAAATGAAAAAAAAAACATCGCAACATATAAGATATCGTTGTATAGGTCTCGACGAGTACTTCATATGTTCTATAGATGTCGGTGACTGTAAATCGGTACAAGAGATATGAACATTATTATTATTATTGAAAAAAAATTCCCAGTCGAGGGCAATTATTAAAGATCACCTCGAGACAACTTCAGAAAAATCTCCCCCCGCTGGTGTTTTGTTTGTAGCTTAATCGCAACATACAATATATCGTTGTATAGGTCTTGACGAGTACTACATATGTTCTATAGATATCGCTGACGCTGATGGAATCATTTTCTCATACTATCCTAGGATTAAATTCCTTTAAAAACAAAGAATATTTTGCTTTGGAAGTATAAAGTTATATTCAAAAACAAAAAAGTTACATATGACAATATGTATTTATAGCATCAACACAAATATTTTTTTATGTTATTTACATTATTGTAGCAAATTATTGTACACTTTTTAGTGCTGTCGGAAAAATCTTAACATAAATAATTGCATATTTTGCTGTACAAATTATTGCATACTTTTTAGGGACATCGAAATAAATTAAGTATTTTCCTGGGAATTAATTTTTAATCTCGTTACAGACAAAATATTATTTTAATTACAAATAAATTCCCAAAAAGAGTAAAAATATGTTATTACTGTAAATCTTGGCACGACTCAAGTTCCGTTCATGACTTTCTAGTTTTGCAAAAATATACCTCGCTGATTCACTTACACCTAGCACAAATGCTTAGTTTTGCAAATGTCATAGGAAATATACAACAAGTGCAAAATTATGTTTATATTCAATTGATATTACTTCAATAGTTTGCAAAATTTCTCATATATTCTACACATAACTGATATTAATAATTTCCAAACCAACCAAGATATCGCAAAAGGGATTTAAGGGTCGATGGACGACCACAAGAGCTTTAAAAAAATGCAATAAAAAATTCCAAAAATTAAAAGACGTTTAATATTCGTTTAGACTATTTTTATTCTACAGCGTTGTAGAGTAAATAGGAATTTAAGATATATAGATAGGGTGGGCCAAATACAAAATCTAAAATATTCTGCATATAAAAAATATTGAGAAATATTCGTAATATGGGAAATATTCGAAACATACCAAGTATTTCAAATATAAAAAATATTCAGATTATTCAAAATATTTTAAATATTTGTAAATCTAAAAATACTCAAAATATTTTAAATATTTTAATAAAATTTGAAATACTCCAAATATTCGCAAACTCGAAACATTAAATTTTTTTTAATATTCGAAATTTTCAAACTATGTCGAATATTTCGATAAACTATTCTAAGTATTTCAAATATTCAAAATATTCGGAAATATTTTCGAAATATTTTGAAATCTTAAAATACTCAAAATGTTTGAAATATTTAAAAAATGAGAAATATTCGAAAACTCGAAACATTAAAAATTATTTTTATCATATTCAAAATTTTCGAAATACATATGTCGAATATTCAAAATATTCTGATTATTCAAAATTTTCGAAATATTATAAATATGACTCAAAATATTTGAAATTGCTTGAAGCTTTTAACACTTAAGGTTGTGATAATGAGTGGAGAAGTCACAGCAAACGGCACTGAAGATGATGGTTTGGCAACCATCGCAATAGCTATCTGCCCTTCCAGCTGTCAACATAATACATTTCACACTGCTCTTGTAAAACAAATTCTATTAGCGATAATAGAAAATAGATCTCAAACCGAACAATGAAAAAACATATTCATATTTGAAATTTTTGAAAAATGAGATATACTCCAAATTTTACAAAACTTGAAACAGTAAAATTTTTACTGATCATATTCGAAATTTTCAAATATTCAGATTGTTCAAAATTTTCGAAGTATTTAAAATATTACGAAATTTAAAAATACTCGAAATATTTGAAAAAATGTGAAATACTCCAAATATTCGCAAACTCGAAACATTATTTTTTTTAAATATTCGAAATTTTCAAATTGTTTTGAATATTTTGATATACTATTCGAAGTTTTTCAAATATTTAAAATATTTGGATTATTCTAAATTTTCGAAATATTTCGAAATCTTAAAATACTCAAAATGTTTGAAAAAATGAAATGAAATCTTTAAATACTCAAAATGTTTGAAATATTTGAAAAAATGAAATATACTCCAAATATCCGAAAATTCGAAACATTAAATTTTTTTTATCATAATGGAAATTTTTTAAATATGTCGAATATTCAAAATATTCGGAATTTATAAAATTTTCGAAACATTTAAAATTTTACTTAAAATGTTTGAAATATTTGGAAAAATGAAAAATACTCCAAATATTTGAAAACTCGAAACATTCAAATTTTCTTTTTGTCATATTCGAAATTATCGAAATATTTACATACACTATTCGAAGTAATTTAAATATTCGGATTATTCAAGATTTTCGAAATATTTAAAATATTCGAAATCTAAAAATACTCAAAATGTTTAAATTTTTTAAAAAAAATGTGAAATACTCAAAACATTAATTTTTATTATTAATTATTTTGAGTTATTTGTTATATTCGAAAAAATTAAAAGAATCCGAATGCCCGAAATACTCATTTAACCCCAAGTTAATGATAAATTATATTCGAAATTTTCGAAGTATGCCGAATATTTCGAAATACTGTCCGAAATTAGCAAAATATTGAAAATATTTCGAAATAGCAAAATGTCCTAAATGTTTGAAATTATTGAAAAATGTGAAATACTCCAAATATTCGATTACTCGAACCGTTAATTTTTATTTTTAAACATTTTTAATTATTTGTTGTATTCGAAATACGTATTCGAAATATTAAAAGATTCTGAACGCTCGAAATACTCATTCAACCCCAAGTTAATGCTAAATCATATTCTAAATTTTCGAAATATGCCGAATATTTCAAAAACTTGTCCGAAATTAGTAAAATATTGAATATATTTCGAAATATGAAAATACTCAAAATGGTTGAAATTTTTGAAAAATGTGAAATACTCCAAATATTCGAATACTCGAACTATTAATTTTTATTATTAAATATTTTGAATTATTTGTTATATGCGAAATATGTATTCGAAATATTAAAAGATTCGGAATGCTCGAAATACTCATTTAACTCTATGTTAATGCTCAATCATATTCGACATTTTCGAATACTATCCGGAATTAGCAAAATATTGGAAATATTTTGAAATATGAAAATATTCAAAATGTTTAAAATTATTGAAATATTCGTAAAATGACAAATACTCTAAATTTTTGAAAATTCGAAATATTCAAGAAATTTTTTAAATACTTCAAATTATTTTTTATATACAAAATATGTGAAGTATTCAAAATATTCGAAATGTTAAAAAATTCAGAATGCTCGAAATACTTATTGAAACATAGTTTTATGCCAAATTATATTCGAAATTTTCCAAATATGTCGAGTATTTTGGAATAATATTCGAAATATTATGTAATATTCGGAAAATGTTACATTATTAATGGGAATGTTTGTTCTTACATACTAATAAAGTCATAATACATGGACATCAAATTCGTCTAGTTAATTTTATTGCACTTTTAAAAAAAATCTTCTAGTTTTCCCACTCTTTATAAAACGGACTATTGGTCCACCTTTTATTAGGAAAAGAGGGTGCTGACAAATTTTCTTAAAATTTTTGAGTCACAATTAAAAATTCAAAATTCAAAATTCTGCAATTAAAAGATAGCCTAGATTATTGTTATACAAGATCACTATGGATTGTGAGAAATTCCAGATTAATTTAAAAAATTATATTTTGCATAAAGATTCTCTATGATGTATTTAAAGTTTGTGTCTTAAGTCTTTTGTTTTTCTTTGAATATAAGCTATGTAGGTTCGCTGTATTGTTTTCTATGAATTTGGAGAGGAAATTTGGAAAACAACAACAACAGTAAATATGTGTATTTTTATTTATTCTTCTTTATTTTGTTGAGTCATAACTTCTAACTATGCCACCAACTATGTGACATTATCAAGACATTGTCTAAATACTTATATATAATTATTCATATTCAACAAAAAAACCAAAAAAAAAACTTTACCTGCCTTTCCATTATGCTCACTGCAGTGCAAACCTGTTCGAGGATTTTTAATCGCCTGCGAATCAAATTAATCCATCGATTAACTAAATTTGAATGTTGAACGTATTCAATAATAATCACACATATTTTTTTTGATAAGCTCAGTGAGCGATAGACTTAAAATATGTTTTCATTTGTGGAGTTTGGCTAACAAGTTTTAAGGTAACCTTGACAGAAATGCACCAAGGCGCACTCATAAATCTCAGAACGGATGTTATACATTAATGTCGTGTCAGTGGAATTATGAGTTAATCACGCACCTAGTCGCACTGTCACAGTGGCACAATGGCACTGGCACTCAGTTGTGAATAGACTTAAGAGATCTTAGATCAAGTACCAGTTGATGGCAGTGTGGAGGAGATACGTTTGAATTTGCCTCACCCCCCCGGCAGATATCACAAATGCTATTTAAACATGTTGCAAACACGGCATGGCACCAATAGTAACAACCAAAGCAACAATAACAAAAGTAATACAATAACTACTGCAACTAAAAAACCAGTTGTTGTGATACCACTTGAATGCACTGCTGGTAATAGCGGTGGTGGTGATGATGACGACGACGTCTGAAGCCTTTGCCAAACTTGTTGCCAACAACGGCATCGGTGTAAAGGTAGTTTGTTGGTATTAACGCCAAAAGTGCGTAACGCAATAAAATGTGCTACAGACATACACAGCCACAAGCGGAGTGGCAACCACAACATTGTTGTAGAAAACGATTGCCGCACACAAAATTGGGTCATCGGTGGCAAGGAATACGAATTGTTCTTTAAAATCGGAGACAATCGCTAGCAAGAAACTGCTGCTGAAATAAATTGTGGGTTAGATAATTGAGTTGGGGTGTGGTTAAATTGATGGTTGGCAGTGGAGAAAGACAACTGTGAAAATATTTATTTTAAAATATTAAATCAATGAATTTCGAAACATGGAAATTTTTAAAATTTCGAAACATTTAGTAAATTGGTAACTTTGGGAATATTCCAAATTTTTGAATTATGTATTTTCAAAACTAAAAATTATTCAAAATATTTTAGATATTTCGAAATTTGGTGAATTTGAAATATTTAAAATTTTTAAATATTTCGAAATTTTCTGAATTATTTTAAATACTAAAAATTTTTCAAAATATTGAAGATTTTTCGAAATTTGGTAAATTTGAAATAAATATAATATTTGGAATATTCGAAATTTTTAAATATTTCTGGAATACTTTAAATACTCAAAATTATTCGAAATATTTTGAAATTTCTGAAATATTTTAAATATTCAAAATTGTCGAAAAATTCTCAAGTACACGAATATTCAAAATATTCGAAATAAGCAAAATATTTGTTGTATGCGAAATATTTGAAACATTGATATATTCGAAAATTTTAAAACTTTCGAAATATATAAAAATTCGAATATTTCTAAGTTTCTGAAATATTTTAAATATTCAAAATTATCGAAAAATTAAAACACTACAAATACAAGAAATGCAATAAAATATTTGTTCAAATGCAAAATATTCAAATTAATCGAAAAACATTAAAATAATATAAGTATTCGAAACAAAAATATTTCTAATCGAAATTTGTGAAATTTTCGAAAAATTTTATAATGTTCAAAAATTAAACATTTTGTAATATGTCCTTTAATGCGAAATATATAAAATACATTTTCTGACATATCTTAAATACTCAAAATCATTTAAAATATTTTAGATATTTCGAAGTTTCTAAAATATTTTAAATATTTATAATTATTGAAAAATTCTCAAATAAACGAAATGTGTATCATATTTGTTTTATGCAAAATATTCGAAATATTGGTATATTCGAAAAATATAAAAGTTTCAAAAAACATAAAAATTCTAATATTTCAAAATTTCTGAAATATTTTTATATTCAAAATTATCGAAAAATTAAAACACTTTAAATACACGAAATATTAGAAATATGCAAAATATTTATTTTTTGCGAAATATTCGAAATATTGATATATTCGAAAAATAATAAACTTTCGATATACATAAAAATTATAATATTTCAATTTCTGAAATATTTTTAATACTCAAAATATTTTAGATATTTAGAAATTTCTAAAATATTTGAAATATTTATAATTATTGAAAAATTCTCAAATAAACGAAATATGTAAAATATTAGTTTTGTGCGAAATATTCGAAATATTGATATATTCAGAAAATATAAAACTTTCGAAATTCATAAAAATTCTAATATTTCGACATTTCTGAAATATTTTAAATATTTTTAACTATCGAAAAATTTGAACACATCAAATACACGAAATATTCAGAAAGCTGCGATATATTCGAAATATGCAAAATATTTGTTCAAAATGCGAAATATTCAAAATATGCGAAAAATATTATATTTTCGAAATAAATACAAATAATAGAAATATTCGAAACAAATAATTTCTAATATTTAGAATTTTGTGAAATTTGCGAAAAATTTTGTAATATTCAGAAATTAAATATTATGTAAACTGTCCTTTCGAATAAAAAAAATTTTTGCAATATTTCGAAATTTCTGAAATATTTTAAATATTGAAAATTATCAAAAAATTTAAGCACTACAAATACACAAAGTATTTAACAATAGGCAAAATATTCAAATAATGCGAAAAATATTAAAATTTTGAAATACATAAAAATAATAGAAATTTTCGAAACAAAAATGGCCAAATATAACAAACTTGAAAATTTCTAATATTTCGTATCTGTGAAATTTGCGAAAAATTTTGTAATGTTCAAAAATTAAATATTTTGTAATTTGTCCTTTCGAAATATATAAAAATTCGAATATTTCAAAATTTCTGAAATATTTTAAATATTCAAAATTATTAAAAATATTTAACAATTTAAATAAAAAAATATTCAAAAATATGCGATACATGCAAAATATTTGTTCAAAATGCGAAATATTCAAAATATGCGTAAAAGTTTCTAATATTTCGTAATCTGTGAAATTTGCGAAAAATTTTGTTATGTTGCCATTTAATTTGTCCTTTCGAAATACATTTAAATTCAAATATTTCGAAATTTCTGAATTATTCAAAATTATCGAAAGTTTTAACACTACAAATGCACGAAATATTCAAAAAAAAATGCGAAATATTCGAAAGATATTAAATTTACGAAAAACATAAAACTAATACTAATATTCGAAACAAACATATTTCCAATTGAAATTTGTGAAATTTGCGAAAAAAAAAATTTTAAGAAATTAAATATTTTTTGAAGTTTCTTTAATGCAAAACATATAAAATATTCGAAATATTAAAACTATGGCATTTAATTTAAAGATAGCGGAAAAGATACATGTACAAATATTTTGGAATATTAAAACATTGAGCAAATGAGAATTTTGAAGTATTGAAGTTTTCGAAGAATCAAAATGTGGGAAAAATTCGAAGTAGATATTAAATTTTTCGAAAATTTTCTTATATTTCGAATATTTTAAGTATATAAAAGTATCGAAAATATCATAATATTCAATATACGAAATGGTTGAAATATGCTAAATATACTGAATATTTCGACATATTTGTTCGATATATTTCAAATATTCGAAAAAATAATATATAATCCTCCGAATATTTTATTTTTTCGAATATTTTGATTTCAAAATACATAAAATATTAGAAATAATAACAATATTCGCAACAAAAGCATTCCCCGATATTAGATATATTGAAAAATTCGAAATATTAGTAAAATGTAAAATAATCGAAATATTTGAATATTCAAAAAATGTTAATATTTGAAATATTAACATTCGAAATTTTAGAAATATATTCAAACCTCGATTTATGCAGATTTATATCCGAAATATTAGCAAAAATTTAAATATTTGAAATATTCGAAACAATCAAAATATGCAAAATATTCGAAAAATTAAAAATTGTGAAATATTTGAAATTTTCCTAATATTAAGAATATCTGAAATATTTTAAGTATTTTTAATTATCAAAAATCTGGAAATATTCGATATATTTCAAGTATTCGAACTATTAAAATATTCGAAAGCTTTGCAATATTCGAAAAAACTTAAAATATTCCAAAAATTGGTAATAATAACAATATTCGAAATATTCATTACAAGATTATTTCTTCTTTCTTATGTTTCGAAATATGCGAAATTAGCCGAATTTGAGATATTCGTATTATTCGAAATGTTAAAAATTTTGAAATATATTTAAAGTTCGATTAATGCGAATTCACATTTGAAATATTAAAAAAATATAAATATTTTAAATATTCGAAACAATTCAAATATTTCCTCAATATAAGCAAAATATGCGAAAAATTCGAAATTTTTCTAATATTTCAAATATTGGGAATATCATTAATATTTTAAGTAATTAAAATTATCACAAATTATGAAATATTGAAATCATGCGAAATGTTCGAAATATGCTAAATATTTTGAATATTTCGACATATTTGTTATAACCAAATTTTCGATATATTTCAAGTATTCGAACTATTAAAATATTCAAAAGCTTTGCAATATTCGAAAAAACTTAAAATATTCAAAATATTAGAAATTATAACAGTATTCAAAATATTCGAAATTTTCCGAATATGTAAGATATTCACGATATTTGAATCATTGAAATACTCTAAATATACTCTAAAACTTCAAATAAAATTATTCGAAATGCTCGAAATATTGAAATACATTAAAAGATTAATTAATGCGAATTCACATTTGAAATATAATACATATATTTGATATATGCAAAATATGCGAAATATTTGGAACTTTCCAAATATTTCGAATATTAATATTAAGCATTTTAAATTATTACAAATTTCGAAATATTCAAATTATATGAAATCTAAGAAATATTGTGAATGTTTCGACATATTTGTTATATGCAAAATATTCGATATATTGTAATCTTCGAAATATTAAAATATTCGGAAGGTTTGCAATATTCGAAATACTTAAAATGTTCAAAATATTGGAGTTAATAACAATATTCGAATTATTCGATACAAAAGTATTTCTAATAATTCGAAATATGCGAAATTTGCGAAATATATAGAATATTCACATTTTTTGAATTATTATTATGAACTATTCAAGAAATTTTGGATATATTTTGAATTATTTGTTTTATGCAAAACATGTTTGAAATATATAAAGGAATGTTCGAAATACAAAATTCAATCCCAGTTTTATCCTCAATTATGTTTGAAATTATCGAATATGTAAAATAATAGGAATATGCTAAATATTCGAAATAAGCGAAATATTTACAACATTCGGTAATTTCGAAGTATTCAGATTATTAAAAATATTTAAATTGCAATTAAATATTCAAAATATTTCGGAAATTCGAAATATGGAAAATATTCAAATTTTTTTAAATATTATAGAAAATATTCCGAAATCTGCACTATGTTCGAAGTACTTGAATAGTCGAAATATTTTAATGTCGAATATTTATAATTTTCGAAATATATGAAGTTTGCGAAATACTGAAAATTTCGAATATTTTTATGTTTCTTAAATTTAAATTATTTCGAAATTTTTATAATATGTAAATTTTTTTCCAAAAATAAAATATTTGGAAAATTTGAAATATCAAAAATTTTCAATATTCTTGCTATTTTCAAAATACTTAAACAATTTAAATATTCTAAATTATCGAAATATTTAAAATATTAAAGTAAAATATTCAAATAAAGTTTTTGAAAAACTAAAAATATTTGAGGTATTCGAAATATTTTTTTAATTCCGATTATTTGGAAATTTTACAAATTCGATGATTTCGAAGTGATCAGAATATTCGAAGTATTCAGAATGCTCAAAATATTCAAAATATTTCAGAAATTCAAAATATTCGAATTATTTGAAATAATCGATATATGCGCTATAGTCGAAATACTTGAATAGTGGAAATGTTCCAAATGGTCTAAATATTTATAATATGTGAAATATGCAAAGTTTGCAAAATATTGACAAAATTCGAGATATTCGAAATATTTCGTATATTCCGATTATTCGAAAATTTTCGTAATATGTAACATATTTGAAATATGCGAAAAAAGTCATTGTATATACAATATTCGTTAAGTAAGAAGTATTCAGAATAATTTAAATATTTGAATTGATCGAAATATTCGAAACTTGTCATATATTCGAATTATTTTCCCTTCTTAATCCTTTTCAAAGTAAACGAACAAGTTATAAATCCCCATTAATGTCTTCCTTTTGTTTCTTTGTCACCACCACCTACCAACCTCGTTAGCCATCATGTATTTAGAATGCAGCCAACGACGATTGTTTTAAAAAGCCTTAACACCAAAAATGGTCTTAAATCCCTGTCAGGCATTAAACGAGAAATCCATGCCCGTCACCGTGTGTCCTCGTTCGTTGCTGAGCGACACCAAAGAGAAATTTCTTTTGGTCACTCGCGCTGAAGGCACGTTCGTCTTCTTTGACATTCATTGGGAGGTGGGGGAGGTGGAGCTTTTGCCCCAATCTTCTGCGGTTGGTCTCCTCTACGCGGACTCGCTGCATGACTCGTCATTTATTAAGTCGTAAATGGGTTTATTTGTTTTCGCGCTTGCAACCATCGTGTTGCGTTGTAGTTGGCATTTAAAAACAGCTCCTCCCTGTCATTTGCGCCGACGCACTGCGGCGCAATTGGAATGCAGCAAACAGCAGAGATTCTTAGTGCCAGTGCGAGTGCGAATGCTAGTAGTATAACATATCATCTTAACCTCAATTCAAGCATGCGATTAGCATGAAACCCCAAAAGCACAAGAGCTTGATGGCCACGGCTTAAGAGGTGTAAGCATGCGCAAGCGCACGTACCGTACTTACAGACACACGCGCGCAAGGAAAACCTTTGTCAGAGTTTATGTGTACAATTGGCGGCCAACAGTAAATATAAGTCCGCGTACAATTTAAACAGTTTTGTATTGTAATTCTTAAGGCTTCTTGGCAAATTTATCGATGTGGACAACAGGGTGACACATAAGCATGAGGACAGAAAAGGATTTCAATCAATGAATACTAATAAGTTTGGAGGTGCATATTGGGAAAAAAGCAATTTCGCATCAGTTTGAATGTGTGTATGTGGGTGTGTATCAGTTGCCTTTTACAATATTTTAGCTGCATAGAAATTTCAAATCATGAGATTACCCTAATGTTTGCTATAATTATCCTTTAGCTGTTATCACAACAAACATTTCCATATTTATTTGTATATCTCATAATGACGGGCCTTTAGTGGTTTCTTTTAAATTTGCCGACTAAACTTTCTTCTTTTATTTAGCATGACGACAAAAGATTTAGTCAATGTTTAGTGTAAGAAAGGCTTCTCTCTTTTTTAAATTGCAACAGCGTTTATTTACTACTTCTTTGTAGAAAACTGCAGACACTTGACAGAAATATTTGCCAAATTGTTGTTTTTATGGTTATGAGTAGTTTCTTGGATTGAGCCATCCATCCATCAGTCCCTAGCTAACAACACACCTTTATCGTTGTTGTTTTGTTTGTTTAACATTTCGGTTTGAGGACACACATTCTTTGGCAGTATTGTGTTAATGTTAAGTTGTCACCCTACTCACGGTATTGTTGGGGGAGGTATAAAAGCAATTTTTTACAAGATAGAATCATTGGATACTTCATTATTATAGATACTTATACAGAATATATATTATTAAACCAAACATATATATAAAAAATTGCGCGCTAGTACAGTACTATTAATTCGTTACTAACCATAGAACAAGTGCCTGCATTGCTTGATATGCTAAGAGTCACTATGAAGCTTTTCAATATTCACTTGTGCCGTTTGTGGTTTTTATGCTGTGGCTGTTGCAGAATGGTCTGCCCGTTGCCTTTTGGCAGCCTAGACAGACATTTAGGTTGGCCAATTCTTCACTTTCTTTGTTAGCATTTAACAGTTTGTTGCGCCTTTGTGTTCGCGTACATGACACACAGGAAACCTTCTCATACGTTATGACCCTATTTCCATTGCCAATATATTGATAGCAGAGAGAATGTAAATTAATAAGATATATTAAGAACTATATAAAATTAGCGAAATAAGCTTAATATTCCAAATATTCGAAATTTTAAAATATTGAAAATATTCGATATATTGAAAATATTTGAAATATTGAAAGTTTTCGAAATATTGAATATATTTGAAATATTGAAAATATTTGAAATATTCGAAATATTGA
Organism: Muscina levida; assembly: GCA_964034835.1. NCBI lineage: Eukaryota > Metazoa > Arthropoda > Insecta > Diptera > Muscidae > Muscina > Muscina levida. Next base: position 17,783,623 of record OZ035880.1, on the reverse strand, counting down.
TAATATTCGAAAAAATTGCTTATATTGGAAATATTGCAAATATCGAAAATATTCAAAATATTAAAAATATTCAAAATATTGAAAATATTCCAACTATTAAAAATATTAGAAATATTTAAAATATTCAAGTATTGAAAATATTCAAAATATTGAAAATATTCCAACTATTAAAAATATTAGAAATATTAAAAAAATTCAAGTATTGAAAATGTTGGAAATATTGAAAGTATTCGAAATATTGAAAATATCCGTAATATTGAAAATATTCGAAATATTTAAAATATTCGAAATATTGATAATATTCGAAATATTGAAAATAATCGAAATATTCGATATATAGAAAATATTCGAAATATTAAAAACATTCGAAATATTGAAAATATTCGAAATATTGAAAATATTCGAAATATTGAAAATATTCGAATTATAGAATATAATCGAAATATTTAAAATATTCGAAATATTAAAAATATTCGAAATATAAAAAATATTCGAATTATAGAATATAATCGAAATATTTAAAATATTCGAAATATTGAAAACATTCGAAATATTCAAAATATTTGAAATATTAAAAATATAAATAAAATAAATATTGAAAATATGCGAAAATTTTAAAATACTCGAAATATTGATAATAATCGATATATTTAAAATATTCGTAATATTGAGAATATTCGAAATTTTGTAAATATTCGTTATATTGAAAATATTCGATATATTAAAAATATGCGAAATATTGAAAATACCCGAAATATTGATAATATTCGTAATATTGAAAATATTCGAAATATTAATAATATTCGAAATATAGAAAATATTCGAAATATTTCATATATTCAAAACATTCGAAATATTCAAGATATTTTTGAAATCTTTGTAATATTTTGGAATCTTCGTTATAAGTAGAGTATTAGTCTGTTGGTCCAAATATAGACAGACAAATTGTTCTAAATATTGAAATATATTTACAACAGGTTTCCTGCGAATTCATATCTGAAATATTTCGAAATACTATGTTAAATAAGCGAAATAACCATAATATTCCAAATATTCGAAATACTGAAAATATGCAAAATGTTGAAAATATTGTATATATTGAAAATATTTGTAATATTAAAAATATTCGAAATATTAAAAATATTCGAAATATTAAAAATATTCCAAATATTGAAAATAATTCAAATATTGAAAATATTCGAAATATTGAAAATATTCGAAATATTCGAAATATTGAAAATATTCGAAATATTTCAAATATTCGAAATATTGAAAATGTTCGAAATATTAAAAATATTCGAAATATAAAAGATAATCGAAATATTAAAAATATTCGAAATATTGAAAAAAGTCGAAATATTGAAAATATTCGTAATATTAAAAGTATTCGAAATATTTAAAATATTCGAAATATTGAAAATGTTCGAAATATTGAGAATATTCGAAATATTGAAAATATTCAAAATATTGAGAATATTCGAAATATTGAAAATATTCGAAATATTGCAAAAATTCGAAATATTAAAAATATTCGGTGTATTGAAAAATATTGAAAATATTCGAAATATTGAAAATATTCGAAATATTAAAAATATTCGAAATATTCCACATATTCGAAATATTCCAAATATGCACAACATTAGAAATATTCAAGAAATTTTTGAAATCTTTGTAGTATTTTGAAATTTTTGTTATAGTAGAGTATTAGTCTATTGGTCAAAATATAGACAAATGTTCTAAATATTGAACAATATTTAAAACACGTGGAGAATGGGGAATTTTCTAATTTGAGTCTTTCTGATTGTTATTCATTTGATTGTTATTCATTGGGAATAACCAGAAACTCTCTTTAGAGGTTCCCAAGCAGCTCAAAAAGTCCGAGAGATTACGCATTTCGGCATGCTTCCACCGATGCGTCTTAGGAAGTGGGTAACAAAAGTTACTGAAGCTCAACACAGGGTCTCTTAGTGGCTGTGCCAGCCCCAAGAAACTGGGGTCGGACGCGGTGGCCTATTAAGCCACTCTCCTTAAACAAATCAATTATTATGAAAACACGAGGAAAAGAAAAAACAAGAACCCCCCCAACGTTACCCCCGCAAACGTTAAAAGGACCTTGATTGTCGGATATACACCTGGAATGTCCGAACTCTATACAGAGATGGTGCCTCTATCCAACTGGCGGATGTCCTCGACAAATACAAGGTTGACATCACCGCCATACGGGAAATGAGATGGACGGGACAGGGATGCACACGGCGAAAAAACTGTGACAGTAGCTGCGAATTTTGGTTTGGTTTCATAGTCGGCAAGAGACTTCGACACCTGGTCTCGAGGCTTTACTTTGTAAGTGACCGAATAGCCACTATTTGCACCCAGGCGAAATATTTTTATATTACGCTGATTTGTGTACATGCCCCGACGGAAGACAAATATGAGGACATTAAAGATGCATTCTATGAGCGCCTGGAGGAAATATATGACCGCTGCCCTGCACATGACATTAGAACTGTTTTAGCAGATGCTAAATGCTAAAAAAGGAAGGGAAGATGCTCTTTGTTCAGCAATCGGAAAATTCTGTTTGCACAACAACGCCTCCGACAACCAGTTAGCTTCGCGTCGGCAACCTGGATATCCTCTAATCAAAATTCAAGAAACCAGATTGATCACGTGATAATCACGCGGTGCAAATATTGTGTCGGAACACCACCTAGTTGCAGCCAAGGTACGCACGTGATTAAGCAAAGAAAGCTAGTTATCAAAAAGCTGCATCCCACCGAAATAGCCAATGCCCATTCCAACTAACTCTTTCAGTTACTTCAAACAAAACTCCCTTAGTTCTGATGTTCCCGACACATAGTGGCAGCAGATTACGAATTTTATGACCACTGTTGCAACGACCGTACTGGTTTATGAAAAACGACGCTCAAACGGTCGCTGGTATGATGAGGAATGTCACGAAATGTCTGAGGAAATCAATGCTGCATACAAGGCAAAACTGCAGCCAATGCAACGCGTGCAGTGACGGAGCGTTATAATGAGAAGTGGAGGGAAATGACACTCCTCTTCAGGTTGAGAAAGCGTCTATAAAAGAAAAGTGAGTGCCAGGATATCGAAAATTACAGGGATAGAGGTGAAGCCCGGAAGTTCTACCAAATGGTAAAACGCAAAGGTTTTGGAACAGGGATCCCCACCTGTAGGGACAGAGAATGAAATCTGATCACGGACACTCAGAGTGTTCTGCAAATATGGAGGGAACAGTCTGCTCACTCGTTCTCTGCTCGTTCCCGAAGGCAGCATAAATGATTGGATGAAAATACTCTAGCTCGAAAGGTCTTCGTCGATGGGCGGCGCAGGATGGGGAGACCAAAACTTCTTCGGATGGACCAGGTGAAAGAGCTGTTGTCTAAACTTGGTGCGACTATCTATTATCTACGGAACGCAAAAGACCGAACTGCTTGGAATTCTTTTCAACGTACTCATACTTATATATGAATTTCTGTTGTTGCTGCCAATTAAGAAGAAGAATTGCAAATAATTACTTTTGTCACCATTTTTACAAATGGTGAGGAGCATTACTTTACTAATTTTAAAAAGCGTTTTAATGTAAATAGGATATTTTTAGAAAAATTGGCATAGAGTGGTAGATGATATTTAAAATATTAACAATATGTTTAATACGTTAAAAAATTAAGTCGCACCTGTAACTGTCATTTACTACAACTTTCCGACTTTTCAACTGCAAATGACTCTACTTCCCTATTATCATAAATAACTACCCTCTTCTACCCTACATAGACAACATGATGATGGTCACCACCCTGAAAACTTACATGCTCATCCTTCAGTTCAACCACCATTGCCGAGGATGAGGACAACGACGACAGTGCATTTATGCATTCACACTTGAACAATTATCAAACATTTAAGTTCCACCTGTAGCCGAGACACGACATAAGCAGTGATTCGGAAATTACCTTAGTCCGAGAGGGGAAAAAAGGCAACAAGTCAACCGTTGTGGCTCTTCCTTTCAAAAGTAACGTCTTTCACGAATAGCGATAAGGAATCATCCCTATTCACCATGGGAGGGGGTAGTTTTTCCCTAGAGTGAACTATGTTTTTCTGTATAGTTATTCATAATTATGTTTGAATTAATGTAACTAAATCGTTAGGGTCTAATGGCTACATGTGGATGAGCACTAAAAGAACGATGAATTTGTAAAAATAACAAATTCATAATTCAGGTGTTCATCCCCGGGCACAAGGATTTTTTTTCTGGTTGTTGTTTGTTAACTGATAAATAGTATTTCCACAGGTGTTTAATGTCCAAGTGCGAGTTTCACTTGTACATAATGGTGGTAAATGTTCTTAAATGTTAATTATGTTTGTAATGCATGAAATAATCAGTGAAGAAGACTTAAGGAATTTTTTGAATATTTTAAAAAGCAATTGCTAAAGAAGGGAGGGAAATGTCTAGATATTGGTATGACGAAGAGGAGTTTTGTTTTGCTGTTTTAATGAATGTGATCCATTTCAATGTAATTTGAAATTTTCTCAAAATTGCAGAGTGCAATCGAGTAAAAAATAATTACTTATAAAAGTGTTATTATTCTAGCAAATATAGTATTAATTAATTTTTAGTCTAAGAAAATAATTTGTGCTCAACAATCTGTGTTTGTTCTTTTCAATATATTAATAACGTTAACAGACAGCCACCTGTTACTTTGCTACCAACCCTCTACACTATCCTACACATTCCCCCACTAGGCCAACCTGTTTGATTATAATGTACACACAGGAGGGTCGTCGTCGATCTATGTTATTGCAGCCGAATACTTTGTTTTCACAGTGATGATGATGATGTTACACTTGATGGACTATGGACATAATCACAGTAATTGTGCCCTCCCCCCCTCTCAAAGGAAAACGCGGGCTTAGCTCGAAATGTAACCGTCACAACGAAACGAGTCAGTTCAGAGTAAAATAAAATGCAATCATATCCTGTCTAGGCAACGAACCATAAAACAGGATGAATGTTAAATGTTTAAAATGGAAATGAAAAATAAAAAAAACGCTTATGATCATTGTCATTAAGTAAATAATGATTATAAGGAAACGATTGCATTTGTATTTTTGTTTATGAAAAATGATAAGCGATCAAATATTGTTATTATTTGATTGAATGCGTAGTGAATCATTTCCTGTTTAAGGAAATTGGTCAGCAATGGGGATATAAAAGGAAATTGATTTGAATGCTTCACAGATCAATGGTGCAAGTAACCGTGTCAGCACAAAGTGATGGAATAAAGGAGATGATGTGGTTGTTATATTATAAAAACCAGTATAGAAATGCCGGTCTGTTGAACTGATTGATAAATACCTTCACCCTATGTATGATCTTGTTAAACTTGATTAAATTTAACCGATTTTAAAATGAAATTACAGTTGGGAATATGACTTTCGGTCGTATGGCCAGACGTTAACATTTTTATATTTTTATATTTTTATATTTTTATATTTTTATATTTTTATATTTTTATATTTTTATATTTTTATATTTTTATATTTTTATATATTTATATTTTTATATTTTTAAATTTTCATATTATTATATTATTATTTATTTATATTTTTATATTTTTATATATTTATATTTTTATAGTTTTATATTTCTATATTTCCATATTTTTATAGTTTTATATTTCTATATTTCCATATTTTTATATTTTTATATTTTTTATTTTTATATTTTTATATTTTTATATTTTTATATTTTTATATTTTTATATTTTTATATTTTTTTATTTTTATATTTTTATATTTTTATATTTTTATATTTTTATATTTTTATATTTTTATATTTTTATATTTTTATATTTTTATATTTTTATATTTTTATATTTTTATATTTTTATATTTTTATATTTTTATATTTTTATATTTTTATATTTTTATATTTTTATATTTTTATATTTTTATATTTTTATATTTTTATATTTTTATATTTTTATATTTTTATATTTTTATATTTTTATATTTTTATATTTTTATATTTTTATATTTTTATATTTTTATATTTTTATATTTTTATATTTTTATATTTTTATATTTTTATATTTTTATATTTTTATATTTTTATATTTTCATATTTTTATATTTTTATATTTTTATATTTTTATATTTTTATATTTTTATATTTTTATATTTTTATATTTTTATATTTTTATATTTTTATATTTTTATATTTTTATATTTTTATATTTTTATATTTTTATATTTTTATATTTTTATATTTTTATATTTTTATATTTTTATATTTTTATATTTTTATATTTTTATATTTTTATATTTTTATATTTTTAGATTTTTATATTTTTAGATTTTTATATTTTTATATTTTTATATTTTTATATTTTTAGATTTTTATATTTTTATATTTTTATATTTTTAGATTTTTATATTTTTATATTTTTATATTTTTATATTTTTAGATTTTTATATTTTTATATTTTTATATTTTTAAATTTTTATATTTTTATATTTTTATAATTTTATATTTTAAAATTTTAAAATTTCTTAATTTCTTAATTTTTATATTTTTATATTTCTATATTTTTATATTTTTATATTTTTATATTTTTATATTATTATATTTTTATATTTTTATATTTTTATATTTTTATATTTTTATATTTTTATATTTTTATATTTTTATATTTTTATATTTTTATATTTTTATATTTTTATATTTTTATATTTTTATATTTTTATATTTTTATATTTTTATATTTTTATATCTTTATATTTTTATATTTTTATATTTTTATATTTTTATATTTTTAGATTTTTATATTTTTAGATTTTTATATTTTTATATTTTTATATTTTTATATTTTTAGATTTTTATATTTTTAGATTTTTATATTTTTATATTTTTATATTTTTAGATTTTTATATTTTTATATTTTTATATTTTTATAATTTTATATTTTAAAATTTTAAAATTTCTTAATTTCTTAATTTTTATATTTTTATATTTTTATATTTCTATATTTTTATATTTTTATATTTTTATATTTTTATATTTTTATATTTTTATATTTCTATATTTTTATATTTTTATATTTTTATATTTTTATATTTTTATATTTTTATATTTTTATATTTTTATATTTTTATATTTTTATATTTTTATATTTTTATATTTTTATATTTTTATATTTTTATATTTTTATATTTTTATATTTTTATATTTTTATATTTTTATATTTTTATATTTTTATATTTTTATATTTTTATATTTTTATATTTTTATATTTTTATATTTTTATATTTTTATATTTTTATATTTTTATATTTTTATATTTTTATATTTTTATATTTTTATATTTTTATATTTTTATATTTTTATATTTTTATATTTTTATATTTTTATATTTTTATATTTTTATATTTTTATATTTTTATATTTTTATATTTTTATATTTTTATATTTTTATATTTTTATATTTTTATATTTTTATATTTTTATATTTTTATATTTTTATATTTTTATATTTTTATATTTTTATATTTTTATATTTTTATATTTTTATATTTTTATATTTTTATATTTTTATATTTTTATATTTTTATATTTTTATATTTTTATATTTTTATATTTTTATATTTTTATATTTTTATATTTTTATATTTTTATATTTTTATATTTTTATATTTTTATATTTTTATATTTTTATATTTTTATATTTTTATATTTTTATATTTTTATATTTTTATATTTTTATATTTTTATATTTTTATATTTTTATATTTTTATATTTTTATATTTTTATATTTTTATATTTTTATATTTTTATATTTTTATATTTTTATATTTTTATATTTTTATATTTTTATATTTTTATATTTTTATATTTTTATATTTTTATATTTTTATATTTTTATATTTTTATATTTTTATATTTTTATATTTTTATATTTTTATATTTTTATATTTTTATATTTTTATATTTTTATATTTTTATATTTTTATATTTTTATATTTTTATATTTTTATATTTTTATATTTTTATATTTTTATATTTTTATATTTTTATATTTTTATATTTTTATATTTTTATATTTTTATATTTTTATATTTTTATATTTTTATATTTTTATATTTTTATATTTTTATATTTTTATATTTTTATATTTTTATATTTTTATATTTTTATATTTTTATATTTTTATATTTTTATATTTTTATATTTTTATATTTTTATATTTTTATATTTTTATATTTTTATATTTTTATATTTTTATATTTTTATATTTTTATATTTTTATATTTTTATATTTTTATATTTTTATATTTTTATATTTTTATATTTTTATATTTTTATATTTTTATATTTTTATATTTTTATATTTTTATATTTTTATATTTTTATATTTTTATATTTTTATATTTTTATATTTTTATATTTTTATATTTTTATATTTTTATATTTTTATATTTTTATATTTTTATATTTTTATATTTTTATATTTTTATATTTTTATATTTTTATATTTTTATATATTTATATTTTTATATTTTTATATTTTTATATTTTTATATTTTTATATTTTTATATTTTTATATTTTTATATTTTTATATTTTTATATTTTTATATTTTTATATTTTTATATTTTTATATTTTTATATTTTTATATTTTTATATTTTTATATTTTTATATTTTTATATTTTTATATTTTTATATTTTTATATTTTTATATTTTTATATTTTTATATTTTTATATTTTTATATTTTTATATTTTTAGATTTTTATATTTTTATATTTTTATATTTTTATATTTTCATATTTTTATATTTTTATATTTTTATATTTTTATATTTTTATATTTTTATATTTTTATATTTTTATATTTTTATATTTTTATATTTTTATATTTTTATATTTTTATATTTTTATATTTTTATATTTTTATATTTATATATTTTTATATTTTTATATTTTTAAATTTTTATATTACTATATATTTATATTTTTATATTTTTATTTTTTTATGTACTTTACAACAAATACATCATGTTTAATCTGTACCAAATTTCCCCCCCATGTTGGCATAACTTGAACACTTCCTTTTGCAATGAATTTCAATTTATAAATCTCATGAATATTCCAGCTACTAAAGTCCTCATTTATGCAACGCTCCATTGACATGATATGTACCCCTAAAACTCTGGCAAACGCTGCATGACCAACCATTTGATCCTCTTATAACCAATTCAAAAAAAACTTCCCTCGCCCCACGCAATGATGGCGAAATAAATTAAAAGTACAAAGGAACAACAAAAAATGCAACAGAGCCCTGTGAATTCATCTCTCCCCCTTATACATAAGTACAAATACAAACTGATACCCAAAAGGGACCTTACAAAAGAACCCAGTCGTAGTGAGTGTGTGTGAATAAGAAGAGGGCACCGAAGAAAAGCAACCACTTGGAAATTCCAGGCACTTAATGTGCAACAACATGCATCGCGCACAATCCCATACAATTGTGGAATCTGCTTTTCAGCAGTAGACAACGAAACTTCACGCACACACAAAATCTGCAACAACAACTACAACTCTGAAGTATTCCACAAGTTGTGGCAAAATTGCAACGAAATCCATTTGGCGATGTCCGCGTACTCTAAAGAAGCGTCAGCAAAGGAGAAAGCAACAAAAAAGGAAACGCCGTGTTGAACTGAAGTGCATAAAGGCGATCGAGTCAAGAATACGACAAAGTGCCTGATGATCATAATGATGATGATCATGATAATGACAACGACGACTATCATGATCCTCATTATAGACGCAATCGCGAACATCAACCGCGTCAGGCTATGGACAAGCACGTCCCATGTGCACAAAAGAGCAGAGAATCGCCTCCACTCACACACACGTTGACAAAAAATGGACTGACGGGCGGCCATCCAGCCTGGCACATTTATCTGAAGGAGGAAGGAGTATAGAGTAGACATAGAAGTCCCAACAGTCGGGCATTAAAATCATATAAAAGTGACATGCTATGATCACTTGCCATATTGAGAAACCGTAATACGTTTTTTGGTGGAGGAGTGGTATGATGAGGCTGCGAAAAAGGTGGGAATTGCTTTGTTAACTGCTATTAAACTGACAATAAAAATATAAACATATAATATTATAAAAATATAGAAACAAACAAATAATAGTAAAATATAAAAATATAAAAATACTAGTGGACCCGGCAATGCTTCGCTATTGCATAATGGACTAATATTATAAAATTAACTTAATAAAATACTCAGATATCAATTTGAATTAGCTCCAATTTATAAAAGCTGTGCAAATGCCACTTTTAAACATACTTTGGCAACGTTTCCTTAACTCGATAATAATATGTTTGGCTTGCTTTCATAATGGAATAATTTTGAGCGTTGATCTTAGTCCTCGGTAAACAATTCGCTACCCCAAGTAACTCCCAAACCAGTCCAATCAACAACCTTTTATTGTGTCGAATGTTACATCTCACTATGACCATCCGCCCGCTGATCGAGTACTATCTGTACACCAAATTTCATGTCTCTAGGATCAAAATATCAAAATTGTCGTCTGCAATTTCAAATTCTATTTTTCTAAGACTAAGGTTCGATTTAAGCATGCCCCCTCCGCCCACTGATTGATTGGGCATAGAATTTATAATTGCAGTGCCAAGTTATATGTATTTTTACGTCCACTAAGCCCATTGGTTCAAAAATTAGAATGTCGTCCGCATATTTATATTCGTGTTGCCGAGTACTATCTGGGTGTCAAATTTTATCTCTCTAGCTCTAAAAAAGTTTTGCCACGCCTACTCCGCCAATTGGGTCAAAAATTAAAATTTCGCCTGCATATTCATATTCGTGTTCTCGAGTTCTATCTGTGTATCAAATTTTATCTCTCTAGCTCTAAAAAAAGTTTTTCCACGCCCACTGTGCCCATTGGGTGAAACATTTAAATTTCGTCTGTATATTCATATTCGTGTTGTCGAGTACTATCTGGGTATCAAATTTTATCTCTCTAGCTCTAAAAAAAGTTTTGCCACGCCCACTGAGCCCATTGTATCCAAAAATAAAATTTCGTCTGCATATTCATATTCGCGTTTTCCAGTACTGTCTGGGTATAAAATTGTATCTCTCTAGCTCTAAAAAAGTTTTGCCACGCCCACTGTGCCCATTGGGTCCAAAATTAAAATTTCGTTCGTATATTCATATTCGTGTTGCCGAGCACTATCTGTGTATCAAATTTTACCTCCATAGCTCCAAAAATATGTTTTGCCACGCCCACTCCGCCCGTTGGGTCCAACATTGAAATTTCGTCCGTATATTCATATTCGTGTTGCCGAACACTATCTGTGTATCAAATTTTATCTCCCTAGCTCCAAAAATATGTTTTGCCACGCCCACTCCGCCCATTGGGTCCAACATTAAAATTTCGTCCGTATATTCATATTCGTGTTGCCGAGCACTATCTGTGTATCAAATTGTATCTCCCTAGCTCCAAAAATATGTTTTGCGACGCCCACTCCGCCCATTGGGTCCAACATTAAAATTTCGTCCGTATATTCATATTCGTGTTGCCGAGCACTATCTGTGTATCAAATTTTATCTCCCTAGCTCTAAAAATATGTTTTGCCACGCCCACTCCGCCCATTGGGTAAAAAGGTACAAAATATATAGCCTATAGTAATTTCCATATAGTACACTAAATGTCTTCCAAATTTCATTAAAATCGGTTCAGCCGTTTAGGCGTGATTGAGCAACAAACAAACAAACAAACAAACAGACAGACATTCACATTTATAATATTAATAGGATAGAAATATAAAAATATAAAATTATAAAAATATAAAAATATAAAAATATAAAAATATAAAAATATAAAAATATAAAAATATAAAAATATAAAAATATAAAAATATAAAAATATAAAAATATAAAAATATAAAAATATAAAAATATAAAAATATTAAAATATTAAAATATTAAAATATAAAAATATAAAAATATAAAAATATAAAAATATTAAAATATTAAAATATAAAAATATAAAAATATAAAAATATAAAAATATAAAAATATAAAAATATAAAAATATAAAAATATAAAAATATAAAAATATAAAAATATAAAAATATAAAAATATAAAAATATAAAAATATAAAAATATAAAAATATAAAAATATAAAAATATAAAAATATAAAAATATAAAAATATAAAAATATAAAAATATAAAAATATAAAAATATAAAAATATAAAAATATAAAAATATAAAAATATAAAAATATAAAAATATAAAAATTTAAAAATATAAAAATATAAAAATATAAAAATATAAAAATATAAAAATATAAAAATATAAAAATATAAAAATGTAAATTCTTCCTAATAGTTCCACGTACATATCTTTTTTGTAAGTACTTTGAATTCAGTTACTTACTTAATTTCCCTTTGCACCCCATGAATGAGGTATGGGATAGCTTCTCGCGTTGTTGTGAAATTAACACGCTTTCTATTTTTAGATTTCACAACTAACGGCACCTACTTATTTATCGAAGAATGCGAACGTCACTGTTTTTTTTTTTTTTTGAGAAGCTCTTACTAGACACGACGATTGAATCGACGCTTAATACTGCGAAGTTGCTGTCAAACAACATTCGAGGGGAGCCGACAATGAAAGAAAATTTTATTTATTTTTTTTCTTTTAAGATGACTGGAGCCAGATTTGAACCTGCGATCTCCCGCATGGTAGTCGCGTGTTCTAACCACTATGCCATAACTGAATTCAGTTATGCATGAAAATTTGACTCAAGAATAAATATGGACCATATGGCCTATCCAACCAAATTTTTTGAATCTTTGCACGAGTTAATATTTGCCCAAAACTACTTACGGTATTGGAAATGGGCTACATGGCCAAGCCCCTTCCGGTACCTCCCATAAAAATGTACACTTTAGAAATCGAGTAATTATATTAATACACCCAAAGCGATCGTGGCCAAATTCTGCATGTAGTAAAGCTGTAGCAGGATTAAGTTTTGGATAAAAATACTGGAAGTCTAGCCACGCCCCAGCTGGTACTTAAAATACAAATGTACCACTCCGCTCACTTTACACTCCCCCTTTTGGAGGTTTATTAAATTTAGAAGTATATTCTCTGTTCACATAAACAATTCAAGTTCAGCATTTGACATTTCAGTAAAAAATTAAAAAAAAAAATACTGACAAATGATGAATGTGATAGGCTGAAAGTAACTAATTTGTGTCCTATACCAAAATACGATGTTTTATAAACTAGTTTTTAAATTAATTCAAAAGTTGATTAGTTTACCCGTTACAAACATTCCCCATTTTTTATAAATAAGCATAAAGAATTCTATTTTTTAAGCTATAAGAAAATACGATGTTTTAAAAAATATTTGTTAAAATTGATTCAATAGTTTATGAGTTCAGCCGTTACAAACATTCCCCATATCAACAATTTTATAATAGTAGAAAAATTTTAAAAAAAATACTGACAAAAGAAAAATGTGAAAAATAAAAGCAAATAAAAGTAACTATTTTGAGTCCTATACCAAAATACGATAATTTAAAAACTAATTTTTAAGTTGATTTAATCGTTGATGAGTTTTCCCTTTACAAACTTTCTACATTTTTTATAAATAAAAATATAAAGCATTCTATTTTTTGTGCTATACAAAAAAAAAGATGTTTTAAAAAATATTTGTTAAAATTGTTTCAATAGTTTATGAGTTCAGCCATTACAAACATTCCACATTTCAACAATTTTATAAATAGTATAGATATAGTCTGGTTTCATCGACCATTGTTTATATGTCGTGTATGATATTTTGCAGTCGTTTAAAACCGGGAATTCGTAAAGTTTTTCCGCCTTTTGCCTCTCTTGGCTGAGATATGAGAATGCTTCTCTCTCGTATTTCATAGTTTTATCATATAAAAAACCTTTAATAACCTTATTTTAAATAACTATGAATAAAGTCCATAGTATGGCAACAAAACACTTTTACTTGTGTTTAGCCCAACTTAACATTTGACCCTCGTTTCTCTAGGGGTACAACGGATGGCGGTGCAAATGATCATTGTGCTGCAATGTTGTAGTTGCATGGATCGCATGACTGCCTTCCTGACTGACTTACTGGCTGGCCGACTGAGTGGGGATGGACGGATAGATGGATGGACGGATGGATGAATGTGTATTATGTTTGGCCTAACAGGAAGCAAAGCACATCACAACACAACACACCACACGCCCGTATAAGAGCTAATTGAAATTGTAATTCTTCTCCTTCTTTCCTATCTGTGCACAAAGTCCATTGTCCATATGAGTCCAGACAAACACGGACGTAGCCGGGTCCGTATAGCTTTAAAAAAAAAACTTGCAACAATGAAGTTCTGCCTCCACTTTTAGTGTGAGTTGGAGCGATGGATTGAAATCGAGAGATGGTAGAGTGGTGGCTGTTAAAATAAACACACAACCACACCGCAGAGGGTGTTAAATACAAATAAGCGAATGAAGCAGGGCTACAGAATAACAACTAGACATCCTCTTCTATTAGTGATCAACTCTCTTTATGAATCTAAGATGAAAGTTCTTTTTATTGACTCTATCAAAGCTCTTTTGTATAAATCCAGCTCTCCATGTGGTTTCTTATCACCTAACATACGAGTATGATATGATAAAACGCTCTCTGTGTCTTTATAATCTACAGATAAACCCAACTTGTTTAAGCGTTTGTGTGGCACTATCGGTTTTGTATTTTTTGGGAATTTTATAAGTGAACAACATTGTATAGCTTTGTCTGTGACAAAAATCTAAATTTATGTATTTCAAAAGCTCCTTTTTTTTTGTTAGAAATCAAATTTTTGAGAATTTGTTGACTTAGCACGTAGTATGTGAGATCATATCAGCTCTACTCTCATCTAACTTTGGAAAGTACGAGGTATGGATGAGAAGTCAGAGATTAATGAGATTAATACTTATGATTAAGAACTTTTAGAAACAATTTTTTTTGCGGGGTAATTGATATGCAAATTGCTGTCCAGAAAATGTTGTAATTGACATGAAATTCGGACCTCACACTTAAATACTACTGCAAAAGTTCTACAAATACGTACTTATATTACACAGTACATCTTTTTTTTAACTCATTGATTTGGGACTCAATTCTGAGAGCTGCACGTGAAAGTAGCCCCAGAAAGAAGAAGTTCTGCATCATTTGTTTTGTCAAGTTACATGCCATAATAATTTAATATCGAATTGAAGTTAGTAAGTATCGTATACGGGGAATTTGTCACGTTTTAGGCTCTTTGTGTTATAGTATATGTGAATGTTTGTTTGTTTAAGCTCTAGAGAGATAAAATTTGGTATACAGACAGTACTGGAAAATGCAGAATGAAATTTTTAGACGAAATTTTTATTTTCATTCGATGGGCGGAGGGGGCGTAGTATAACTGAATTTTAGTCTTAGGGAGGCACAATTTTGTACATAGACAGTTTTGTAGAAGCACATAATTTTACATTCAAACGAAATTGCTTTTTCGATCAGTGGACGGAGGGGGCGTATCAAAAATGAATTTTAGCTGCCGAAAGATTAAATTTAGTAAACGGATGTACAGAACAGAATTAAATTTGAAAACGAAATTGTCATTTTCGATCAGTTTTCGTAAAACTGAATGCTAGCCCTGGAGTAATAAATTATGGTAGAAAGATAGTTCTCGACACTACAGGATACAATTTTAAGATGCAATTTTTTATTTTCGGTCAGTTAGCGGATTGGGCGTGGCAAGAGATATTTTAAGCCCAAGAGAGGTAAAATGTTGTACATAGATAATACTCGACACGAATATGTAGACGAAATATATATGTTTAAGCAGTGGGCAAATGGGGCGTGGCAAAAGTTATTTTTAGTCGCAGATCGATGGATTTTGGTATGTAGATAATGCTTTGCCACTACAGGTTATTTTCTTATTTCCGAAAAGTGGGCGGAGGTGCCAAAACAAAAGTGAAGATAAAATTTGGCACACAGATCTTATTGGGCACAACAATTACGAATATGTAGATAAAATTCGTATTTTTAATCAGAGGGTGGATTGGGTGAGGCAAAAGTGTTTTTTAGTCCCATAAAGATAAAATTTGATACATAAATGGATCTAGACACAACAGATACGAATGTGTAGGAAACCAGAAAGAAAGTCTCAGTCGGGAAACTTGACTTACATATACCCTCACCCTCAGTAAAACATAAAATTTTCTAGTATATTTATATTATTACTCGATTTCTAAAGTGGGCGGAATGGTACATTTGTATGGGAGGTACCAGAAGGGCGTGGCTAGACATTCAGTTTTTCCCCAAAATGTAATCCTGATTTAGCTTTACTAAATACGGAATTTGGGCACGATCACGTTGGGTGTATTGATATTACTACTCCATCTCTGAAGTGGGCGGAATGGTACATTTATATGGGAGGTACCAGAAGGGGCGCGGCTAGACTTCCAATTTGTTCTTCAAAACTTGTCCTGCTTCAGCTTTACTAAATACCAAATTTTGTCACGTTCAAAAGTGGGCGGTACCTGATGGGTATTGGAGGTACCAGATGGGGCGTGGCTAGATTTTTTCTCCAAAACTTTATCCTGCTATAGTTTTACTAGATATAGGATTTGGGCACAATCGCGTTGGGTATATTGAAATTATTACTCGGTTTCTGAAGTGGGCGGAATGGTACACTTGTACAAAAGGTACCAAAAGGGGCGTGACTTTTTTTCTCCAAAACTTTACCCGGTTATAGTTTTACGAAATATAGAATTTCGGAACGATCGAGTTGATGTATTGAAATTATTACTCGATTTCTAAAGTGGATACATTTGTGTGGGAGGTATCAGATAGGTCGAGGTTATGTAGCCAATTTGCAATACCGTATGTAATTTTGGGAAAATATTGGGATGCATTGATATTATTACTCGATTTCTAAAGTGGAAAAAATTTTACATTTTTATGGGAGGTACCAGAAGGGACGTGACTAGACAACTAGTTTTTTCTCCAAAACTATATCTTGCTATATCTTTACTAAATGAAGAATTTAGGTACGATTTATTGATACGATTACTTCATCTCTAAAGTGGGCGGAAAGATACATTTGTATGGGAGGTACCAACAGGGGCGTGGCTAGACTTCCAGTTTTTTCCCCAAAACTTTACCCGGTTATAGTTTTACGAAATATAGAATTTCGGAACGATCTAGCTGATGTATTGATATTATTACTCGATTTCTAAAGTGGGCGGAATGGTACATTTGTATGGGAGGTACCAGAAAGGGGCGGCCCCCTGAGTAACTAATTTGTGTACTATACCAAAATACGATGTTTTGGAAACTCGTTTTTAAATTGATTTTATAGTAGATTAATTCCGTTACAAACACTTTCCATTTTTAAAAAAAAAAAAACAAAAAGTATTCTATTTTTTGTGCTGTACTAAAATATGATGTTTTAACAAATATTTGTTGAAATTGATTCAATAGCTTGTGAGTTCACCCGTTACAAACAGTCCCCATATCTACAATTTTTTAAATTGTATAGATATAGTCTAGATTTATCGATCATTGAATGAAACCACTTGTTTATATGTCGTGTATGATATTTTGCAGTCGTTTTAAACCGGGAATTCATTGCTTATAGTAAATAAATTGTTGCCACCCTTTGCCTGCCATGAATGAGATATGAGAAAGCTGCTCGTAATTCATAGTTCTATCATATGTAGAAAACCTTTAATAACCTTATTTTATTGGGGGTGGGTCATACATTTGGGCTTTTGGGGCTTTTCTGCCCTTATGCCTAAACGATTTTAGTATTATTGTTTTTTTTTAACTTTAAAGGTTTTTCCCAATAGAATTAAAGATTTTCTGCCGTATGAAGATATCAGCTAAAGGACGAATTACTTTCATATTGACCCTCGCATATTTCTCTCAACTAAACTAATGAACAAAACAAAAAAAAAACACACACAAATAGATCATGTTCCGTGAAATGAATAGAGGAAAGAACAAAATACACGCGTGGACACAATCTAGGCACGATTCCTTACAGTTCATTGAACTTTTCACATCACAACGTGGACGTGAATATGGATATGTTTTGTGTGGAGCGCGGCTGGACTATCAACGTTGATAATGTGCGCCTCAGTGATGACGTTTAAAAATGATAGTGTGTGAGGAGGCGAATGGGATGGATGTCATCATGATTATGATCAGTGCAGCAGCTTCTGTAGCAACGCACGGATAGACTGTTGTTGACTTTCCTTTCCTGCAAGGGAATGATTATGCCATACAACGTATGATATTTTTGTTTAACAAGTTATTAATTACAATAATTTTCTGTAGTTATGAAAGAAAATTAAATGTTAGCACAATTTAATTATGAAGACTATCATCATAGAAATATGTAAAATTCAAATTATTTCTATATTAAGCGAAAACTTGTTAGAAACTTTGTATGAAAAACTATTAGTTGCATTAAGTTACTGTTTGACTATGGAAAATGTTAAAAGAAAATTTATGGTTTAAAGTATACTGTAAACGATAACAACATAATAAAACAAAAACAATTCCTTTTCTTACATATTCCCATACAAACAGTGCTTTCCCACCAGAAAACACTTTTTAAGCGAGTGCAACAAATGACCCCTTTGCCCGAAATGTCACATACGAAATGGAAACCAACTTCACGCTTCATAAAGATTTCAATCCTACACATACACTCAAATAACCAGGGTAGGGGGATACGAAACGCAATCTAACGACGAAAGCAACAATTTGAAATTTTTCAAAATAGGAAAAAAATCACCCCATGAGGTTGTAAAAAATATTTAACAAATCATAAAACAAAATGATCATAAACAAAACGGACGATTACAAAATTATCAACAGGTTCCTAAATCACAAAAACAACTACGGCAGAAGCGTCTCAAAAAAAAAAAAAAAAACAAAACAGTGTTCGTTAGAAGAACCCCCATTCATTTTGTTGTATTCTGTGAGTATTAACTCCGTTTTGAAATGTGAGCCAACCGTCCACCATTAGAAAACCCGCGGACACACAGTGTGTAGAGAGTGATAGAGAGCGGTTCAATGACCCTTCCTTGTCTTTTAGTTTCTTCTATGGGATTTTCTATTCTATTTGGTTTGCTTGATTTTAGGGGATACATGTTTGGAGTATAACGCACGTAGCCTATGTTGTACTGACTCTCTTTCCTCAAGTGTTTGCTTTTATAATCATGTTTAGGTTCTTCTATAGTTTGGTCATCTTCTTTATTTTTTATTACGCCGTATCTTTTTGACCCGTTCAGATTGTTTCCTTCTTGGCACCTGTGTGTGTGTGTGTTGGTATGGATGCGTGTGAGCGGTTTAGTTAAGCGTTTTGCCTGGTGGTTGTTGATTCCGGCTGTGAAGTGATTTGTTAAGCCTTTCCTTGGTTTTGTTCGCGGTTTGATTGCTTTTAACCCTCTCATGTTTTGGCTTTGGTGGGAAAATTAATGATTGAAAGTTAGCATGAAGCAGGAGGGAGGGAGGGCTGCTAGCCAAATAGCCTGGTTTTATGTGAACGCTAATGAGGGTCAGAGTGTTGTGTGAGATGATAAGTAGGATAGGAATATTTACTTTAGGTGGATTTGTGATATTAAAATAGTAAAATAAACTTTCAAACATACTAACATAGAATCATTCATATCGTCGGTAGCCTGCAAAAAAGTCTCAAGTCCACTTTTTTGTGAAATGGACTCAATGATACAAAAGTATCCCAAAAGTCATGTCAAGCCCATGTTAATTTAAAGTAATTTGTAGTTATTGTATCAAAATACAGGCGGGCATAATATAAAAGGCTTGGGTGACTGACTGATCACTCTCCAGAACAAACGGCTACAGATAGAACTGTGAAATTTGGAATTGGATTGGATGTTTTTTTGAAATACGTTATTTTAAAAACATCAAAAAAGGGATATATATGTTAATGTCGATCAGACCAAGCGGCTAATAAGAAAATCATAATAATTTATATGGGCTTGCTCACTATAAAGTAGAATGAAGCAAGGAGGGTTTTCGTAATTTGTAAATTTTTGGGCAAAAGTGCAGAAAATGGGGCGGGAGCCCAAAAAAAAAAAATGCGGGAGCCCAAAAAAAAATGCCACTCCCCCCCCAAATACGCCCTAATACACGAAAATCAAGGTCAAAGTTGGCGCTAAGGCCCACGGGGCACTTTGGGTTCTAAGATACCCCATGTGTGGGTACTCAAATGAAAGATAATTTCCAGGTGGTATTTTTAAGTTCCTACGGGTCTCCTGGGCCGAGTTAGAGCCATTTAAATTTCCGGGATATACCAAAAAAAAATCATGGAAATAGTTAGAAAAATTTAAGGAAATAAATTGAAAAATTCCAAAAAAAAAAGTTGAAAAACTAAAAACCGCGAGATTTTTTTAAAAAAAAAAAAATTTTTTTTCTGAAATACCCCATAAAAAATTAAAAAAAATGGGAAAAAATCATGGAAAATTATAAAAATGTAAGAAAATGAATTGAAAAATTCCACAGAAAAATTAAATGTCATCAAAAATGTGTGACAATTTTTAACTTTTTTTGAATTATTTAGGTTTTTTTAAATTAAAAAATTAAAATTGAGAAAAAAATTTAAAAAAAATGAAGGGAACAAATCGACAATTTCAAGAAATATTTAGAAAAAAGTCTAGAAAAAGTGCTCATATTTGAAAAAAAAATTGATAAAAAAGGATAAAAGTGGAAAAGTAGAAGAAAAATTTGAAAAATATTTCAAAAAATATGTTTTGTAAAAAAAAATTTTTTTATTCATATATCCCTTTAAATTAAAATTTGTTTTTTAAATTAGAGTGGTAACGGTTGAGATGGTTGCTGAAGCGCCGCAGGCAACAACTGTACCAAAAATTACTTTTATTTCATAAAAAAGTATTTTCAATGCACCTACAATTAATTTGATTGTACCAAAAGGTCCTTTTTTTAAAACGTAAATTACTTTTAATGTAACAAAATTACCTTTGTGGTACCAGAAGTATTTTATTATATCGAAATGCACTTTCGTTGTACCAAACAGTACTTCTATTATACGGAAATAGTACATACCTTCCAAATACCTGAAGGTACTTTAAGTGTCCTCAAAAGTAGTTGTGATGTACCAAAATGGACTTATATTGTACTAAATTGTTCATATTTTGTACCAAATTTTGTACTTTAAGTTTGCGAATAAGTACTTTTATTGTACTAAAAATTACTTTATTGTAAAAAGAAAAGTACTTGAGTTGTACAAAGAACATTTTGAAGATTTATTAATAAGTACTTTTATAGTACCAAAAAATCTTTTTTTTGTTTCAAAAAGTACTTTTATGATATCAAGAATTATTTTAATAGCATTGGCAAGTAATTTTATTGTACCAAAAAGTACTTTTAGATATTTAAATTGCAACATCTCCTACTAATCTACTTGTACTTTCAATAGGATTATTTGAGATTGAACTCTTTTTTCAAATAACTTCATAATATTTTAAAATACTTCTTCTTCTTCTTTAATCGCAGCAACAACAGAAATTTATCTATCAGTAGCCGCACGTAGAAAAGTATTCCAAGCGATTCGGTCTTTTGCGCTCCGTAGATAGTTCGTCATACCAAGCTTACTTAACAGTTCCGTCACCTGGTCCATCCATCGGAGTTTTGGTCGCCCCGAAAAATGGTTGCCGAAGACTTTTCGAGCCAGAGCGTTTTCGTCCATTCGTACAACGTGTCCAAGCCAGCGCATTCGGTCTATTTGAACGCGCTTGACCACGTCGATGTCGTTGTACAGCTCATACAGCTCATACAGCTCATGATTCATTCGACGACGGTACTCGCCGTTCACGATGATGGGTCCAAATATTTTGCGGAGTATTTTTCTTTCGAAGACTCCCAGAATAGATTGATCCGCTTGTGTCATTACCCAGAATTCTGCGCTGTAGAGCAAGACAGGTAGGATCAGAGTCTAGTAGAGCTGGATCATTGTTCTTCGAGAGAGCTCTTTGTCGTTAAATAGCTTGCTTAGCGCATAGTAGCAGCGGTTTGCGATCAATACTCGTCTTTTGATTTCGAGGCTGACATTATTGTTTTTGTTTATGGCGGAGCCAAGGAAGACAAAATCATCTACCACTTCAAAGTTATAGTTGTCAACGTTCACGCAGCGTCCCAGACGTGTGGACTCTTTGTTCGTTAAAACAAATAACTTGGTTTTGTCCTCGTTTATCACTAGACCCACTTCAGCCGACTGCTTTTCAATGCTCGAAAAAGCCGCAGTAACATCTCGCAATCCACGTCCAATAATATCTATATCATCAACATACGCGAGCAACATGTGGATTTTGTTAAATATGGTGCCATTCCTGTTTACTGCTGCTTTCCGCATGATCATCTCCATTACGATGTTAAAGAGATCGCAGGACAGACTATCGCCTTGTCTAAAGCCTCGCTTGGTAGAAAATGGCTCTGACAGATTTTTGCCAATTTTCACTGAAGACTTCGTGTCAGTCAGTGTCCTCCCGCAGAGTCGAATTAGCTTTGCGGGGATACCAAACTCAGTCATAGCATCCGACAATTTCTGTCGTATCGGACTGTCAAATGCAGCTTTGTCATCGATGAACAGATGGTAGGTATCGATCTGCATTTCTTGGGTCTTCTCCAGGATTTGTCGTAGCGTGAATATCTGGTCGGTGGTGGATGTACCGGGTCTAAAGCCACACTGATAAGGTCCAATCAGGTTCGCCAGAAGGGGCTTTAGTCTTTCACTAGATAGGATCTTGTATGCGATGGGTAAAAGGCTAATCCCGCGATAGTTGGTACACACACTAGGATCGCCTTTCTTAAGCACGGGACATAGGACACTCAGATTCCAATCATCGGGCATGCACTCCCTGAGCAAAATCGTGTTTATGAGCAGGTGCATGCATGTTACCAGGTCATCGCTGCCGGCTTTAAAAAGCTCTGCCGGCAGTCCATCGGCTCCCGCAGCTTTATTATTTTTAAGCCGTGCAATTGCCGTGCTGATCTTGTTTTGGCTCGGTGGTGGACAGTTTACTCCATCGTCGATGATTGGTGCGATTTCGTCACTTATGCTGCCTTCGGGAACCAGAAGAGATTAAAAGTGTTCCCTCCATATTTGCAGCACACTCTGAGTGTCCATGACCAGATTTCCGTCTCTGTCCTTACAGGAGGGGATCCCTGTTCCAAAACCTTTACTTTTTACCTTTTGGTAGAACTTTCGGGCCTCACCTCTATCCCTGTAGTTTTCGATATTTAAAATACAATAACTTTAAAAATCTTTTTCTAAATTTACAATATTGTTCTCTTGAAATATTTTGAATACTAAAAACTGTTTTACGTTTCTAAACTGATATTGTTTTTTAAGACACCTGGTTAATTATAAAGTTAAACAAAAGATTTGAAAAATTTTACGATGTATGAAATGTTCAGTAGCGTTAGTTAATTTGTATTACTAGAGAACATTTGTTTAATACATAAATTTGAATTCTGACTACGATTTGAAATTAAAATTGTAAAAATTTATTTAGTGCAATTATTCAATTTGCCTTTGGAGCCATTCAATTCAACATAATAAATGACTGGCTTATAATCATATGTATTACTAAACTCAGATTTGATATATTGATATTCATTCAAATACTAACAACTACTAGTAATTTTTGGTCTAGAGAGGATTTAACCGCGCCAGACATTTTCAACAAATGGGACATATTGGCATGTAATACATATGGTACTTACTATTCAAATTTCATTGTGGGAAATTTTCTGCCTCCCCCCAAAACCTGAAAAATTCTAATGCTTTCTATTACCATATAATTTTCATTCGACAGGACCTTTTCAGTTGTATATTTGACCAACCACCTGTGTCCTTCGTTTGCATACAAAAATTATCTTAAACTGTCGTGGGAAAGTTTTTAAGGACACATTTCTTACGTTTAATTTTCTTAAAGAAAATTTCACCTGTTCCGAGTTGTTTTTTTGTAAAATCCCGCCAAGAAAAGCGCCCTTGTCCCTTAAAAGAAGATGGTCATACTCATTTGAATACACCCCAAATGAGCATGAAAAGTTAAGGGGCGCAATATTAAGACGCATATAAATATATACCGACATTATAAAGAATTTATGAAAATTCGTTAAGAAAAGACGGCGACGTGGTGCAACGAAGCAAAACCGTGCTTCTAAAGAAGAAGTAACACGAAAGACATCCTGACTGTGTCACATAAGACAACAAAAAGAAAAACCCACCCTTTATAAGGTCAGAAGACGACGATTCGTAAGACATATCCTAAGAAGTAACATTAAACGCAAAATTGTCTAACTGAGCGCTAGACATATACGTCCCCTTTGCTAAAGGTCATCCCAAATAGTGGTGGGTTTTGTTGAAATTGCCCGTTTAAATTTTTTGTAATTTTTTGGTGGAAAATTTCAAGTGTTTTTTTATATTATAAATGTTTTTGTTTGTTGTTGTTGTTTTCTAATTGTTTCGTGCAGGACATTGTTGGGCTACGGAATCCCACATAAAATTTGCATCTCATTTCCGGACACTTGGGTAACTTTTTGTGTGATTGTTGTTGTTGTTTCCGCAAACGATCCCAAAATATGTGCTGGGGGATGAGGGGAGTTGTTTGTTTGTTGCGCACTGTGAGGGAAGTTCGACGTCAGTCAAGAAACACCTAGAAAATATTTGAATGAATAAAACAATCCCCGGAACAAAGCAACGGAAATGATCAGGAAATCAAATGGGCTCAAAAGTCACAATGGCGTAAAAATAACCAGAGGGTGAATATTTATGAAACAAAAGCATCAACAGTGGCATATGACTCGTTGGCGTAGTTATTAAGGTGTATCAGAATTTTTTGGGGAGAAGAGAAAGTAATGAGAAAAGGAGATTTTCCATAATTTTGTATACATGTGATTATTATTCTATAGCTATTTTTGTATAATTATTCATTTTTACCAAATCCAATGCAAACTTTTAGCTAGGTCTAAAGGAGAAAATCTAAAATAATAATTTGATTACAGTTAGAGTACTCTTTGTTACAATGCAAGTGATTCGAGTGAAGCGGAAATAAATTTTGGCAGAGTAAAAAACCTTTTGGAAATAATAGAAGTACTTTTGGTATTGTAAAAGTACTTTATGGTACAATAAAATAAATTTATTGGTAAATCGGAAATACATTTTGGTATATTGAAATTACTTTTTTACACAATAAAAGTCCATTTTGGTACTGTGAGTGTACTATTTGGTACTGCAAAAGTACTATTTGGTACAATAGAAGTACCTTTTGGTATAGGAAAAATACATTTTGCTGGAACACCTATTTTGCTTAGTAACTGGATTGATTCTATGCTGTCAAATCGTATAAACAACTCCACGTTTGACACAAGTACTACGAGGAAGCTGGGGACTAGGGCTACACCACAAGGTGGAGTGCAATCCCCATTGCTTTCGCTACTAGTGGTTAACGTCTTTCTCAAGACTTTTGGGAGAAATAGAAGGAAGATGCGGTCAACGTTGTTATCCTAGCTACAGGTAGATTTGCTCCAACTTTGAGTGACCTCATACAGGATGACCAATGATCTTTATAAGAATGGGTCACATACTTAATGTCAATTGTCTTAATGTCAATTTTCAGAAAATTACTATTCACGCGCAAATATCTCATCGATAACTTCAGATTGCCGGTAATTGATTGTATCGAACTGGATAGGAAACTTAACTGGAAACGCAATACGGAGGAAAGGACGCCGAAGAAAGGATTAAAGGCCTTATACACCTTTCGGAACTCTGTAGGGAAAAGCTGAGGACTACAACCTGCAATGGTATATTGGATATACACAGTGGTAGTGTGTCCCATGGTAGCTTACGGATGCCTTGTTTCGTGGGGGGGACTTTGGATACGGAAAGTAAGCTAATGCTGATAAGTAGTGAACAGCGAGTGCCATCACTGTGCTTGACGAAAAACACCACAAGCGGCACTGGACGTGATCCGTAGCGACTAAAAGTGAAATAAGGTTACGAGAAGCAGGTCTTTGGCGGCATTTGGAGTCGGGTCACGCATTAATACTGTTATGGTTCAGCTGACATGGATGCATCGAAACGGACTATACGGTTCCGTTGTAGGATTTTTGCATCATGCCCGGACATAGGGAAGGGGATCTTCAAAATCTATGTGGATAGTCAAGCGGCCTTTAAGGCTTAGGTATTAAAGGTCATGAAGTCGAGATAAGTGTACTGATGTTGGAAGCCATTGACCATTTGTTATGTCATTGCCCAGCTATATATAGAAGAAGGAAGCAAATCCTCGGGAAATGGTTTTTTGATAGTTTCACTGAATCGTCGTCATGTAACATGGAGAATCTGGTGCAGTTCACTGATAGTTTGAGCTAGCTTAAGGGCAGAGGACCATAGTGTCCCCACATAATTTAACTAATTGTATATATGAAGTTGAAGGCAAGAACACACCGGAATTATATTTTAGCATTGTTATATTTTTCTATCTCTCTTCCACTTGTTCAATTCTTGTAAACTCAGACCAAATTAGTCATGAGTAATTTTTCCAATTTTTTAATTTTTTTAAGCCTTTGTGGTCGTCCGTCAACCCTTAAATCCCTTTCGCGATATCTTGATTGGTTTGGAAGTTAGTAATATCCGTAATGTGTAGAATATATGAGAAATGTTGCAAAATAAATAAGTTTTTTGGCTCTCCTGAAAAGAGAGACAGCGACTAAATACAATAAAAGTTATAACTGGTGCTGAAAACCCACTTTTTGGCACAACAAAAGTACTTTTTAGTACTATAAAAGTACTTTTTGGTACAATTAACGTACTTTTTAGCCAAATAAGAACACTTTTTGAACCAACCAATATTCTTTTGGTACAATCAAAGTAATTTTTGGTACACTTACATTACTTCTTGTTACAGTGAAGGTAATTTTTGTTGCAATAAAAGTACTTTTTGGCACAACAAAATTACTTCTTAGTACAATAAAAGTACTTTTTAGAACAATAAGAATACGTTTAGATTCAACCAATATACTTTTGTTACAATGAAAAAACTTTAACTAAACTTTTTTATGCTACAGCTTTACTAAATACAGAATTTAGGCACGATATTATTACTCCATTGATATTTTTGCCCCATCTCTAAAGTGGGCGGAATGCTACATTTGTATAGGAGGTACCAGAAGGGGCGTGGCTAGACTTCCAGATTTTTTCTCCAAATCTTTATTCTGTTATAGCTTTACTAAATGTAGAATTTTGCACGATCATGCTGGGTGTTTTGATATTATTATTCCATCTCTAAAGTGGGCGGAATGGTACATTTGTCTAGGAGGTACCAGAAGGGGCGTGGCTAAACTTTCAGATTATTTTCGCCAAAACTTTATTCTGCTATAGCTTTACTAAATACAGAATTTGGGCACGATCGCGTTAGGTGTATTAATAATATTAATCGATTTCTAAAGTAGGCGGTACCAGATGGGTATGGGAGTCTAAAGTGACTCCTTCTATGTGTTACACTTTTGGGTCGTATCAAATGATATATACTCTCCTATCCGTAGGGTGAGGGTATAAAAAAATACGTGTAAAAGGGTCATTTTAGGATCCTTACATGGGAGATACTAGAAGTGGTGTGTCAATAAGTCAGGTTTTGCCTCCTATCACAAGATAAATTAACTGACCGAATTTCAATATTCCCCAAGAGTTTCTTTGAAAGTTAAGGGGGGAAAAATAGGTCATTTTGTATGGGAGGTACCAGAAGGGGTTAACCGATATAGTCCATAATCATTCCTGATTCAAATTTTCATAGCCGTACAGCTTACGCAAAATTTGACTGAATTCAGTGTATTTACAAAATAAGATTTGTATGCAAAACTATAAGGGTGAATTCGGTCATTTGTATGGGTGGTACCAGAAGGGGTGGGACAAAGGTTTGTCTACTATTACAAGATAATTAAACTGACCAAATTCAAATATCCTCCAGTCGTCTGTTTGGAAGTTCTAGAAGAAATATTAATTTTCCAAAAATAGGTAATTTTGAATGGGAGGTACCAGAAGGGGTGGGCCTTTTTATGGAAGATAGGGGGTAGATATGATCTAAAATATTTGGGGTCGGTCATACATTTGACACATCTAGAGGCATCTTTAGGGCAGTTAGGAGCAAATTTCATAAAAATTTTATATTTAGGAAAATTGACTGGGTTCGATCACACATTTAAACCCTCCACGGGCAATTCCGGGGCAGTTGTGGGGCTTTTTGTGGATTTTTCCCCAATACGAAAAGTTTCTCTACCGAGTTTTCGATTTTGATTTTAGACCCATGGTTTCTTGGAAAAATTTTCTTAGAATTCATCGTAGATAACGATTTTGATAACTGATTGGTCGAAAAAAAATGTTCCCACTCTAATATTCATACCTTCACCCTTAGGGATAAAGGTATATGTGTATCATTTAATGCAAGAAAAAGTGAAACGCGTTACAGGGAACTAGTTTGGTCCCTATCTATCTTTAAACCATAATCGTTTCAGGACTTTCTAAGACGATCCATACAAACTAGAAAGTCCTTCTAAGGATTTCGTTATGAAATGTGAAAATAAGTATTTTTTTTCACATTTTTTTTGTATTCCCCAATCTTATCTAGTTAACCAACTAATCTATTACTCATTAAATTAACTTTGACTTTATACATAAGATTTCATTGCTCCCACTCTCTGAACCCCGGCATCAAATTCTTCCCACACTGAATCTCATTCAACAGAGATTGAGTCATAATTAATGGTTATTAAAAAAGCACCTGATCTTTGAAAATTCGAGGCAAAAGTTATAACAAAACACACAACAACAACAGCAACAACGACAACAGAAAAGAAAAAAGCTTAGCTTAGAAAAATCAAAACAAATAAAAGCTTAAGCAAAAACAGTAACAACAACTAAAGGTGTATAATTAATAATAAATCGTTTCTCGTCGCTTGAATTTGAATGGACCTACGCAGAGATGAACTGACATGCAGTAGATGCTATCAGATGTGAATACAGCGCATGGGCAGAGATGATCAGGAAGATACGATAATTATGCGCGCTTTATGTTTATGACGAAGAGAAAAGAGAGTTCGTTTCTTAAGTCTTTTGTTTTGGATTTGGTATTTATTGGGGTTTTTTTGTTTTGCTTAGCCACTTCGTTGTTATTTGTTTTGGGGCGAGAAATTTAAATGTTTAAAATCTTAAGTTAAGAAGAGGAATGTTAATGGTGTTTGAAAAGTTTTTTTTTTCTGGTGTTAGTATTGAAAGAAAGAATATTTATCTAATAAAGAACCGTCGTTTTAGATGAATGTTTTGGTTTTAGAAAAAGTTAAAGTACATAACGTTTGAAATCAAATTAATAATAAAGACTAAAGAAACATGATATAGGTTTGTGCTAAGTGGCAGCTAGGGAGAAAGAGAAGTGGGAAGATTATACCTCCGTATCCATGAATATGTTATCTGTGGGAATCACAGATACATGATAGGAAAACTAATGTTATCGTATAAATAACATATCGCTTTGTCCACTTTGACAATATAGATTCATATGTCGCTTGAAAGACAAGTTGAAATATGTACATCGTTTGCAAAACCTAAATAAAATATATATTAATTTTCTCTTATTTAAATCTGCCAATTTATCAAAGTCCATAGTTTGTAGACTGTTTAATTTGTATATAGTAAAATATTTATTCAAATCTATGTCTGTGGCGAAATCAATTTATTACATTAACAATTTGAAATAAAATTTAAAAACTTTAATAAACCGACCGAATTAAAACAAAA
Organism: Muscina levida; assembly: GCA_964034835.1. Taxonomy (NCBI): domain Eukaryota; kingdom Metazoa; phylum Arthropoda; class Insecta; order Diptera; family Muscidae; genus Muscina; species Muscina levida. The sequence goes on along the minus strand of OZ035880.1, from coordinate 17,753,671 downwards.
ACAACAATTTAAAACTTATTGTGTAAATAATATGAGTTTACTACTTAATTTCCCTTTGCACCCCATGAATGAGGTATGGGATAGCTTCTCGCGTTGTTGTGAATTAACACGCTTTCTATTTTTAGATTCACAACTAACGGCACCTACTTATTTATCGACGAATGCGAACGTCACTGTTTTGAGAAGCTCTTACTAGACACGACGATTGAATCGACGCTTAATACTGCGAAGTTGCTGTCAAACAACATTCGAGGGGAGCCGACAATGAAAGAAAATTTTATTTATTTTTTTCTTTTAAGATGACTGGAGCCAGGTTTGAACCTGCGATCTCCCGCATGGTAGTCGCGTGTTCTAACCACTATGCCACAGCCGGTCCCAATATGAGTTTATATTGCTCTGAAATACTGCAAAATTTAATATTCGTTCGACGTCATTTACAATCAGTATCGCGCATACATAAACAACATTCAGGCTACTTCATTTTAAGCTACATGCACACTTGACTAGTTCCTTTCTATGGCATTTTTAAGATTCATAAAAAAAGCTTTGCTCAGCACTACTCTGGGAACATAGAACATTTGAAAGCAAATCGATCGAAGCTTTCGAATGAATAGCCTTGAACTGCAAGACCTTTCAAATCATCATCAAACTCATCCGCAATAGAATTAAATGCAGCACAACATGAACAAGTTGCTGCAATAGTTGTTATCTATTTTCTGGTCGGTTTGTCTGTCTGTCTGTCTGTCTGTCCATTTTGGCAGATGGTCTCCGTCTCAAGAGAATTGAGAAATCTGTATAGATTCAACCCTAATGGAGGAGGTATGATAGCGATAGACAAGCGGAGATTTTGTGACGACGGACATGTGATCTACGAAATATTGCATAAAACACAATACATATGATTGTATTTGTATAAGACGGGGAAGGACAACCTATAAATTGTACTAAATAACAGATATCAATTAGTGATACTTTTGTAGGGTTATTGTGATGTTGTTTATTAATAGACAAACTTAATGTACTTCTAAATTTGAAATTTCAGAAAAAACATTATTATTAATTCCTTAAGTTCCTATAAGGAGCATAGGGGTCTCTTTATTTGAAGTTACGGTATTCAGTTGGCTTAAGATGAGTAGATGATTGGGCTTCCGCATCCGATCCTGGAACCGGCCTCCAGGCGGGCTATATGGAAAATACTCCAACGGCAAAATGCCCAAAAAAAATCTTAAAAATTCCCAACAAAAATTTGTGAAAAAAATGAAAAATATCCCTAAACTCAGGCACGACAACAAGGACACCGGCACCATTTAATTGTTTTTTTCGGGGATCGTGACATCAGGATTGGCAAAATGGTTGCAAAATGACCCAAACTCGAAAAATTAAATTTTACCTGAAATAAACGAAAAATTCCAAAATTTTGTATGCAGATTTTTTTCGTTTTTTAGGCTTTGGTCATTTTGTATTTTGGGGCATTTTTCATAGAGCCGCGCCAATTCCACACCTTGACATTCCGATTATCATAGGCACTCAGGAAGCCCTTAGTAGCTCAATAAAAAAACAATAAGAAAATTTCAGTCGGGAACAAAAATAATAAGAAAGTTTCAGTCGGGAAAACCGACTTACATATACCCTCACCCTCAGAAAAACATAAAATTTTCTAGTATAGTGATATTATTACTCGAGTGGTACATTTGTGGGCGGAGTGGTAAATTTGTATTTGAGGTACCAGAAGGGGCGTATCTAGACTTCCAGTTTGGTCTTCAAAACTTAACTAAATGCAGAATTTGGGCAAGATCGCGTTGAGTGTATTGATATTATTACACCATTTCTAAAGTGAGCGGAGTGGCACATTTGTATGGGAAGTACCAAAAGGGGCGTGTCTAGACTTACAATTTTTTCTCCAAAACTTAACCCTGTTACAGCTTAATAAAATACAGATTTCGGGCACGATCGTGTCGAGTGTATTGTTAATACTTTCTAAGTGGGCGAAATGGCACATTTGTATGGAAGGTACCAGAAAGGGTGTGGCTAGACTGCTAATTTGTTCTCCAAAACTTTATTCTGCTTTAGCTTTACTAAATACAGAATTCAGGCACAATCGCGTTGGGTGTATTAATAAGGGGCGTAGCTAGACTACCAGTTTTTTTCTCCAAAACTTAATCCTGCTATAACTTTCCTAAATACAGACGAGCATGATGAGCACGATCGCGTTGGTAGTATTGATATTATTACTCGATTCCTAATTTGGGCGGATTGATATTTTGGAGGTACCAGAAGGGGCCTGGTCATGTAGAACAATTGCAATACCGTAAGTAGTTTTGGGGAAATATTAGATTGTGCAAAGTTTAAAAATATGTGGTTATGTCTTTCGAACGTTACGTACGGACAGCCAGACAGACGGACATGGCTCAAACGACTTAAAAAGTCTTAAATCGAATTTGGTTCAAAGAAACCTTGGGTAAAGTGATAGGAGTCACTATGTACTTATGTGCTACAAAATAGTGCCGTTATTATGCCAGACTCTTATTTTAATGTTCAAAAAGTACTTTTGCTGTACCAAAAAGTGATTTTAGAGTATTAAAAAAGTACTTGAATTGTGCCAACAAAATACTTTTATAGTGCCAAAAAGTACTTTTATTTTGTCAACAGGTAATTTTATTACACAAAAATCTACTATTGTTGTACCTAAAAGATTATTTTCTTACACAAGTACTTTATTGCGTCAAAAAGAACTTAATCGATACAAAAAAGTAATTTTATTGTACGAAAAAAGTACTTGTATTGTACCAACAAATACTTTTATTGTACTAAAAAGTAATTTTATTGTAGTAAACATCATTAAAAAAATAATTTTATTTTATCAAAAAACATAAATAGTACCAAAAAATACTTTTATTGTACCAAAAGGTACCTTTATTGTGCCAAAGAGTCCTTTTGTTTCCCCACAAAGTACTTTTATTAAACCATAGAGTACTTTTATTAAACCTAAAATAACTTTCGTTATACCCAAAAGTACCTTTGGTGTACTCAAACACATTTTTTTACAACAATTTACTGTTATTGTACCAAAAAGTACTTTTATTGTACAAAATAGTACTTTTATTGTAAAAAAAATACTTTTATGGTACCAAAAAAGTACATGTATTGAACCAACAGATACTCCTATTGTACCAAAAAGTACTTTTTTTGCACATAATATTAATTTTATTGTACCAAAAAGTACTTTTGTTGTATCAAAAAGCAATATTTTTTTTTCTGGTATGAAAATTTACCAGTTTTAATATTTTCCAAAATGAAGTAATGGGATTGTAAACGGGCAGAATAGCCCCACCCCTTCTGTTACCTCCCATACAAAATGACCTATTTTTATTAAAATAATTTTTCTACAATAACTTTCAAATGGACAGCTGGAGGACATTAGAATTTGGTCAGTTCAATTAATGAATGTGTTTTCATCGTTTCATCAATTCTATGCAATTTTGTCCGATGGACAAAGCATAGACAAGAGCTTGTGTGGATTATGTTGACGTGTGGTCTTTGTTGATACCATTTTCGCACCGGTGTGTTTGGGCTTCACGATGGTTTCTTGATGCTCTTAACTCTTAAGGTTGTGATAATGAGTGGATAAGGCACAGCAAAGGGTGCTGATGAAGATGGTTCGGCAACCATCGAAATAGTTATCCACCCTGCCAGCTGTCAATATAATCCATTTCACATAACTCTTGTAAAACAAATTCTATTAGCAATAATATAATAGATCTTGAACCGAACGATGAAAACTCATTCATTATTACAATTTTATTTAAAATTTTTAAAAAAAAAGTCTCTCCATAGGATATAAAGTTTTGACCATATTTCTACTACTGGAATCGCAATACATCAAAATTGTATAGTGGTTTTTGAAGAGTTTATAATTTTTCTGATTTTGTTGCCTTGTGTAATCGGTACAGTACTCTTTTGACATAATAACATTGAAAGTCTAACGTTTGGATAAGTTTACGAAATCATCTCAGAGTTTACCATTACCCATATTTTAAGACTTAAAACAAATAATTTTTCTTTTCTTTAACACATATTGATGACAATTTGTAGACTATTTCAGTTCTTTCTAGTTCTTTTACCTTTACAAATTTTTTACAATTTCGGAAATGTTGTGGTAATATTAGTCATACTACTGCATAAGAGAACTGACTCAATATTTAGTAAATTGGCCATTTCTTTTCCTACAAAATGTAATTTCCCCTGCTTTACTACTCGACCAATTTCATAAAGGGGGTCCCCCTGCTTGGTCTTACCTGGCCTCGGGCTATCTAGTGATCGAAGATCCATTAAGCTGCCTATGTTTGTTTAAGGCGCTTTTGAATTAACACCAGACATACTTACATACAATTTTCACATGCATCCATTGGTATATATCCGCGGCGCATATATATGCTGTTCATATCTAGGTAACTATATAATAAAATTTTACAGGTTTTGTTTGTAAAACATTTGCCATTTAGAAGCCAACAACATGTGTCTACTCCCCTCATACTTACATTCGCCCATATTTCTGCTAGACATTGCAAACAATCACAACAACTACAACAAAAAACCTGATATATAAAACATCCGCCTTTAATTTTCCATTTCATTTTCATTCAAAGACCTTCATTGTCATTCAAAGTTAATGTAGAATTAGAAGAGCAACACGATTCACATCGAACATAGATGAACAAACAGAGCGTTGATGATGATGGTGGGCGTTAGATAGGAAACATTATGTTCGCCTCTACTTAAGAGAAGAATCTCCGGTGTGGCATTTACAAGACAGCTTATACAGTTAATCGATTATGAGCTTAATCACTATTGTAGCTTAGAACTTGAAGAACTTGCACAGGCTTAAGAAAATCCAACTGTATTTTATAACAGCTTAGAGTAACTGTATACGAAATCCCTAAGCTAAAGCGTTACACGGCGAGGCAATTGGAAAAAATTTAAAATGTCACCATAGGCTTGTGAAACTTACCCAGCCCAGTGACCGTTGAGGCAACTGTAGATTTCTAACAATGCCACTTGGTGTATTAAGGAAAATCCACAGCACACAAAATGTAGAGAAAAACAGAAACGTTTTGACAAAAACAAATTGGTGGTAATATTTCCCAACCTCAATCATCATGGTCAAACCTAATTGCATTATCCGCGCAGAGCTGCCACGGCGACAACGATGGCAGTAGCAATGACGTCTTTATTTGCAGCACCTCTGCCTCTCTACTCAATCATTCATAATTTTAGTCATTGTTGCTGATATTGCTTGAGTAGGTTGCCCATGGCAGCTCAAGGAAAAATGTGAGTTGAGAGTAGGTGAAACTGAAATAGAATGAATGAACGAACAATTTCCAAATAAAATTAAACCACTTGTTCTTAAGAAACCTCAGCCCAAAAAACTAGGATCGTGAGCGGTGGCTTCATAAGTCACTCTCCTTAAACAAAAACTATTACACAGCACAACATATGATTTTGGGACTCAATCCTAAGAACTGCACGAGAAACTAGCCCCAACAAGAAGAAGTTCTGCATCATTCGTTTTGTCAAGTTACATGCCAAAATAATTTTATATCGATTTGAAGTTAGTAAGTACCGTATAGGAGAATTTGTCACGTTTAAGGTTCTTTTGTTTGACTTAACATAAATACTATATGGTGACGAATGATTATTATATAAGTATAATTCCACGTAAATCATACACCACGGAGTACAACATTTTTTTTTTTAATTGCTACAAAATAAACCCAGTTTAAAATCGTTTGATGAATGGAAAAGTGAAACTGTGTTTAAGTAGGTAAACGTTATATGAACAGATTAAAGGATCGGAATCGGACTAGTGGTCCTCGAGTTATGTCAAACAAAAGAGCCTTAAACGCGATAAATTCCCCTATACGATACTTACTAACTTACTAACTTCAAATTGATATTAAATTACAATGGCATGTAACTTTACAAAACGGAAGATCATCCCAATTGCCATTAGTTAGTAGTACCAATATCGTATTTTGCTCGAGTGTGTTCTGCCAGTGCGCATGCGTACCAGCCAGAGTAGCACAACCTGCCAACTATGCTGCAGTCGCTGCCACCACACAAACAACACACTCGCATTTAAGTACAAGAACAGCTATTTTTGCGGTGCTAACTCATTAACATGCCATGTGAGAAAAATCTATTCATTCTTCTTGACTTCATTTTTTGTTTTGTAGTTTTCTGTTTTCATTTGTTTGGTTTTGCTGTTTGCGTCTGTTAGTTGTGGTGTTGGCCATCTATCTATTTGTCCGTCTGTATGTCTAGATACTTCTATGTTTTACAGTTGTCTGCGTTTTTTGTTTTCGCTTTTCGCGTCGTCGTCATCGTCTTTGGTTTGGATGATGATGGTGGAGCCGCCGTTGTTCCACAAGAGTCCAAAGAGAAAGAGGGCAGCTATAAAACTGTGGTAATAAACAAGTAATAAAAAGAGATTTGTAGTGTTTCTGCCTAGATACTAGGCGACAACAACAAAAGAAGTTATGAAATTAATGTTAATAATGTTTATGTTGGAGCGGGAGACCGTTATACATAGGCCATCAAGTGATGTTGCAAGGGGAATCCGTTAAAGTTGAAGGTAAACTGGAATATAGGCCTTTACCGTAATCAGAATTTATGGAATGGGCAAAGAGGCACCCTTTTTAGGTGGTGTTTGTTTGTTGGTGGTTAGCACCCGCTACCAGTTAGTTGTTTTCCCTATTAACTGAAATTTTCTAGGAAATTAATAAATTTTTTTCGAATGCAGTTAAGAGTGTATTTAATGAAAGGTTTGTTATTAAATTTCTCTAAAAAACTTTGCCGTTTTGACTTGAAAGATATCACTGAACGACCCTTCAAATATTTAATAGTTGTACCTAACTGCCTTCTGAAATTAGGACGGATCCCATTTTAAGCGACCGCATTATTTCTTGCCGAACTGGGTGGACCGGCCGTGGCATAGTGGTTAGAACACGCGACTACCATGCGGGAGATCGCAGGTTCAAACCTGGCTCCAGTCATCTTAAAAAGAAAAAAAAAATTAATAAATTTTTCTTTCATTGTCGGCTCCCCTCGAATGTTGTTGACAGCAACTTTGCAGTATTAAGCGTCTTTTCAATCGGCGTGTCTAGTAAGAGCTTCTCAAAACAGTGACGTTCGCATTCGTCGATAAACAAGTAGGTGCCGTTAGTTGTGAATCTAAAAATAGAAATCGTGTTAATTCACAACAACGCGAGAAGCTATCCCATACCTCATTCATGGGGTGCAAAGGGAAATTAAGTAAGTTAAGAACTGGGTGGATACCATTTAGGTTAAAGTACCAATAGACTTACTTACTTACCTTTGTGGCCCATTACCACTTACGAACATGGATCATAAATTAGAGGTCTGAAGTATTAAAGAATTTCACACGCTTTGGTGTGCCACGTCGTCAACCAATTGGTCCTTCCTACGAAGTTTGGGTTTCCATGCTCTGCGCCGTCCTTCAGGTTCGCCTTCAAACACATTTCTCGCTGGAGCATTTCTATCCATTCTGGCAACATGTCCCAGTCATCGTTGTCGTTGGATTCTGACTCTTTTAGTTACGTCGATGTCGTGAAAAAGCTTATAAAGCTCTTGATTCATTCTAGGGCCATTACGTAATCGCGGAAACAATCAGTGATGATTCTCTCTCTTATGTTCCGCCATACATTTACGCAGGAGTGTCATAGGCCGTTTAATCGGTGCGCTTTAGCTTACAAAGTAAGGGAAGATGTCAGTAAGTGACATTACGGTTGCAATTACATTATAAGGGAAGTTTAATCGAGCTTGATAACACGCTTGATTACGAAGTAAGTGACGATGTCAGTAGGTGTAATTTAATCGGAGTTAAAATGAGTGGACGATGTGTTTTACAATACACACGCATTACATTCCATGTACTTAGATCCTCGCTTACAATGTCATATTGATGTCATGGATTACTAAGTAGGTACTTTCATTTACCGCTGGGTGGGTCCATATATTTTTCGGAGTATTTTCGTCTCGAATTCTCTCAGGTTTTGTATGTCCGTTGCCGTAAGCACCCATGATTCGGCAGCATACAAAAGAACGCGTAAAATTAGCACCTGGTATAGCTGTTTCTTCGTATCTCGAGATAAGGTGGTGTTACTTAAGTGCTACCGAAGTCCGTAAAAACATCTTTTGGCGAGCACTATTTTCCGCTAAATTTCTTAGCTGACACTATTTTTCTTATTGACGGAAGATCCGATGTAGATAAATTCATCGACTACCTCAAAACAGTAATTGTCAACGTTCACAGTGAGTCCCCATCGAGAGGACTCTGTGTTCGTCGAAATCATTATTTTTGTTTTGTCCTCGTTGACTCCTTTTCAAGTGATGAAAAAACTGCCGTAACACCCCGCAGATTTCTTGGCCAATGATGTCTATATCATTGACATAGGCTAATGGCATAAGGCTCATGTAGAATATGGTGCCAGACATGTTGACACCAGCCTTTCTCATCACCTTATCCGTAACTATATTAAATAGTGTAAAGGACAAGCTAACACCCGGTCTAAGACCTTTTTCCGTGTTGAATGGTTCAGATTGATCCTAACCAATCTTAATCGAGAATTTGATGTTTTCCAAGTCGAATTAGTTTTGCAGGAATACCAAACTTGGACATGACTTCAAATAACTTATTTCTTATCGTAGAGTCAAAGGCAGCTTTGTAGTCGACATAGAGGTGGTATGGTCTATCTGCTTTTCATGAGTCTTTTTTCCAGTATTTTTCGTTAAGTGATTATTTGATCCCTCGTAGATTTACCTGGACTAAAGCCGCACTGATAAGGTCCAATTAGTTTTTCTACAAGTGGCTTTAGACGTTCACACAATCAGCTTGAAAGGACCATGTACGCAATTGGGTATAGACTTACTCCACGTCAGTTCTTACATTCACTACGATCTCCTTTATTGTATATGGGACATAACAGACTGAGACTCCAATCCTCGGGCATGCTCTCCTCTAGCCAGATGTTCTCCATGAGCTGATGCCTGCTCCTAATAAGCTCCTTTTCCACCTGCCTTAAATAATTCAGCCGGGAGAACATCGGCTCCAGCTGCTTTGTTATTTTTAAGGTTGGATATTTCCACATGTATCTCACTCTGGCTCGGAAGTAGACAGTTAATACCATCGACATGGATTGGAGCGGGTTCTTCTGGAGTGGTGTCCGTGTCCTGTAGATTTTTGAAATGGTCTCTCAATATCTTCACGACGTTATTCGGGTCTTTTACGAACAGCTCGCGATGTCATTGGCTGCAGTTCGCCCTGTACGCAGCATCCGTCTCTCTCGTGGCATTGCGACATTCATCGTCGTTTTATGGAGTCGGATGTATATTGCCACTGCGAGGTAACATTATCAGGGGTTGGAGTATTTCGGTAGGTTAGGTAGGTGGTTGGAGTAGGCGTCCGCTATCTCTGTGTGCCGAAGTTTACCGATGTCTAGCTTTTGTTGTACCAGGTTACGTACGTTTTTCGCCAAGCTCAGCCTTGTGCGTACCTTAACTACAGTAAGGAAGTGATTGGAGTCAATGTTCGCACCCCTAATCACTCGTACGTCCAGAACACTTGATGCGTGCATTCCTTCGACTACCACGAGATCTATCTTATACCTCGTCAATTGGTCTGGAGATAACCATATTGCCTTATAAATATTTCTATGTTTAAATCTAGTGCTACTAACTTCCATATTTCTTGCCGCAGAAAAATCAAACAGTCTAGTGACATTGTTCGACGTTTCGGCGTGCAGACTGAATTTTCCGATGGTAGGCACAAATGCGGTCTCCCTGCCTATTTTAGCATTAAAATCGCCTCATCGCATTTCTCTTCTGTCGGAGCATGGGCACATATAAGTGTTATGTGGGAAAACATTGTCTTGACTGCTATGGTGGGCTATTGGTTCACACACCGGGTTGACCACCTGGAGGAACTCCGTCCCTAGTAGTACCACAAATATGGAGCTCTGTGAGTAGACTTGCAGTGTAATTGGGAAGGATCACTCTGCGTTTGCCAAGTTAAACCGATAAGAAGCTTTACCTTGCATCACAATAAACCCACAATAAGTCTCTTATTAAAGCATATGGACCACTTCGCAGACAAATTGCCCTTTTTTGAGGGGGGGGGGGGGGGGCGCTGTATCTGGCCCCGCGATTACAGTCCTAGTTTAAGCGATATCGATCTGATATTTGGTATGCAAGCTTCTATTCTCAAAGCGGAGGTTATGTTCTGAGATGAGCAAACTGTCCCTTCGCGGCGGTGACCATCTGTCTGTCCCCTCGGTTAAAGCCGTAGTTGAAGTATTATCGAGCCGAACTTCGGCATGTAAGCTTCTAAGTGAAGTTGTGAAAACTTGCCAATCTTTTAATATACATGCCGATTGCGTAGACAACATAGAGGGTTCGGCTGAGAGGGTTCGAACTCAGGTCGTCCGTATGAAAGTCGCGTATTCTAACCATAATACAACGCTTGGTCCGACCACATCCCTGGGAATCATTTAACTGACAGTGCACGGTTAATAATAATTACTCTTCATATCACCATGTTGGTAAATTATAACTTAACATTGGTTAAATAATGAAATTTCAAGGAATCATACGATAGGATCCACAAAACCTACAACATTCAACAAGTTGCCCCCCACCCCACCTTTATCACCCACCATAAACTTTAACCATAAAATCGCCTCTAAACTTTTGCTGCGTAAAACTTTAGAAGTGGTAACGAAACATAAACGCCCGCCCGTAGCCGCAATTTCCTCTGAAATGAATCCTCTTACTACGGGTAAACTTAAACCGTCAACAGGTAATAAAAAATAGAAAGTTAAGCATTAAAGAAAACGTCAACGTTAATATCTCGAAACAGAAAAACAACAACAACATAACACCACACATCTATGGCATAATAGAAATCCAAAAGCAATAACATCACATCGTCCGTCTACAATCCGTGGACAAAAAAAACCCAAATGCCGCGATAGACGACGGAGAATTCCTTTATGTTTTGGCCATCATCATCAAAGCTTTGTGTGTGTGTCTTGTCGTATAGTTTTGACCCCTTTTAAGTTCAAGAACCCTTTTTACTGTTTCGCTGCTTCACCACTGGCTTGGAAGAGAGGAGCAGCAACAACAACAACAACTCTATAAAACAAACTATGATGTTTCGTTATAGCCAAGCTAAGCCAAAGCAAATGTGTGCGTATGTGTGTGTGCGTTAAAAAGGCTAGAAACAGAAGATGAAAAAACGTTGGCAGAAGGCACACAAGAAACATAGTAACGAGAAGAATAGTTAATAAAGCTGCGACTCTACGGCTTCTTCAACGCCGTCGACGTCGTCATCGTTGTCTTCGTAACCGTGGTAATGTTGGTGTTGGTCTAGCACTCGATGGCCTGTGAGTCTTCTCTTTACTGTTTGTTGCTTCTCCTTAATTTGTAAAGCATGCTCCATAAACAACAACAACAGCATAAGCAACAGCAACGAAACAAATGAATATCAAACAGGCAACTCAAAGTGTTACTTTTTTGTACGGGGAAGGTGTAATGAGAGTGGGATATGTTTGAAAATGGAATATCGTAATAGCGTATCTGTGGTAAGAAAGTATGTTTCTTACACAGATGAAAATGCAGCCAAACTTGGAGACAAAAACCGTTTTTTACGAGCTTTAATTTTTGTTCTATATCCGTGAATTGCACAGTACAACACATGATTTTGGTACTCAATTCTGAAAGTAGCCTCAAAAAAAAGAAGTTCTGCATCATTCTTTTGTCAAGTTACATGCCATATCGATTTGAAGTTTATACGTATCGTATGACGTTTATGGCTCATTTGTTTGACATAACTCGAGAACCACTAGTCCGATTTAGCTGAAACAAATTTAAAAAATTAAGAATTACAATTCCTTTATATAAAGTTTCCTACATAAGCAACAGTTTCACTTTTCCATTCATCAAATGGTTTTGAACTGAATTTTCTTAGCAGTTACAATAAAACTGGTGTACTCCCTGGCGTATGATTTTCGTGGAATATAACTTATGATTATCATACGCCACCATATAACAATATAACAGAAGAGCCTGAAACGTGCCAAATTCCCCTATACGATACTTACTAATTTCAAAACATCTTCTGCAGAACTTCTTCTTTTCGGGCTACTTTCACATGCAGTTCTCAGAATTGAGTCCCAAAATCAGAGTTGCACCGAAGTAGAGGAAAAGCCCGAAAATTCTACCAGAGAGTTAAGGCAAGAATATGTGAAACAGATTTGCCCTCCTGCAAGGACAACGATGGCTAGCTAGTGAAGGACCCGGATAACGTTCTGAAGATATGGAGAGAACATATCAGAAATCTACTGGATACGGACACCACACCAAAAGAACCCGCAGCAATTCATGTCGATGGTATTAACAATCCACCTCCGATGGGCTCACGGCTGAGTTATGTAAGGGAGGTGGAGAGGAGCTGATAAGGAGCATACATCAGCTCATGGAGAACATCTGGCTAGAGGAGAGCATGCCCTGGGATTGGAGTTTCAGTCTTTAATGTGCCATATACAAACAAGCAGATCGTAGTAAGTGTAAGAACTACCAGGAAATAAGCCTATTCCCAATTGCGTCCAATGTCCTTGAGCATATTGCGTGAACTTCTAAAGCTAATTGTAGAAAATCTAATTAGACTTAATCAGTGCGGCTTTATACCTAGTAAATCTACGACGGATCAAATATTCATTTAACGAAAAATCTTGAAAAAAGCTCATGAATAGCAGATAGACACCTACCACCTTTTTGTCGACTACAAATCTGCCTTTGACTCTACGATAAGGAATAAGCTATATGAGGCCATGTTTGAGTTTAGTATTGCTGCAAACCTAATTCGGCGAGATGTACCTTGGAAAACCAAATCCTCGGTTAAGATTGGTAAAGATCTGTCTGAACCATTCAACACGAAGAGAGGTCTCAGGCAGGGCGATAGATTGTCCTGTACATTATTTGATATAGTTATGTAAAAAGTGATGAGAAGAGTTGATGTCAACATGTCTGGCACCATATTCCACAAGAGCCACATGCCACTAGCCTATGCCGATGATATAGACTTCATTGGCCGAAATGTGCGGGATGTTACTGCAGTTTTCTCATCACTAGAAAGAGAGTCGGGGACCGGCCGTGGCATAGTGGTTAGAACACGCGACTACCATGCGGGAGATCGCAGGTTCAAACCTGGCTCCAGTCATCTTAAAAGAAAAAAAATAAATAAAATTTTTTCATTGTCGGCTCCCCTCGAATGTTGGTGACAGCAACTACGCAGTATTAAGCGTCGATTCAATCGTCGTGTCTAGTAAGAGCTTCTCAAACAGTGACGTTCGCATTCGTCGATAAACAAGTAGGTGCCGTTAGTTGTGAATCTAAAAATAGAAAGCGTGTTAATTCACAACAACGCGAAAAGCTATCCCATACCTCATTCATGGGGTGCAAAGGGAAATTAAGTTTTTTTTAAGAAAGAGAGTCGGCAAAAATGGGTTAAGCGGTCAACAAAACAAAAATAACAAGTTCGACAAACAAAGAGTCCTCTCGATTGGGACGCAGCGTCAACATTGAAAATTATTGTTTTGAGGTAGTAGATGAGATTACCTACCTCGGATCTTCCGTCAACAAGAAAAATAATGTCAGCCAAGAAATCAAGCGGAGAATAGTGCTCGCCAATAGATGTTTTTACGGACTTCGACAGCACTGTAGTAACAAAACCGTATCTCGGGATACTATGAAACAGCTATGCCGGGTGTTAATTTTACCCGTTCTGTTGTGTACTGCCGAATCATGGGTACTTACGACAACGGACATAAAAAACCTGAGAGTATGCGAGAGAAAAGTACTCCGAAAAATATATGAAGCTTTCTGTGTCGACGGTGAGTTTCGCCATCGGATGAACCATGAGATGTTTGAGCTTTACCATGACATCGACGTAGCTAAAAGAGTCTGAATCCAACGACTACCATGGCTGCGACATGCTGCCAGAATGGATATAACTGCTGCAGCGAAAAATCGAAAAGAAAGACGAAGCAGAGCAGGGAGACCCAAACATCGTTTAAAAGGACGAAGTGGTAGGCGAGGGCTGAAATCTCTAATAACCGAGTACTTTTTTGTTTAAAAAACCGAAGCAAATATTGATAGCAATGGATTCCGATACGCTTTACTAACAAGTACTTTTATAGAATCAAAAAGTACAAATTATTTTACCAAAAAGGACTTTTATTGTTCCGAAAAGTACATTTGTTGTACGAAATGCACTTTAATGTACCAAAAAGTACTTAAATTGTGTCAAAAAGTGTATTTATTGTACTAAAAAGTACTTTTATTTTACTAAAAGACATAAATCGTACCAAAAACTAAAGTTTATTGTACCGAAAAGTATATTTATTCTACCAAAAAGTACATTTAATGTACACAAAAGTACAATTTATTGCACTCAAAAGTAAAGATTCGTACCAAAAAGTAATTTTATTATTCACTTATGTGCATTTTGTTATACCACAAAGTACAATTTATTGTACCAAAGTAGTTTACCAAGTACATTTGCTGTACCAAAAATAACTTTTATTGTAACTAAAAATAGTGTATTAGACATAATTTTTATTGTACGAAAAAGTGCTTTTATTGTGCTATTTACAGTAAAGAAAAGTACAGTACCGAAAAGTACAGTCATTGTACAAAACAGTAAAATTATTGTACCAAAAAAAACAATTTATTTTACCCAAAGGTAAAATTGTACCGAAAAGTACTTTTATTGTACCGAAAAGTAGAACGGGATATACCAAATGGTACATTTAATGCACGAAAAAAGTACAATTTATTGTACCTATAAGTAAAATTATTGTATTTTTGTTTTTCCATTTGTTACGCCCATAAGGAGGCGTGGTAGGTATGACAATATATATATAAACCAGTACAGAAATTTCAGTCAGGTAAACTGACTGATAAATACCATCACCCAATAATAATTCCTATTACAAGATAATTAATTGCCAAATTTGATTATCCTCCAAGTGCCGGTTTAGAAATTATGGGAGAAATATCAATTTTCCAAACAAGGTCATTTTGTATGGGAGGTACCAGAGGGTGATCTGGTATAATCCATATTCATTCCTGATTCAAATTATCATAACTGTACAACTTACGCAAAATTCGACTGTATTCACTGTACTTACAAAAATATATGTATTTAAAACTATGGGGGTATGTTCGGTATTTTGTATGGGAGGTACCAGAAGGGGTGCGTCAAATAGTTATGTTTTGTAAGGTTTTGCTTCCTATCACAAGATAAATTAATTGACAAATTTTCATTACCCCCCATGTGTCCGTTTGGAAATTATGGGATAAATGTAAATTTTTCAAAAATAGTTAATTTTGTATGGGAGGTACCAGAAGGGGTGATCCGATATAAACCATATACATTCCTGATTCAAATTTTCATAACTGTACAAGTTACGCCAAATTTGACTGAATTAATTGTACTTACAAAAAAAATATGTATGTAGGACAATGAGGGTGAATTCGGGAATTTGTATGGGAGGTACCAGAAGGGGTGCGTCAAATAGTAAGGTTTTCTGAGGTTTTGCTTCCTATCGCAAGATAAATTAACCGACCATTTGTCATTATCCTCCAAGTGTCCGTTTGGAAGTTATGGGAGAAATATTAAATTTGCAAAAATAGGTCATTTTGTATGGGATGTACCAGAAGGCGTGAACCGATATAGTTCATATTCATTGCTGAGTCCAGTTTTCATATGCAAACATGATATGCAAAATTTGAGTGAATTCAGTTTAGTTACAAAAAAGATATGTATGTAAGACTATGAGGGTCAATTAGGTCATTTGTATGGGAGGTACCAGAAGGGGTATGGCAAAGATTTCGGTTTTCGTAGCGTTTGTCTACTTTTGCGAGATAAATAAACTGACCAAATTTAAATATCCTACGATCGTCCGTTGGGAAGTTATTAAAGCAATATTAATTATCCAAAAATAGGTAATTTTGTATCGGATGGGAGGTACCAGAAGGGGTGGGGCTATTCTGTCCATTTACAATCCCATAAGTTCGTTTTGAAAAATATCAATACAGGTAAACCAGCCATCCAGCCAGACAGACAGACGGACTTAGCTCAATCGTCTTAAAAAGAAAACTGAAACAAATTAGGCCTTAAGACACTTGGGGTCTAACTCATATCCTTTAAAGCGTTACACTTTTTTTCGTATCAAATGAAATATACCCTCATCCCTAAGGGTGATGGTATAAAAATGGATGTGAGAGGCTAAAAGTAACGTCTACCTCTTACACAAACTCCCATTTTTGCGGTACACAGTTTAATGAAATATAGTTGTAGTGCAAATAACCAGTTTTATCTTAATTTTTACAACTGCTGAAGGTTATCTGAACTTCGGGATAGCCGATGATAATTGCCTTACTAGCTATTGTTTCAAATATTACTTTTACTTGATTTCGATCATAACTTTATTTTTACGATTTATATTATGATTTAACACACATTGAAATAACACTTCCCATTTTCCGACCATTTGCATCCTCCCTCGTTAGTCATAGCAACAGGCACTGGGCCTGTGTGACTATTGGCTGCATGGATGGATGCCATGAATCGTCCGTCGATCTAACTCTATGGTGGTTGTGCGCCAGTGTTGCTTCTAGTCACAATGCCGGTGGTGGTGGTGTTGCCTGCCAGTAGTGGTGGTTGTTGCTTTTCTCTAGCGGTGACTGTGGAAACTCAAAACCATCAACCGTATCCGACGACAACGACGGCGCATCCCCACTGAAATACCGGGTACAATGCCATCGCAGTTTGCGTTTGTGTACAAGTATGCGTTGGTTAAAAGGCGTTGTATCTCAACTAAGCAAACTTCAGAGCAAGGCAATCATTTTCAAATGCCTTTGCTCAGCTGAATAGTTAAGTAACCACTACCACCATCACTATACCTCCCTGGCAAGAGGCAAAGAAAAGGAAATCACTAAGAAAACCTGATAAAGGGGTGGAGAACGACAACAACGACAGTGGCAAGCAGAGCGATAGAGCAAAGCGTTACAAAGGAGCCATGGGGAGAAATGTCTCCAACAGAAAAAAAAGCTTTTTTAATTAGTGAGTCAGTGGAGACTTGGGGATTGTTAAAATCATATCATTAAACTAATACAAGCACAGAACATATGAGACCTAGAGAGAAAGAGAGAAAAAGTTACATTTACTAAAAATTGTTGAGATTGTTAAATGTGGGGTTTGGGGGCAGTTTCTCTTGGGTACTAAATATATATACAGAGAAAAAGATACATTTATTTTTAATATTTTTTCGTTGTTATTAAAGATCTGTGTTGGTTTTCTCTTATTTCTCTTAGCTCAGAGAACTCACAGAGTATCTGGCTTTCATTACGGTATGGAGAACTGTATGTAGGTATTTTAAAGATCTTTTCAAGAGCTTATTTGTACGTATTTTTTGTCGAGAGCTGCACATATGTTTTCGTATCGAGGAAATACTCGTACAACAACAACTGAGTAAATAACAAAAACAAAACTAACGCTGCACATGTAACCATAAAATTTGTTATTTATATGATAGTAACAAGTGTATGGACAATGATGATTGTTGGTATATATATACATGTATGTATCTCGGTATCTGTATCTGCTGCATTGGACTTGTGTCCATTTGTCTGTCTGCCCTGCCCGTCTTATAAACTGAAGCAACAAATGCAACACCAAGTATTGATTTATGCTCCAAGGGGAGACTGACACACATTTCATGTGCTGCGAGATGCAAAAGAAAAACAAAAACACTCAGACGGACACTTGCAGTTATGAATCCATCGAATACCTTTGTGAACGAGTGTTTTTGTGTGTAAGTAAGTGCAGTTATACTCTCGCGTATTTCTTGTTGTGTGTCTCTGACTGCCACCACATAGCGATCACTGATCGTACATCTCTATACATACATATAACGATTAATCGATCTATTGATCTGTTGATTGACTTGGTTGTTTGCTGGTGGTCAAACAATTTGTTTTATTGTCCATTTACAGCGGAGTAATTAATGGATTCCATAGATGTAATACATAACTTATTATTCAGTTACTAGAGAGGGGCGGAGAAGGAGGTTAGTTTTGTATTGTATGTTACATATGTGCCAAGTAAGAGCGGCACAGAGTGGGAAGAGAGGGATGGATAAATTATGTTTAATTTAACATGTGGAAATATGTATGTACGAGTATGTGGTCAATAGGAAGAGAGTGAAAGTATGACCTTTATATCTATGTCTCTGAGTATACCAAAGTTAATAGCAATTGACCTTACAAGTTGTAGCAGAGAATAGATTTGTCAATAAATTGAGTGTTGGCAAAGATCAGCATTGGGGTATTTTTTCCACTACTGGCGATTTGTGTGATTCATGTTGATGGTGAGTGAGAGGCGTTGTGTACTAAATAAAATCCCATAGATGGCGCTTACAGTATTAAATTTGATTGAAGTGAATGGAATTCGTTCACATTTTTCTTGGAGAACTTTATAATTCAATATTAAATAATGGAATTAATATAATCCGACAAAGTAAAAATTAGACAAAATATAGAATCAGTACTTCTTAGGAACCAGAAATTCATCAAAGTTGAAGCAAAAATTAGGATTTTAACATGGGCTTGTCTTAAAAAGAAGGCCTATCTTGTATGAAGACTAATCAATATTCATGATGTAGTGTTCATAAAGTAATAACCAGTAGCGACTATGAGGTGGAAATCGGTCATTTGTATGGGAGGTAATAAAAGGGAAGAACCAAATGCTTTGGTTTGGAAGATTTATCTACTATTATAAGATAATAAAACTGACCAAATCAAAATATCCTATAGTTGTCCGTTTGAAAGCATTTGGGGTAATTTAAATTTTTCAAAAATAGGTAATTTTACCAGGTACCACAGGAGGTTGGCCGATATTTAGTCCGTATTCATTCCGGAGTCAGATTTAGAAAACACACAAAAAAATATAAATGTAAAACCTGAGGTCGATTTCGGTCATTAGGGTCATTTGTAAGGGAGGGGGTAAGGGATGATGGGTTGGCCGATATTGCCCGTACTTACTCCACAGTCAAATTTTCATAAGCGTAAATCTTGCGAAAAATAAGACCAAATTTACAAAAAACATACGTATGTAAAACTGTGGGAATCAATTCGGTCATTTGTATAAGAGCTACCAGAAAGGGTGTGGCAAAGGTTTTCTTCTTCTCTTGCTATTATTATTATAAGGTAATTGAACTGACCACATTTAAATGTCCTCCAGCTGTTTGTTTGGAAGTTATTGTTTGGAAATTTTGTTTTTACAAAAACACATCATTCTGTATGGGAGGTACCGGAAGGGGTTGGACTATTCAGCCCATTTACAATCCCATTTCTTTATATAATACTAGTAAATTTGTATTAAGATAAGTAAAAGTTTATTCGAGTTATCCTGTCCATCAGCAAGCAAGACAAACGGACATGGCTTAATCGTCTTAAAAAGTCATGAAACGAATTTAGTCTTAAGATTCTTGGATACCTATAATGCGTTACACTATTTCTCGTATCAAATGAGATATACCATCTTTCCATCTTGCTGGTATAAAAAGCGTTTTTGTTTTACAAAAAATACTTTAATTGTATCAAAAAGTAATGTACTAACAAGTACTATATTTTATCAATAGTACTATTAAATAAATTACTTTTGCTGTACCAAAAACAACCTTCATTATCCCAAAAAGATTTGCTATACCAAAAAGCACATCGGTTGTACCAAAAAGTATTTTAGTCTTATGAATATGTACATTTGCTGTACCAAAAGTACTTTTATTATTATTGTACAAAAATGCAATTTCGTTTTATCTGAATTTTACCAAACAACTTTGTTGTACCAAAAAGTATTTTTGTTGTACTAAGAAATACTTTAATGATACCAAAAAGTACTTTCATGGTACCAAAATGTACTTTTTATGTACCAAAAGTACATTTATTTTGCCTTTGTTGTACCAAAAAGTACTTTTTAAATTCTTTGTTATACCAAAAGTACTTTGTTGCAGCAAGTACTTGTACGTACTAAAGTACTATTGTTGTACTAAAAATCACTAAATACAAATGTACCATTCCGCCCACATTAGAAATTGATTAATATTTTTAATACAACCAACGCGATCGTGCCCAAATTCAGTATTTTGTTAACCTATGTATAACATGACCGGCCATGGACCGGCGATGGCATGATGGTTAGAACTTGCGACTGTCATGCGGGAGATTCCGGGTTCGAGTCCCGACTCCAGTCATGTAAATATTTCTTTCATTGCCAGCCCCCTCGATGTTGTCGGCAGCAACTTCGCAGTATAGGGTCGAGTCAATCGGCATGTCTAGTAAAAGCGTCTCAAACTGTGACGTTCGCATTCGTCGATAAACAAGTAGGTGCCACTTGTTGTGAATCTAAAATTGAAAGCGTGTCGATTTACAACAAGGCGAGAAGCATCCCACACCTCATTTATGGGGTGTTTAGGGAAATTAAGTTTTTTTTTTAAAACATGATAAAGTTTTGGAGAAAAAATTGTAAGTCTAGCCACGACCCTTCTGTTACCTACCATGCAAATGTAACATTCCGCCCACTTAAAAGATGGAGTAATAATGTCAATATACTCAACGAGGTCGTGCCCCAATTGTTGTATTTAGTAAAGCTAATCAGTATAAAGTTTTTGAGAAAAATACTGAAAGTCTATCCACGGTACCTCCCATACATATGTACCACTCCGCTCACTTTAGAAATCGAACAATAATATCAATATATATATCGAACAATAATATCGGGTGTTCCGACTGAAAATTCCTTACTGATTTTCTCTAACATCTGACGGTGTATACCTCACAAAAGTGCTCTCTTTTAAAGTGTACCGCCCAGCAAGCCTATGTTTATTAGGGCGGTCGAGAAAAAAATTGCAGAATTTTGTCGGTGCCACCCCCCAAAAATGAAAAGTCTTTGCCTATTTTAGGATTATGTTGTGTTAACCCGTGTTGCTTTGGGCTTTAAGTTTTTAAGCTCCCACAGCCAAGTGTGAGGGTCATAACTCAGGAACGACTAGTCCAATTTTGATAAAACAAAAATCCGAAATTTAAGAATTAATCTCTAATCTGTAAACATATACCTACAATTTTTATGAAAATCGCACATTTAATTTTTGTGCAATAGTTCCCTAGCGTCTTTTCGAATAGAAAAACAGAAAATGTTGGTTGAAAAATCATGAAAAAATTCAAAATTTTTAATTTTTTATTTCGGCGAAATTTTCCATTTTATCGTATGTTTTGTTAATTTTGGACGATGTAATGTAAAAAGTTTTGGATAATTATTCTAAAATGACTTTTCGAATAGAAAAATAGAAAAACTGTTGGTGGAAAACTCGGAAAATTCAGGACAGATTTGGTTTTTTTCGACGAAATTTTCCATTGAGTCGCGTGATTTGATAATTTCAGACGACGTATAGGTGACAAATTCGTTGTGACGCTTAGAAACTTTCGGATAATTGTGAAAAAAAAATTGGTGTGAAAAATTTATAGTAATTTATCAAGTGAGAAAGGCTGGCCATTTTGCTCAATTCTTTTTTCAATTGTTCGTAATTGGCAGGAGAAAGTTTATCTGGGAAAATCTTACGGAAAAATCGATTGAAAAATTCGATAATTGCTTTTTTGTATCGAATTTTGTATTCAAGTGTTAAGGAATGCTTTTCGAATGAAAAAATAGAAAATTCTTAGCAAAAAACTCGGAAAATTAAGGAAAAACGCAAAAAATTTGATTTTTTTATCGACGAAATTCTTGCAGTTTTCGCATGATTTGATGATTTTTAACGATGTTAACATAAGGTGGAAAATTTCAGATAAATTTTGGTTGGAGTATTTAACGAGATAAAAAATATATGTTGATATCCTAAGCAATATATACAAATTTAATAATTTTTTCAGAAAATGAGTTTACGTTAAAAAAATGAGGTTATCCAATTGTATTGCGGGCATTCATGCCGTAACGACTGTAGTTTTTGCTTGACTAATGCTTCCTATTAGACGACAAAACCATAGATGATGTAAACGTCGTTCAATAATTACTCAGACAATACACAGTTCATCTATTTGCTAATTTGCTATCCTTCAATTCCCTGCATACTGAGGACGCTGTGCTGTGCGCCGCATTTCGTGAGGCTTGCCAAAATTTAAATTTGCTTGAATACGGACTCAATGTTCGCCGATGTGACTGTTTCTGCGTCAGTGATTCAAATTTTTACATTGTGCCAGCTCATGTGCTGCAATCTGCTGACATTGGGAATGCCAGCACCAAATCGTTCGATGCAAGATGCATTCATAATCAAGATGAGCTGACCGAAAGAGATCGAGCAAATGTGCCGCTGTTAAATTCCGAGTACAATAACGTGTACGATTCGCTGATGAAGGTTGTTGACGATGAAACGGGAGGCATTTACTTTCTCGATGCTCCCGGTTGGACAGGCAAGACATCTTTTTGTTGATTCTGGCGAGAATTCGGTAAATACCTCAAATTACGTTGGCCGCTGAATTCTCTGGCATGGCTGCCACATTGTTGGAAAGCAGTCCAACCGCAAATTCCGCTTCGAAACTGTCGATGAATTTTCTCACGGTTGAAAAGCCAAAGTACACAATGTCTAAGAATTCGGCAACAGCGAAGAATTTACGAGGTGATTTAAAACGATTTGACGGGGCTATATATTGCTCACGAAATCTACTGTTGCCGATTTACTTATACCATGCTTGACATCGTCGTCAATGTCAGGAAGTCGAAATTCACCACGAACATGAGAGTTGCCTTGCAGAACCTACCATCATCGGCTGAATTCTCGAGACAATGGCCAAATTATGGCACAAAATTATAAAAATCTCGATTGGAATTATCAACGGGCAGTACTAGCAGCGAAAAATTAGGACTTCGATAGCTTGAATTTCATTTCAGAAAGTCAAATCGCTGGAGAACTGCATTCGTACAAATCCAACAATCCGACCAAATTTTTTAACTCGTTTGATGTGCCGCATAATTTACAGATGAAGGTGGGATCGATCAAAATCATATAGCGGAATCTGAAACAACCGAAATTGTGCCGACGATCATCAAGGGCAAATTCAAAGAAAACGAAGTCCTTATCTTACGAATTCCAATTATTCCAACTGATCATCTATTCCAATTGGCTTTGGCAATGACAATCAATAAATCGCAAGGTCAATGGTTGGAAGTATGCGGAATTAATATCGAATTTCCCTGTTTTTCGTGCGGTCAGCTGTACGTTTCATTTTCGCGTTTTAGAGAACCGCCTTCTTTTTTTATTTTGCGTCGGAAAACTAATCGAAAAACATTGTTTATCACATCACTCTCTACTGAGTTTATCTAAAGGCATTAAATTAGGGCGGAACGAAGTTCGCCGTGTCCGCTAGTTTGATATAATTCAACACAGTTGTCAGTTATATATCAGTGATAAATTGTGGCAAATTTAAAAAACTTAAATAACCTTTGGTTATTGCTGCCTTTTATTAGTTGTAAGAATCATACGAATAATCATGAATCATTTTTTCCAACGAATTTTTTTATATCCTTAAACAAAGGAGTACTTTCAGTACGATTATCCATATTTTTTGTATCAAAATACTAAAATTTTTGTCAAAATAAGACTTCATCGATTTTCATGATCTATGTCTCATTCTGCTCATAGGTTATGTGACATTACGTGAAAGTAGTAAGACTCGACCCTTTTTCGATTCTTTTTTTCCATTTTTTTATATAATTGTTTCATAAATTTATTTATAACAACGAAACTGTTGGTATGCAAATTATATATAAACAGTTTAAGGAATGTTTGATTCCTTAATTTCGGATTTTTATTTGATCAAAATTGGGCTTGTCGTTCTTCGGTTGTGTCACCCAAACGTGGCTATAGGAGCTTAAAAACTTTAAGCCCAAAGCGTCACGGGTTAACATACTTCAATCATGCGAAAACTTAATGTTTATATTTGATCCATTTAGGTTTCCTGAAACTGATTTAAAAACATCAATAAGCACGGCATGACTTTGGTTTCGGCTTTGAAAATGAGTTGTGCACGGCAAATGTTTGAATTTTGAACATTTATTAGAATTTACATATCCTTAGAACTTGACACGCAACATCATAGACAAATTAATATGCAACACACATAGTCAGCCAATCTCTAGCCACTTAAAGGTCTGGAGAAAATTTGATTGTAAATGCTTTTAATGTTTTCGTGACAGCAATATATATATATATATCGATCAACATCTTGGTGTATACGAAGACCAAATTAAAATTTTGTATATATTATATAACGACTGGCAACATAACGAGAACAACATTTATATAAACCAGTTTGATTGTTCTCTCCTATTTTACGGACGTCTATTGTTGCAACAGGTGTTTTTTTGTGTTCTAACACCCCTAGATTATAAAAAAAAATCCTGGCAACAACCTCATAATTCTTGTTATAATAGCATTCGATGTGCTATTGAAAGATGAATGATGTCCAGGGTGCTCAGTGTCATAACTAGTTTCATTAATGTTTTAGTTCTTATTATTGTTGTTGTTTGTTGACATTCAACTCCTGATTAATTGTCAAATAGTCTAATGCAACAGTCCAACAGGCAACAATTTACCTGCTCTCGAGCTGTTGTGAAATGTCAATGATTTAATCAGTTTTGTTCCAAAATACAAAAAACTACATAAAGTATTGCTACAACTCATTCCCTTGCAACATCACAATGAGTTCAGTCTAAAAGGGCAAAGACCTTCCCTTTCTACCATTTTCCTCGTGATCATCATAATGTTGTTTGGTTTGGCCCTCTTCTTGTCACTGTTGTGTAGTAGTGTTCTTATTGCTGACTGCGTCATTTGCTGCTGCTGTTGTTGGTTTTCCTTCTCATTGTAAAAAGTTGTGACTTTCCCATTTAGGCCAGTGAACGA
The DNA here is from genome assembly GCA_964034835.1 of Muscina levida. Taxonomy (NCBI): domain Eukaryota; kingdom Metazoa; phylum Arthropoda; class Insecta; order Diptera; family Muscidae; genus Muscina; species Muscina levida. The sequence continues at coordinate 17,728,580 of OZ035880.1, read as the reverse complement.
ACAAACGAACGAACGGTGAACAGTAAAGTGACTCCGTGGTAGAAAGGTTGAGCAATTGTTGCACGTGTGGAACATTAAAACATTTTGTTGACAATCCGCTGTGCTGCTTTGCCGCGTACTCTGCCTCGATCATATTCTGAGAGGACATGTTAATTTTTGAATTCATGTTCCAAGTGTTCGTTCTCATTATTTGTGTTGTAACACTTAGTGCGGACCATGTCCATGTCGTACCATGTTCCTCGGCGAGTTGTTTCTTTAAGTGTATTTATGTATGTTCATTGAAGTCGTAAAGTCGTTGGAAAGTCGTTATGTTGTCATCGTGATAATTTGTTTCACGTGTACTTTTGGGGTCATTTCGAAAGTTCCCGAAAAAAAGGTCTAACTAGGAAACCATTGGAGATGATGACACGTTTTGATGTGTAGTGTAATTTTGTAAGCGTTAAGGCAGGAAATATTAAATAAAAAGGTTAAAGGAGAAGTTGCCTTAAAATTTGAAGTCTATTACAATATATGTACGTAAAGGTAGCTATTGAAATCTAAGGAAATTAGGTTGAAATTTTCAATTTTGGAAAATATTCACAACTTAATAACGAAGTTAGGATCATAGATTTTTGGAAGTATATGTTGAAAAGTACAGGGAGAAGAGGCGGGAGGCGACTCGATTTTTCAAGCGAAAAAACGAGAGCTGAAGGAGCAGCATAATTTGTGCATTGAAGTGTCTGCTTACACTTTCAAAAATGCTGCTAGATGACTGTTTCCTCTCATTTTGAAATGGAAGGAAGTATTCATATGCAAAACTTTCAATTGTTGTTATTTCCTCAACTGAGCATCCAACCACAAAAAGAGCTTGATTTGTTATCGTCATACAATAGTTATGATATCACTAAGATACAGTTGGAATCTCATCTTACAATGGCAGGGAAGCCGTCGATATTCATATGAAAAAATTTAAGTGCAGTTATCTCTTGTGTCCTATCGCAAGAATGTCACCATACAATAGTTGTAAAATCCCCAAGATACAGTGGGGATCTTGCTTTGAAATAGATTGGGATCTCACCTTGAAATGGGTGGGAAGCTGTCGATATTTATATGAATAGCTTTTAGTGCCTTTATCTCCAATACTAAGCGTCCAATTGTAGAATGAAGCTTAATTTGTGATGAAACCGATGCCTTAATTCTAAACCATACTAAGAGTAAAATGTAAGTATTACAGGGAACTTAAGTTTTACATTCTTAACTTAAAATTTTCTAAAAACTTCTGTTTGGATATACTAATCATCCTGGGATAAAATTGAAGCAAACAGAATTCAAAAGATTTAACTTATTAAAATAATTTTAAGTTATCTTAGCATATTTTAGAATCAAGGTATCGATATTCATATGTTTTCATATTTAATTCATGTTTTCACTTCATATTTAGTGTTATTTTTCAGTTTTCGAAAAACCAAACGAATCCGGTTAACCCGGTATTTACTAAATTTGGACTTCGGAAACCGAATTGTTGGAAAAAGTTATTTTTTGAATAAACCGAACGAAACCGGTTAACCCGGTTTTTACTAAATTTGGAATTCGAAAACCGAATTGTTAGGAAAAGATATTTTTTGAATAAACCGGAAACCGGATTTTGAAAAATTCAAGCATTTAAACACTGTGGCTCACCCCATAATTTTGTGTGGTTGAGAAAAATAATCCTTGAGCCAAAAAATAGGTGAGGTGGGAAGGGGAAAAAACTACAGCAAGCCCCGCATTTGCCCCCGAGTCGCTCCTAGAGGGATTAAATGTTTGACCGACCCCCAGTCATTTTTCTGTCTTAACATATTTCCAAAACATGCCTATCCCCCATCTCATACAAAAATAAAATTTTTATAAAATTTAATCCGACCCAAAGGTGCAACCTCAACAGTTTCTCAGAACATATCTACCTTCTAACTGACCCAACGGGAAGGAGGGTATATATCATTTGACACGATCCAAAAGTGTAACACATAGAAGGAGTCACTTTAGACCATAAGTTGCTTTGAACCAAATTCGATGCATGACTTTTTAAGACGTTTGTCTGTCTGTCCCTCTATTGAAAGTGGGATACATGGTCTCGCCCCTTCTGGTACCTCCCACACAAATGTACCATTCCGCCCACTTTAGAAGTCGAGTAACAATATCAAAATATCCACCGCAGTCGTGCCCAAATTGTGAATTTTGTTAAGCTATAACAGGATAAAGTTTCTGAGAAAAAAACTGGAAGTCTACCCACGCCCCTTCTGGTACCTCCCATACAAATATACCACTTCACCCACTTTAGAGATGGAGTAATAATATCAATACACCCAACGCGATTTTGCCCAAATTCAGTATTTTGTTAAGCTATAACAGGATAAAGTTTTGGGAGGAAAATTGGAATACTACCAAACCTCCCACTTTTGAAAGCGAGATGTAATATAAAAACACGCGAAACGATCGTGCCGGAATTCTGTAGTTAGTCAAACTGTAGCAGGATAAAGTTTTGTAGATAAAAACTGGAAGTCTAGCCACACCCCTTCTGGTACTTCCTCTACAAATGTACCATTCCGCCCTCTTTTGATATCAAGTATTTAATAATATTTAAACACCCAACGCGATAGTGCCACAATTCTGTATTTTGTTAAGCAAATTTTATGTTTTTACTGAGTGTGAGGATTTACGTAAGTCGGTTTACCCGACTGAAACTTTCTCAATTGTTATTATACTGTACAAATCATCAGGAATCTAAAATATTTGCCACAAAAATGACCGAATTTACCCTCATAGTTTTATATGCATATCATTTTTTGTAATTACCCTGAATTTAGTGTAATTTTGCTCACACAAAACGCTTATGGAAATCTGATTTAGGAATGAATATGGACTATATCGGCCAGTTTTTTGGCAAACATACTTCTCCCATAACATACAAACGGACAATTTGGGGATATTTGAATTTGGTCAGTTTGATTATATTGGAATAGTAGACAAATCTCGATATAACCAAAACCTTTGCCACACCCCTTCTGGTACCTTCTATACAAATGACCGAATTCACACTCAAAGTTGGTGCCGTACAAGACCCTTTTGGTATCCCCATACAAGATGACCATGTGCCCAGAGATAGTGTATTGTATTGAGGTGTCAAGGAAGCTTTTGATTGTCATTATATTAAGAGCATTAAAATATCCTACTCTTCACTTTTTAATCAAATCAATTCCCAGTCCCGACATCATTTCATGTAATTTGATAATTTGCCAGAAAGTAAAAAAACAACAATATCCAGTAACCACAAACAGTCGTCCTGAAAACCATAAAATATATCAATTTTCGACAACAATTTCAACATCAATTGAATTGAGATTAATTTCCCTTCATACGTAAGAGCAACTGTAATGGGGGTAAGACAATGGTTTTGGTTGCCATTATGAAAGAAGCCTTTTTGCCAATTGAGTGAACGGCGGTAAGCTGGAACACCCTTGAATAGCCCCCTCCGTTTCATAATAATGCATGTGGAGTGGCAATTGCAACAATCATATCGTATACAACATACAGACATATGTACATAGCAGCATATCTACTACACTATCTGTTTGTATGTTACTTTATAATTTCATTTCGATTGTTTCAAGTAATCGCCTTGCACACACTGAGCCACTTCAAAACATTATCCTTGATCGTTGTGGCATTGCATTGCGTTGTACCTCCTCCTGCTGCTTCTGCACCTCCCTTTTACTTCTTCATACAACAATCGTTCTACTTACGGCTGAGCGCTGATCTTGTTGTTGGCCACACTGCGCCCTTATTTTGGTGATCGTTGCTGTGGCACCATAGCAGCACATTTGCCTTTTGGTGTTCGGTTTGCATGTGGTGGTCCGTCCCCCCTTTCGTGGTACTTTCAAAAATAGTTTCGAAATGACTTGATTTCTGGTTTCAGAGCCACCAATACTCCCCTTGGCCCCCAACTCCTCTGCCTGGCATGACTTAGTTTGATTGGAAATCTTATTCGAAAGGAATTCTTGTTCGTTCGTTCGAGTGGAGTGGAGTAGTCGTAGTATACAAAATCCCCACAGGGTGCTCTTTGCAAGCGTACGGCTCCTAAATAAGTTGGCCATGTGTTTGTGTACTCCAGAGATTGAGCGCTGGTGCAGCATGGACAGCTTTTACTTATACAGACACATACAATATACACAGTCATTGAAAGGAGTAAAGGGTATTTGCAATCAAAAATAAAGAGGGAGACTGTGTGTGCAGTTTAACTTAGAAGAGGCAACATTCATAGAGACATCGTTTTCGACAACAAATAACATTGGTTGTGTATCCCAGGGATCTTTCCTTTAAACTGACACATTTGGTTGCCTTTTGCTATGAGTACGCATGTGTGTGTGTGTGTTCGTGTGCACGTGTGAGTTTACGTCATGATTTAAAGTAAAGTAAATCCATTTCAGAGGACATTAAAATATCTACATACTCTTATATGCAAACAAACTTCCTCTCAACCATTTGCATTCCAATGCGTGTCTTGTGTAGCTCTTCACTATATGTTGGTTGCGATTGGATTGGAGCCCAACCCATGTGACCATGATGCATGGCGCACCATGCGAGGTAAATGTGTTAAAAGGAGAATGGAAGGAATTTTTGTTGCCAATGCAAAGATGATTGTCGGAATTTCATTTCTTATGTGGGGTTAGCAAGGAGTTTTGAGAATATGGGGGCCTTTTTAGTCATATTACTCAGTGCGAAAATAACGCAATATTTTTTAAATATTGTCTGACATCAGAAAATAGAAAAGGAGACACATTTATGCTCCTTACCTACATTATGAGTTGGTGGGAGCTAGGTGTAAAAAACACAATTTTTAGGCAAGTTTGGCAAGTTTGTATGGTAGGTGGGGGTAGTTTTTGCCCAATTGTGCTCATATTATACCCTCAACTACACTTACAGAATACAAGCTGATATTTCAATTTCAGGTCGATAGCACTTAAATTTCAACTGCAATCGCAGGGATATGTATTTTTAAACCCAAAAAGGGGGACTTTGTATGACAGGTGAAAGTAGTATTTGTCCGATCTTACTCATCTTGTAGAATATAATCTAACACAACAAACTTCAGTCGGTGAGCTCTTAAAATACGGCTGTAATTTAGGGGACAGACAGACGGACACCCCCAAAAAGGGAGAGTTTGTATAGGACATGGGAGTAGTTTTTGTTCGATCTTGCTTATCTTAGAACTTCATCTCCGCTTTGAGAATGTAAGCTTGCTTACCAATTTTGAGCTTTATAGCTTTAAATCTGCGACTGTAAACGCAGGAATAGACCCCCAAATAGGGGAAATTTGTGTGGAGGCGAGAATAGTTTTTGACCGATCTTACTCATATTAGAACTCAACCTGCGCTTAGAGGACAAAAGCTCACATACAAAGTTTCTGCTCGATGGGTCTTAAACTACGGCTGTAATCGCAGGGGCAGACTCAAAAAACGGTAGGTTTGTATGATAGGTGGAAGTAGTTTTTGACCGATTGGGTTCATCTTAGAACTTAATTCCGCTATGATGGTGTAAATTTGTGTTCACAATTTCAGCTTGATAAAGACAGACAGACGGACATCTTTAAATCGACTTAGAATTCGACGCGGATCATTAATATTTATCTATACAGATAAAAGGCTTGGGTGACTGACTGATCACAACCCAGCCCAAACGGCTAAAGCTAGAACCTTGAAATTTGGAATATAAGTTCCTTTAATGACGTAGGCGCGCCCTTAGAAAGGGATTTTTGGATATTCGGATCGCAATAACATTTTCATAATATATATATAACAAATTTAGTGAAATGGCTGGAGTAAGGATGATGAAATTTGGGGTGGTTGTTCCCCTTTTCGTGTAAACGTCAGCTAAGAATGGATAGTCCAAAAAATTGAAGTTAATATTTTTGTTGTGTGATATTTAGCATTGCTCCCTATAGAATTACAGAGCCCCTAGATTGGGTTTTTAGAACTTCGAACATTTGGGGGTAAAACTAGTACCATCACCCAGACCAAACAGCTAAAGCTATAATCGTATTATGGGCATAAATAGAAGAACACTACGTTCGTTCGCATGGTAACTTAACTTAATTTCCCTTTACACCCCATGAATGAGGTATGGGATAGCTTCTCGCGTTGTTGTGAATTAACACGCTTTCTATTTTTAGATTCACAACTAACGGCACCTACTTGTTTATCGACGAATGCGAACGTCACTGTTTGAGAAGCTTTTACTAGACATGCCGATTGACTCGACACTAATACTGCGAACTTGCTGTCGACAACATTCGAGGGGAGCCGACAATGAAAGAAAATTGTTCTTTCTTAAGATGACTAGAGCCAGGAGTTAAACCTGTGATCTCCCGCATGGTAGTTGCGTGTTCTACCCACTATGCCACGCCCGTTACCAGTACCATGGTAAAGGGTATAAAAAGAAATGCTCTTGAAACTATTAGACCGATTTCGGTCATTTGTATGGGAGGTACCTATCAGCAGAGGTGTGGCAACGGTTTAAATTTTCTGCGGTTTTGTTGTCCCTTTGGAAGTAATAGGGAAAATTATAATTTTCCAAAAATAGGTCATTTTGTATGGGTCCATATTCATTTCTGATATAAATTTGCCTTCTATAAATGTGCCTACATCTTAAGCTAAATATGATTGAATTCAGTGTACTTTCAAAAAAGGTATGTATGTAAAACTTTGAGGGTAAGTTCGGCCATTAGTGCGGAAGATACCAGAAGGACTAAGGCAAATGTTTCGGTTTTCTGAAGGTTTGGCTACTACTGATCTAGTTTTTCAAGTTTTATGAGTCAATAACCTAATTTCTTTATATCGGAATCTTCTACTGCATGTGTACAGACTTAAGATCTGTTTTTTTTTCCCTTAAGGATGAGGGTATATATGTATCATTTGATACGACCCAAAAGTGTAACACATAGAAGGAGTCACTTTAGACCCTAGGTTTCTTTGAACCAAATTCGATTCATGACTTTTTAAGTCGTTTGAGCCATGCCTGTCTGTCTGGCTGTCCGGTTGGTTCGCACGATAACTTTCGAAAGACGCAACCAAATGTTTTGAAATTTTGCACGAGTTATTATTTTCTCAAAACTACTTACGGTATTGCAAATGGGCTACATGGCCCCGCTCCTTCTGGTACCTCCCATACAAATACATCATTCCGGCCACTTTAGAAATCGAGTAATAATATCAATACACCCTACGGGTCCCCAAATTCTGTATTTAGTAAAACTATAACAGGATAAAGTTTTGGAGAAAAAAATTGAAAGTCTATCCACGCCCCATTGGGTACCTCCCATACACATCTGGTACCGCCCACTTTAGAAATCGATTATTATTATTAAAAGACCTAACGCGATCATGCCCAAATTCTGTATTTGGTAAAGTTTAAGCAGGATAAAGTTTTGGAGAAAAAATTTGGAAGTCTAGACACGCCCCTTCTGGTACCTCACATACAAATGTACCATTCCGCCCACTTTAGAAATAGGGTAATAATATCAACAAACTCGACACGATGGTGCCCAAATTCTGTATTTTGTTATGTTATAACAGGACAAAGTTTTGAAAAAATTGGAAGTCTAGCGACGCCCCTTATGGTACCTCCTATACAAATGTACCTTTCCGCCCACTTTAGGGATGTAGTAATAATATCAGTACACCCAACGCAATCGTGCCCAAATTCTGTAATTAGTAAAGCTATAACAGGATAAAGTTATGGAGAATAAATCTGGAAGCCTAACCACACCCCTTCTCGTACCTCCCATACAAATGTGCCACTCCGCCCACTAGAAAATTATTTGTTTTACTGAGGGTACGGGTAAATGTAAGTCGGGATGCCGACTGAAACTTTCTAACTGGTTTTAATTAAAAAGCGGTTAATTTCAATAACTCAAGACTTAAACAATATCTTATATTGGGTGATGGTATTTATCAGTCAGTTTAACTGACTGAAATTTCTGTACTGGTTTTTCTATAAGTCTGATCAAAAAATGTTCAGTAAACTTGTATCTATTTTTCCTGTACAAATGTGGAGAATCTTCCACATTTGACACGCCTCACAATTTAGACTCACACAACGGGACCTACAGTTTAACAACGAATTTTTAATATATTGAATGTGAATGTGGTTATATATGGTAAATAATCCCCCCGATTCATATTAGTTGCATGTAATGTTATATTATTACATTTTCTTTTTAATGTCTACTAGTTTTTTAAAACCTTCCCACACTTACATAATTTCGAGTCAAATCCTTTAACGCTAACTCATTTTTAACACTACAAGTCAGTCCCTTCTACATGTGATTTTCCAACCAATCAACAAATTTCTTTGCACTTTTTTATTCAAAAAAAAAGAAAGAGTGTTACCAAAAACAAATGATGTTTGTCATCCTAAATAAATAGCCAGGTGTTTCTTGTCGTTCACACAGCTACAAATCGTCAACATGATATGATCAGCGAGGGTAAAAGGATAATTGCCCTTCAAAAAGGACGAAAAACAGAAATCCTTACAATAAATTCGTTGGAGGATAATTATCAAATGAGACTAAACGTTAAATCAACGTCAAGCGTAGAGGACAAACAATGTCAATATAATCGTTGACGCTATAAATAAATATCCTTTTAGGCAACGATCTTCCTCCCTCTCTTTCGCTCGCATGCTTTCTTCGATACACACACACACTCGCATACAAATCACAAAAGGATTCACTAAATCCCCCCACAGTCGAAACAACCGACCGACTCACATGCATCTGCAACAAAAATACGTTACAAAATCAACACTGGTTGAATCAAGATGGCAGCAAAAGGCAGATTCGTTGATGCATGCAACAGGATTCTTTTAGTGTGCCCCTTCTTTGTTCCTCCTTTGCAATCGCTGTCCTAGCTATCCCAGCCACCAGCAAGGGAGTAGAGCTGCCACTGCCAGAGGACGATGACACGCCACAAAAACTGTTTGAATAATGATTGTTTATTTTGTTGCATGTTGCCTGTTGCTCACTCTTGTCCAACCATCAGGCCACATAAAGCAGCCAGGCCGCAGTGCCCAAGGAAAACCTGGTGAGTTGGTGTACAAGCGAGTGGGGGTTGAAATATGTTAACCATAGCCAATGTGCCTGAAAATAAACCAGAAAAACTTGTTGAACTTGTAGTGATGGCCGTCGAGAGTTGGGGGAGAACGACACTAATGGAGTGTCGTCGTCGTCGTCGTTGTTCATATCTTTGGTGCTGCTCGCATCGCAACAGGATCAATTGAGCGTAGGAATCTTGGGTAGGGTTATTGTTCCCTTTTGGTCTTGCTGCTGTGGTGGGGGATACAAGATTCATTCGTGTTGTTTGTTAGCTGCCACATAAATCCTTGGCAGGAATTTATTTTTAGAAACTTAAAACAACAAAGCTGTGTAGAAGACACCAAGGGATGGGTTATATGAATCCTTTTTTTGGGGGAATAATCCTTAATGCTAAACGAATTAAGGATTGAGTGCAAGTACAGCTGTGATTTTTGAAATCAATTCAAAGGATGTTTTCGTTCAAGGAAACACAGGAGAATTATGTTAAAAGTAAATAAAACTAAGATATTGTTTGAGTAGTTTTCTTGAGGATGTAAACGAACAACTGTAGGATATCTAAAATTAGTCAGTTTAATTATCCTGTATAAGTAGACATATTCTACTATTACAAGATAATTAAACTGACAAAATTCAAATATCCTCCAGTTGTCCATTTGGAAGTTATGGTAGAAATATTAATTATCCAACAAATTCATTATTTTGTATGGGTGGTACCAGAAGGAGTGGGACTAGTGTGCCCATTTACAATTTCATTACTTAATTTTGGAAAATATTAATACCGGTAAATTTTCTTCCCACCAGCCAGCCAGACAAAAGGACGTGGCTCAATCGTCTTAAAAAATCCTAAAACGAATTTGGTCGTAAGATACTTGAGGTCAAAAGCCATTTGCATACGCTCATAACCAGACGCATAGAAAGCTAGACATCACAAAGCTGCTTACCACCGAGATAGCCAAAGCCTACTCCAACCAACTCTCTCAATTACTTAACAAAAATAAGCTCCCCTTGTTCTGATGTTCCCGACATACATTGGCAGCATATTGCGAATCGTATGACCACTGCCGCAACGACCATCCTGGGTTATGAAAGACCACGCTCGGACAAGCCCTGGTACGATGATGAATGTCACAAAATGTCTGAAGATATGGATGCTGCATAGAAGGAAAAACGGCAAACAATGGCGATGCATGCGGTGACGGAGCGTTATAATGAAAAGAGGAGGGAGATGAAACGCTTGTTCAGGCGGAAAAAGCATCTGTGGAAGAAAATATATAACCCGGATATCGAAAACTACAGGGATAGACGTGAAGCCCGAAAGTTCTATCAAAACGTTAAAAGCAAAGGCTTTGGAACAGGGATCCTCACCTGTAAAGACAGAGACCGAAATCTGGTCACGGACACACAGAGTGTGCTGCAAATATGGAGAGAACACTTTCGATCTTTTCTCGTTCCTGAAGGCACAATCATAGACGACGGAGTAGATTGTCCACCACTGAGTCAAAACGAGATCAGCTCGGCGATCGCAAGGCTTAAAAATAATAAAGCTGCGGGAGCCGATGGACTACAGAGCTTTTTAAAGCCAGCGGCGATGAGCTGGCAATAAGTATCCACCAGCTCATAAACAAGATTTGGCTCAAGGAATACATGCCCGATGATTGGAATCTAAGTGTTTTATGTCCTTTGCTTAAGAAAGGCGATCCAAATGTGAGTACCAACTATAGCAGGATTAGAGTTTTACCCATCGTATACAAGGTCCTGCTTAGTGTGTTATGTGAAAGACTAAAGCCAATTCTGGCGAACCTGATTGGACCTTATCAGTGTGGCTTTAGACCAGGTAAATCCACGACCGACCAGATATTCACACTACGACAAATCCTGGAGAAGACCCAAGGAATGCAGATCGACACCTACTATCTGTTCATCGACTACAAAGCTGCATTTGGCAGTCTATTTTCTTCAATAGACGAGTTTGGTTTCCCCGTGAGGTCTTTAGTGAAAATAGGCAAAAATCTGACAGAGCAATTTTCTACAAAGCGATGCCTTTGCCAAGGCGATAGTCTGTCTCGCGATCTCTTTAACATCGTAAAAGAGATGATCATGCGGAAGGCTGCAGTAAACAGGAAAGGTACCATCTTCAACGAAAGCTACATGTTATTCGCGTATGCCGATGATATAGATATCATGGGCCAAGGATTGCAAGAAGTAACTGCGGCTTTTTCGAGCATTGAAAAGCAGTCGGCAGCAGTGGATCTGATGATTAATAAAACCAAGTTATTTGTTTCAACAAACAAAGAGTCCACTGGCCTGGGACGCTACGTGACAACTATGCCTGCCTGACAACTATAACTTTGGCTGCGCCATAAACAAAAATTAAAATGTCAGCCTGGAAATCAAAAGATGAGTATTGATCCGCTGCTACTATTCGCTAAGCAAGCGATTTGATGACAAAGCACTATCTCGAAGAACACAGATCCAACTCTATCAAACTCTGATCCTTCCTGTCTTGCTCTAAACCTTATGCGCTGGTTTAAATACGATGAACGATTGGATGAAAATACTCCAGATCGAAAGGTCTTCGTCAATTAACACGATGCACAGTGGGGTATGGGACCCCCAAAACGGAGATTAATTAAAAAATGAAAATTGCGATTTCCAATTAAAGTTTTGTTTTCAATAATTGTATTCAGGATACTGATGCAATAGGTACTAGAATCAATTACATATGTTGTTTATTTAAAGTTCTATGCTCTCTCAAACTCTCGGAAATTTTATCATCTTTTCTACGTGTTAGCGAAAAATTAAATATCGATATTTTCGAGTGAAAGTTTTTGCCTTTTAGTCATTTAAAAACCTAATTATTGATATGGATTATTCATCGTCTGCTATTGAAGAACAGGAATAAAAATTAGTCGTATACAATAGCTATGTATAAGTATTTTTAATTATTTAAAAAAAAAATGGTATAAATTTTTGGTATTTTTGAAATGTATGTAAATTTTTAAAAGGGTTCCGGGTAAATTTTAAAAAATTACATACTGTACGAGCTCGATTTTCGCAACCGATAGCAGCCCAAGCCGGTTGCAGTTACCGTGATTGTTGCGCTTACCGAACCTCTATTGAAAATTGTTATTTTACTTTGTGCAAAATGCCCCACGTCAGTAAAAAAAACTTTGCTATAACAGTCATTTGCTCACTCACATTAAACAGTGGCGTAACATAGTATGCGGGACCGGCCGTGGCATAGTGGTTAGAACACGCGACTACCATGCGGGAGATCGCAGGTTCAAACCTGGCTCCAGTCATCTTAAAAGAAAAAAATAAATAAAATTTTCTTTCATTGTCGGCTCCCCTCGAATGTTGTTTGACAGCAACTTCGCAGTATTAAGCGTCGATTCAATCGTCGTGTCTAGTAAGAGCTTCTCAAAACAGTGACGTTCGCATTCGTCGATAAACAAGTAGGTGCCGTTAGTTGTGAATCTAAAAATAGAAAGCGTGTTAATTCACAACAACGCGAGAAGCTATCCCATACCTCATTCATGGGGTGCAAAGGGAAATTAAGTTAAGTAACATAGCATGCAAATAAAAAAAAAACATATAATTTCTGCGAATACATTTAAAAGTTCCGCTCATCGAGACTGCTTTTTTGAACGTGTTGCGCTTATAAAGACTCATGTGTAAAAAAAAGCGGTTACGCAAATCGGGGTGTTGTAAAAATCAGTAGTTGCGAAATTCGAGCTCGTACTGTATTTGTAAAATATAACATCTGTACTTACAAAATCAAGAAAAACATTTTGCGCGTTTTTGCGCCAATTTGTTTTATTTAATAAATTGTGATGTTAGACACTCCTGCGAAAATGGTGGAAAATTCCTTTGGCTTGATTTGGCCTCATTATCTTTGTTTTTGCTGCAATTTTTTTAATTATACCCCACATAAGGCAATATATGCTGATTTGCCTTGATAATATTCAAATTGAAAATATGGTTAAATGACGTTATTTTACAACAACTCTAGATTTTATAGCCGTCACAGTAAATTTTTGCAAAACGTTAAAATTTCAACATATTTGGGAAAATTAATTCAGATCTGATTAATAACAAGCACTAAAACTAGTTGTTCATGCAAAATTCAGAGAAATACCTTTTAAATAGTACAAGTTTCTTTTATAAAATGTGATTCATTTCGAGGTATGTTTTATAAATGGTTTTATTTACAAAACACGAGTGACCAATTGCGAATTGTTATTTGGCTGGTATTTAATATTGTTTGACATTTTGTCGTGAAGTAACTGAAATAGAAACAGCGCCCCTAAAAATAATTTTTTTTAAATATGTTTTTCGAGCCCTTCGCTTAACAAGTAGTGTGCATAATAGACTATCTGAGAGCACTATTGTCAATATCATTCTCAAATTTTTGCCTCATTGTATGTTATTGGATAATACGCAACCAAAAATAGCACTTCCTTCGTACAGAGAGGAAAATGTTGCGCCTGTAGCGAAACCGTAGCTGTAATATAGAATTCCCATTGGCAGTTCTTTCCTTTCCAAACGCCTCCGCACCACCCCGCCGAGATTGCTCTATGCAGATACTTTTTCAAATGTATGCAGCTTTTTGGTCCACCCTGTATGTAAACACATAAGTGTGTATGCATATGTACATAAGCATTTATATATATTTAAAATATTTAAAACATAAGTCAACATCAAATTTCAAAGAGATCGGATACAAACCGTAGCTTTTTTTAAGGTTTGATTCTACTGCAGTATATATACATATAAGTATATATATGAGGACTATATCTATATATGGACCGATTTCTTAAAAACTTCAAACCAATCAATCTTATAGTAAAAGGATAGTCTGTGTCAAATTTGGCAAAGATCGGACGTTTCCTTGAATTTATCTCTGTTTTGGGTGTTCAATACCCCACTGTGCGATGGGCGGCGCAGGATGGTGTGACCAAAACATCGTCGGATGGACGAAGGTGAAAGAGATGTTAGGTGTTATCTAAACTTGGTGTGACTAACTATCTACGAAGCGCAAAAGACCGAAGCAGTTCTTTCCTATGTGCGGCTACAGATAGATGAATTTCTTTTGCTGCTGCCAATTAAGAAGATGTAAGGAACCAATCGATGTCCGGTTATTGAATTAGTAATAAACTATGAGATCACATTACATAAAACAATGCGTATAGTGATAATTTATTAACCTAACTGGCGAAAGTTGCCATTACACACGCAGCAACTATTTGCTAACACGATGTCAGTGTATTTTGTACCATAATGTAATATGACCTAATTGTGAAATTTTTTAAATTAATTCCAGAATAGTTTTTGTATCTTTTAATAGATATGTAAACATGTTTACATATGTAAATTGATAAATTTTACCATTATGACCGTTGTGACATCATACCAATAATACTTTCTAAATATTCAATTCAAAAGATAAACAACAGAATTCGAAATATAATGTAAATTAGAGATAGCTGAAGATGAGAATTCTAAGCTGAATCCGAAATAGCTATACACACTGTCTGACATAAAAATATCAGTCTGCTAATAAACTTCTTTCAAACCTACTGATTTTTAGCTTGACTAAAAACAAATTTCAATGATAGATAGCTGAAGATGCTTTAAATGTTACAGATTTTGTTATAGGAATTTAATAATGGTGTAAATCATTTTTGTTGCGTGTGACATGACAGTGACACTATTGTTAGCAAACACACCTGCCATTGTCATATATCTGCTTTAAACAATGGTCACCTCAAATACGATACACGTGACATCAATCTGACCTGCTTTAACCTCTACTACGAAATTATTTAAGAAATAATTTTGTTAAAATAAAATATTTATTAAATTTCCTTTCCACCCAAGTTTGCCATTTGATTTCATGCCTCGCTGTGGCCTTTTCCATCAACTATGAAATTCTTTATTTCACCAAACGTATTCGTTTCCTTTTAAAAATTATGGTTTACAGAGGCCATGTGAAAACTATTTATAGTGAATAGTGCAAATATTTTACAAAGATCGTCTCTGTGGACTCTGTGGTAGGAAATTCCTGTTCCTTTTGTCTAACTGACAACAGCCGCCGCATATTTAATGCGTAGCCACCGCAATCGCACAGCCACCGCCGCAAAAGTATTTGACTCTTCGGTGCCTTTATCTTGAGTCTAATGGTATTGGGTTGTTGGGGAGGGGGGTATGACACCGAGGAGTGAGCTGTGAATGTAAATTGCATTTTAGTGGCAGCTATTTATACCATGCCACACCGTAAAACCGTAAAAGACGAAGACAGCGCAAATGAGAAAAGCGGCAGCAACAAAATGCTGCTGCCTGCCCATGATGATGATGATGCGGATCTAAATTTTTCCTTTTTCACAGGACGGATTCTTTCAAACACGGCCATCAGCCATCCAGCCATTCAGCCACTCCATATAAACGAATGACTCTCATCAATATCACAGCACAAAAGTAGAAAAGTTTATTAGAAGAAAACATAGAAAATATGCCTCACAAAAAGAGTTGATGTTGCAAAGATGTTGCAACTTTCCAACAATTTCCTTCCTGTACTTGGATTGGATGTGTAAGAATTGAATAAACCAGATGCTGCGAACAGAAGGAGGGCGAGCGCAGATCTTTAGCATTGCGTTGCACAAAGGAGGATAATGGTGTGGCAGGCAGGCAGGCAAGTAATCTTATAAAGTGGCACAAAGACTCCAAGAGTCTTAAGAGGTGATATGTAGTTGCGTTGGCTGGTCCCTGTTTGCTGTGTGTTGTTGTTGTTGGCTGCTGCTGCAAAAGGAAAATCTATACAAGAAAAACCTGGTGGCGAGCGCTCCTTTTTTCTATTCCTCCTTGTTTGTGTTGTAGGCAACAGTCACATAAAGTGTGTGTGTTGGCATCATGAGTTCAATGTACTGGAGTTACCTCAGTTCGTTGTAAATGTAATTGAATGCATGTGCTGCTCGGCTGTGTGTGTTTAAGAGTCCATGTGTTTGTTTGTGTATGTGTGGATGCTGTCGCAGCATCTCATCCACTTTTGCTGTAATCTTAAGCGAAGAAATGAAAACTCCAAGAAAACGAAAACAGCCACCATACAATCCTTTTCTTTTCTTTTAAACGATCTCCCCCTTTCTCAAGTGACTTTAGTTGTGTTGGTTGCCTTTTCGATCCCGACATTGTTGTTGTAGTCGACTTTTGTAATTGCATAGCTAAGAGGAGCAGCCGCCTGCCTGCCAGCCTGCTTGACTTTTTTTTTTTGGTGGAGATCTTTTGTTACATTGAAGCAACAACAGCACCAACAATAAAAAGAGCAACAACTATAAAGGAAAAGAGCCTGAAAGGCATCAGATTTGATGCACAGTGGTTCGTTGGAGGAGCGACGGCAGGAACTGCTTGATTTTTTTTGATGGAGATCTTTTGTTACATTTAAGAAACAACAACAACAAAAAGATCGACAACTATAAAGGAAAAGAGCCAGCAAGTCATCATGTTTGGTGCACAGTGGGACGAAACTGCTTGACTTGTTTTGGTGGAGATTTTGGCTATTAAAGTAACAACAACAAAAAGGATCGACAGATTTAGTGCACAGTGGCACCGAACTGCTAGACTTTTTTTTGGTTGAGATCTTGGTTAGTACACCACGACCACTATAATGGAAAATAGCCTAAAAGGCATCAGATTTGGTGCACAGTGGGACAGAACTACTTGGTTTTTTTTGGTGGAAATCTTGGTTGTTAAAGCAACAACAACAACAACAAAAATGTCAACAACTATAAATGAAAAAACCTAAATGGCTTCAGATTTGATGCACAGTGGTTCGTTAGAGAAGAGACGGCCGGAACTGCTTGACTTTTTTTGTGGAAGATCTTTTGTTACATTTAAGAAACAACAACAACAGGAACAGCGACAACTGTAAAGGAATAGAGCCCTGAAGTCATCAAATTTGATGCACAGTCGGACGGAGCTGCTTGACTTTTTTTTTGTGGAGATCTTGGCTATTAAAGCAACAACAATAACAACAACAACAGTAACATCGACAACTGAAACGGAATAGAGCCTGTACGTCACCATATTTGGTGCACAGTGGGACGGAAATGCTTGATTTTTGGTCGAGATCTTTGTTATTAAAGCAACAACAACAAAAAGATCGACAACTATAAAGGTAAAGAGCCTGATAGGCGTCATATTTGGTGCACAGTTTGACGGAACTGCTTGACTTTTTGTGGTGGAGATCGTGGTTATTAACAACAACAATAAGAGCAACAACTACAATGGAGAGGAGCCTGAAAGGTATAAGATTTGATGCATAGTGGTGCGAAGGGCAGGGAACATAACTTTGTATTCAATAAGTTATGTACTCATTGAGGTCAAGAGGCTTGTTTCGTTGTCATGCTGTCTTCTTCTTATTTGACAGCAGCAAGAAAAATACATCCATCAGTAACCGCACGTAGAAAAGAATTCCTTTCTTTTGCACTTCGTAGATAGTCCATCACACCAAGTTTAGATAACAGCTCTTTCATCTGCGCAGCCCATTGAGTTTATTGCCGAAGACTTTTCAAGCCGGAGTATTATCATCCATTCGTACAACGTGGCCAAGTCAATACAGAGGGTATATTTGAACGCGCTTGACTACGTCGATGTCGTTATACAGCTCATGGTTCAATCTCCGACGCTACTCGCCGTTAATGATAATGGTTCCAAATAGTAGTTTTCTCAATTCTGGGAGTAATAGATTGATCGGCTTGTGTCTTTACCCAGGATTATGCACTGTACAGTAAGACAGGTAAGATCAGTGTCTGATATAGTTGAGTCTTTTACACATATAATCTGGGGTTTGGTATCAATCTTCGTATCTTGACTTCCAGGCTGTCATTATTATTTTTGTTTTCGACGGAGCGAACGTAGACAAAATCATTAACTACTCCAAAGTTATAGTTCTCACATTCATGCAGCATCACAAACGAGTGGACTCTTTGATCGTTGACACAAACAACTTGGTTTTGTCCTCATTTATCACCAGACCCACTTCTGCTGATTACTTCTCAATGCTTGAAAAGGCTACAGTAACATCTCGCAGATCTCGACCAATGATATCTATATCATTGCCATTTGCAAATATGGTACCAGACGTGTTTATGATGTTAAAGACATCGCATGACAGAATATCGCCTTGTCCTTAGGGGAAGAAAAATGGGGGTACGTATGTTCGAAAAAAATTTAGGAAGGAATTACTAGTTGGGGTCGATCATACCTCTTTACTATCTAGAGGGCACCATGGGAGCGGCAACAGCCGATTTCATTAATATCTTTTTGAAAACCAGTAAGAAAGTATCCCGACTTACATATACCCTCACTCTCAGTAAAACAAAAAAAAATTTAATATATTGATATTATTACTCGCTTTCTATACTTTTCGCTTTCTAAAGTGGGCCGTGTGGTACATTTTAAAGGGAGGTTCCTAAAAGGGGCCTGGCTAGACTTCCAATTTTTTCTCTAAAACCTTATCTTTTTATAGCTTACCAAAATACAAAAATTGGGGCACGATCGTGTCGAGTGTATTGATATGACTTTTCGCTTTCTGAAGTGGGCGGAATGGTACATTTGTATGGGAGGTATCAGATGGGTGTGACTTCCATGTTTTTTTTACTAAATACAAAATTTGGGTGCGATCGCATTGAGTGTATTGATATAATTACTCGATTTCTAAAGTCGGCGGAGTGGTACATTTGTATGGAAGGTACCAGAAGGGGAGTGGATAGACTTTCAGATTTTTTCTCCAAAACTTTATCCCGCTTTAGCTTTACTAAATACAGAATTTCCGAAGATCGCGTTGAGTGTATTAATAATACTAATCGATTTCTAATGTGAGCGGTGCCAGATGGGTATGGGACGTACCAGAAGGGTCGTGGCTAGACTGCCTGTTTTTCTCCAAAACTTTATCCTGCTATAGTTTTACTACCCAAATTCTGTACTTTGTTAAACTAAATCAGGATAAAGTTTGGAGAAAAATCTGGAAGGGTAGTTACGCCCCTTCTGGTACTTCCGACTTTACCTTCCGCCCACTTTAGAAATCGAGTTTTAATATCAATAGACTTAAACATTTTATATTTTACTGAGGTTGAGGGTATATGTAAGTCGGGATCGATCATACATCTGACACCTCTAGGGACACCTTTAGGGAGATGGGAGCAAATTTTTTAAAATTTTATTTTCGTATGGAGCATCCGTAGGAGGTGGAGGGTATGTATTTTTAGGAGAAATGTTAGGAGCGAAAAATTACTGGGATCCGTCATACGTTTTACCCTTCAAGGGGCGACTCCGGAGTAGTTGCAGTGCTTATTGTGAATTTTGTTCCCCTTCCCCGCCACCTTTGACTGCTACGCGCAGGCATTTGCTCACACCCCATCTCCCCCATTTTTTTTGGCTCTTGAATTATTCTTCCCAACTACAGAAAATTATGGGGTTAGCCGTAACGAAATCGAAAACTCTAATACATATTAAAAACTTAAATCTTTAAATATTCTCGTTAAAGCCGGGGCTCGATTTGAGATTTTAAGACCCATGGTTTCATGGAAAAATGGTCTTAGAACTCAGCTTTCTTCTGTTTTCCGTCTTCTTCTCCTTTTAATGAAATTCCTTATAGCGAATATTTTCAAAGGATTTTCGAACGCTATATAGTTGGAAAAGATTTCAATATTTATTTATCCGCAAAATATTTCTAGATTTGAAATTTTAACATTTTTTTAACAAATGGAGTGTAAGCTTCTGTTGGAATTTTATTTAACAGAAAGATAACAATTTCTTTAATCTCGTCAAAATTCTTTTACAAAATTTCATATTTTGTTAGTATTTAGTCCTTTTGCACCACTGTCTCTCTTTTTTGATATCCATACAACCATTTATACCCCAAAGGCGGCTTAAAGAAAACTCAATACTCCACAACAATACAATGATGAAGACGGCGACGACGACGACGACACCGCCGGGTAAAAATGTAATGTAACAACTGTAAAGGAGCAACAGGAATCGTTTCACAATCGTGTTTTTTTTTGCTTTCCTTCTGCGATCCCTCGACTTACAGGTCTTAGTCATTTCTGTGTAAATTTGTAGTAAAGTTGGTTCGCTGACTGGCTGCCTGGTTGGAGTCTTTGTTGGGAGGCTATGGATTTCACTTTGGAAAGAGGAGGATGTTGTTTATATGAATGTGTGTGAGTGTGTGTGTGCGAGAACGTAAAAGGAAATGTAAACATTTCATCATCGTCATCATCATTATTATGAACATGATAATTGTCGACATCAGCTGCAGCCTTAGCCCCACAACAGCAACAACGTAATGATCTTCATCCGGCGATTGCGAAAGGCTTAAAACGATCACACGACTCCTCAGATGTTTCACATGATCATGAACGAAGACGATGACTACTATGACGTTGGTGCTGCTGCTGCTTCTGCCGATGATGAAGTTGCCTGCCGGATTGATCATACGTTTTACATTTATGGGAATTGCTGACTTTGTTATTTTTCTGCTCCCCGCTCATGTTGTTATGGATATATTTTTGTAGCGATGATGACGTTCTGTTGCTCTGCTCTGTGTTGTTTGTATTTCGCATATCCCTTTCGTAATTCTTTGAAATATTTGTGAGCCGTTTCGAAACGAAATGTTTTTATTCGTATAGTACGCGTGTGTTTGTATTCCTCCTCGCTGCTGTCGCAGCCTGCAACGTTTGTATTTGAATTCGTTTTGTGGCTGTTGCGCTGTTCCTCTTAACTTTATGGGATTTCTTGTTGTTGTCGTTCGTCGTTTGGATCGTCAGCAACCCAAAAACTCAAGAGGATTTTCAAGGAATCTTTGTCGTTGCTGCTCCCTTGTCGCATTGCTCGTATGTGTTTGTTTAGCCTTTTTCTTGGTTAATGGGGTGAGGGGGAGGGGGGGAGGACGTTCTTCTGCTTGATTTCTAGAAAACAATCATTTTGTTTCATAGAGATTTAATTTAAGGCTCCGCTGGCCTCGCCATATGATTTTGATGGTCGGCTGCAACGACTCGATAAGAGACTCTGAAGAAATCTATAAAGAAAATGCATTTGAAATGTCTGCCAAAGCAATTAAATCAAGATGTGCTATGTTGTGGTGTTGTGGTGGTGTTGCAGAGCTTAGAGAAGATGCTAATCGTAATTGTTTCCTTTATAACTAATGCACATTAGGGTGAGTCTTAAGTGTGGCTTGGAGAAGTTTGTACGAGAGGTGGGTTGGTCATCGTAAAACTTAACCTCCGCTTAGTTGATAGAAGCATGCATACCAAATTTATGGTACATATCTCTTAAACTACGGAAGTGATCACAGGGGCAGACACCCAAAAAGGGAAAGTCTGTAGTGGAGTTGGGAGTTGGGAGCTGGTTTTGTCCGGTCTTGCTCATCTTAGAACTTAGGTCAATTTATTAGGTCAAATTCACCAAGCGGTTACCAAAATCTTAATCTATATTAAATCTAAGAAAATTTGCCCAAGCAACCAAGGGTCTAAAATCAAAATAAAGCCCACGGTTTTTAACGAGAAGATTTTAAGATTTCACGATTTTTCGATTCGACTCACCCTCTAGTTTTGTGTAGTTGGGAAGAATAATTCATGAGCCAAAAAAAATGGGGGAGATGGGGTGTGGGCAAATGGTTGCGCGTAGTAGTCAAGGTAGCCCTGGAGTAGCCCCTAGAAGGGTAAAATGTATGACCGACATCCAGCCATTTTTGCTCCTAACATCTTTCCCAAATATACCACCCCCCCCCCCCCTTCCATAAAAAATTGTTTTAATTTGCTCCAGCCGCTCTAACTGCCCCAAAGGTGCCCCTAGAGGAGTCAAATGTATGACGACCCCCAATATTTTTGCAACCCCAACAGTTGCTTAGATTATATCTACCCTCTATCTTCTACCCTATCTTCTATTAAGTGTGAGTACTAATTAACGTGGGATTAGCTATGACCCTACCCAGAAAAGGTCTTGTCTAGTGTTTTATATGAAAGACAAAAGCCCATTCTAGCGAAACTGGTTAGACCTTATCAGTATGGTTTTGGAACTGGTAAATCCATGACAGATCAGATATTCACACTACGACAAATCCTGGAGAAGATCCAAGAAATGCAGATCGACACCTACAGTATTCTTATCGATTAAGTAGTGTAGTCGACAGTACCGACAGAATCTGACACTTTCTACCAAGCGAGTGTTTAGACAAGGGGACAGTCTGCTTCTTTAACATTATAATGGAGGTGGTCATGCGGTAGACTGCAGTAAACACAACTGGTAATTTTTTTAATAAAGTCACATGCTGCTCGGGAATGAGGATGATATACATAGCATTGGCCGAGGACTGCGCGATGTTACTGCGGCCTTTTTCAATAATTGGAAATCATTCGGCAGAAATGGGTCTGATGATAAATGATGTCAAAACTAAATACCTTCTATAAATGTCACGTGCTGCTCTCGTATGCCGATGATATAGATATCATTGGTCGAGGATTTCGGGATGTTACTGCGGCCTTCTCAAGAATTGAGAAACAGTCGCCATATGTGGGTCTGGTGATAAATGAAGTCAAAACCAAGTTATTTGTTGCTACTAACAAAGAGTCTACTCGTTTAGGGCACTGTGTGGACTTTGACAAATACAACTTTAAAGTGGTAGATCATCTAGTCTAGGCTAGGTTTCGTCGTAAAAAAAAATAATGTCAACCTGGATATCAAGAAAAGAGTATTGATCACAAACAGCTTTAGGTGATTTAATGACGAAGACCTCTCCTTGGGACAAAGATCCAACTCTACCTGACACTGACCATACCTGTTTTGCTCTAGAGCATAGAATCCTAAGTAATGACATAGACACATAGAGTTCAACTTAAATCGACGCCTCAACCGCAGGTCCAATGGACCCGATGGTTCCCCGGACGTCGTTCTTAAGAAGACAAATAGGTTTATATGGACAATTTTGACAATTTTGTTAAACCATTGCCTGATTTTGGGGTACTTCACGGTAGCGTGGAAGGAATCAATAACGGGTCCTATCCCAAAACCGGGGAAAAATACCAGGCAATTGATGGCTACAGACCGATATCAATGTTATCGGCCTGTGGCAAACTCTTAGAGAAGTTTTTGCTAGGCACGCTATGAGTGGCAGCAGACGATTTGGGAATCCCTTGGGATACCATTTCGATTTTAAAAGGGGACATTCCACGTCTCACGCTTTAATGGCACTGGGGACCAATGTCTCCAAGGCATTTAACAGACGAAATATAACCATAGCTGTCAGGCTTGATTTTGCTAGAGCTTTTAACTCCGTCTGCCATGACGGGGTTGTTTATAAGTTTCTTTCATTCAGTTTTGATACATATTTTAGCAGGATAATAGGCGACTTCCTTAGAAACCGGACCTTCAGAGTCTGTGTCGGGGAAGTTTTCACGGGCGCAAGGAATGTTATAGCAGGCGTACCTCAGGGCTCTCTCCTGGGTCCGATGCTTTATAACATCTTTGTTAATGACATTCCGCTACCTCCCAGTGGGGACTTATTGCTCCTGTATGCTGATGACATCCTTGTCGCAGCTTCGGGTGCTTGTGCAAGTGCGGTGAATTCATGCCTGAACTCTTTCTTAGAAGTATTATCAGGATACTTCTTACGTTGGAGCTCAGGTTGAATGTCGCTAAGTGCGTAGGACTGATATTTAAAGGCAAGAGAAAATATTTGTTCCGCAGCACAAGGGCCTACATTCCAACCTTGAGAATTGGGGAGCAAACAATAGCCATTAGAGACAGATTCAAATATCAGGAAGTTATCTTCCAGTTATCCAAAGTAATCAGACGTGGACGACGGGGCCTTTCCGACCGAGTAAGACTGATGATTTTCAAACGGATCATCATCCCAATTATTATGTGTGCGTTTTCTGTTTGGTTTGAGATCTCATCCCACCAAATGGAGCGCGTAGGGGGTTTGGGAGGCTCGTATATCGGCAAGTTGTCTAGGATTGAGGCCGACTAGATACGAGGATGGGACTTTTCGAATGACCTCTCGATGATCGATGTACAATTGGGTAGTACCAGATAGAATTAACGTATTTCTAGTAAAAAATGCGTTGAAATTTTTAGACAGATGTTCTTACTTGGATAATTCCAAGTATTTAGAGTAATAATTTAATGTAATGTAGTGTTAAGATTGAAGCGAGCCGGCAATGAAAGGAGAATGTAGGTGACTGGAAACAGGAATCGAACCATGGATCTCCCGCATGGTATTCGCGTGTTCTAACCATCATGCCACGGCCGGCCCTTAAAAACAATATTTTTATTTTTTCTCTTGAATTACTTCTCAACATCTTTTTCTAACTACTTTTCTTCAGCATACAACAACTCGATGTAACTAACATATAGTTTTATGACTCTTTGGTGCGGCCAGTATCAAACAAGATGTATGACCGACCACACATTGGCTATCAAGAAAAAAAAAAACTAATTTCAGATAAGCAACAAAATGTTTCTCAGCCATCATAAAGTCATAAAACTCGGTTTCAAATGTTTAATGTACCTATCAAGCAGTAATCTTCGAGGAGTCGTAAAAATGTAGCAAAGACATGATGGATTTTCACAAAATTAGGACCACCAGAGAAAAAAATGTTGCTAAACCGTAAGGATACATCAGGAACTCGGCTTTTTTGTTGCGGCCGGATGTTACTTGACCATTAACTATTACATATTGCATTAAAACCACGGTACTTGAAGAGTACATAACTAGTTGCATACCATGTAGTACAAGAGGGACATTTTCCTCCAAACACAGGAAGATTTCATGTTAAATGAGACAGTTATTGGTATGAAAGATGAACCACCCTGTCAAAATATTGGTATGGTACTTTCGATGGGAAGACAAGTTTTAAATACTTCATACGCTATCAAAAAAAAAAGCGAAAATATATGCTTTCGGACAGCATATCTTACAAATTCTTTAAAAAAGAAACCATATTCGGAAATTCGGTTTTCCTTACAGGGTATATTCAAGTAATACCCCACCCTTTATGTTAAAGGAGGGCTTGCAAGATTGCTTCTCTAATGGCAAATTAACAATCATTACTGTCTCCAATGACCACATTGTTTTGCTTTCGTCATGAAGTCATGAGAAAAAATTTATTCTAATTTCTACAATTGTCCTTAAAATCTGGGAAAATGCTTGCACACATTTTACCACATTTCCGCGATTTAATTTAATAATTTAAATTCGTATAAAATTAGTTATTCGTCCGGGCTTAACCGTGACCAGGCTGGTGGGAACTTAAACCCCCCATCAAATATAATTTTTTTTTTTATTTTATGTTATCACAATACAATTGTATAACTTGCATTTCCTTATTTATCACCACCACCACCTCGTATCCTTCATAAGGCCACAGGTGTTTGTTTTCTAGGAAGGGTCATGCAACAGCGATAGCAACAAGAGGGTGGCTTTACTCAGGTGTTAAATACCGTGAAATAATATGCCGCTGGGAAAAACTACACGCTTAATAACAATATAAGCTACAACTTGTTGGTTGGTGGCATGGTTGGCTACAATTGAGTCCTTGGTTGGAGGTAACAAGGATAATGTTAATATGTAATGGTAATTATGTGACTATGACCAAGTTTCAATATAAAATCGTTGTAATAAGTTCTCACACAAATTAAAAATACTTCACAATCTTTGATATACATTGCACCCTTTTTGTACTGGTAATGTAAAGGAAAATGTTTCCCAGGAAATGATTTAATATTATGTGAAAGTAATTTCCGTTTTGAGTAAAGAGATTTGTAATTTTTTATTTCTGTTGATTTTTGTGCCTTTCTAGTTAAAAATTGAATTACTTTGCGGCGTCATGTCATATCGTGTCAAAATGTGTTGTTGATTGTCATGTGCGTGTGTGTGTGTGTGTGACTCTCACGCATTCCAACGGAAGCTAAGGCCAAGCGGTTGACAACGGATGTACCGACAAAGATGATTAACACTTTCGTGTTGTGTCCTCAGATGACACAACTATTATTAGATAGCGTGTTAGGTGAATGATGGGATGATTAATTCCTGGGGGAAACGGATGTAAAGGAATCTAAGGATTATTTTTCAGGAAGTAATTGTACAAAAAAGGAAAAGCATTGGTATTGCGACTGATCGTAGTTTGAAGGCCACAACGCCCTCATGCACAATACCATCGTAGTAATATCCGCATGTTTTTTTTTGTAACAGAGTCTTTATTTTCCAAAAATCTTATAGACTGATTATTGAAGTCGTCTCTAGATACCTAGAAACTCAAAGATAAACCTATCCCGTCCCATCTTTCGAATATATTGTGTATTGCTATTTGTATATACCAAACTTCCGAACGACCATTTTCGTCTTTACTTATTTTGATTTTTTTCCCACCCACCCTGTTGACTGTACCCATTTGAGCTCAATCCCTGGTATCCTTGATTTCTTATTCTCATTCCAAGCATGCGCAACATGTCTTCCCCCTCGCTATTTACTTATGATTCAACAACTCAAGGAGACGTCAACGTGGGCAAACACTTAGCAGTTCTACAAAACGTCTCAAGGAAATGACTTTGCTTGCAACGAAGTCAAACAGAAAAGTTAAAGAAAAATCAACAGAGCCGCAGAGAATCACAAAAAAAAATAAAGGAAAACAAGAGACAACACATGAGATAACAACATCACAACAGCCAACTATATACCCCCCGCCCCAACAAAACGAAAGGATTGCAGTTGAGACGAAGTACAAACAACACGGACAGACACATTCACAAATTCGTCATAATGTGTACGTGTTGGTGTGTGTCCCTGATCCATTGGCCGCAACAACGACGATCCAAATGCGAACTGAGTTCCCTACAGATAAGGCGCACATACACAAGATACGAGTGCGACGACATTGTCCTCCTCCATATTTGTGTGGAGTAAACATTGAAACACGTCCTCGGATCCACCCCAAGAAATGGGAACAAACAAAACGTTTGTTTGACGCAACGTCGGCGAGAGTGTGTGGGACCCTTGCGCCTGCGCAGGTAAATTTTTTTAAGGCTGGAAGACTGATGACGATCGCTTGTCTTAAGACGCATTTTAAACTACACATGAAATTGTTGTGAAAACTGGTTTTGGTAGAAACGATTCCTGTTGCCTGTTTCTGACATCACGGCCAGGAGTCGTTTGTTTGCTTGCACGCGTTGACTCATGCCCTGGACGGCTTATTGTTCCTGCTGTAAGCGGAATGGAGCGTAAACCTGTTTAAGATGTGTGTGCAAGGGTACGATTTGAATCCTCGCTGAGAGTGGAAATGTTAATACACTCTGAGCTAACAGTGTCTCCAAATAAGACAGAAGTGAACAAAAATATATCACTTTTCCTATAGAAAAATTTTGAAATATTGAAATATTGATATATTGAAATATTGAAATATTGAAATATTAAAATATTGAAATATTTAAATATTGAAATATTGAAATATTGAAATATTGAAATATTGAAATATTGAAATATTGAAATATTGAAATATTGAAATATTGAAATATTGAAATATTGAAATATTGAAATATTGAAATATTGAAATATTGAAATATTGAAATATTGAAATATTGAAATATTGAAATATTGAAATATTGAAATATTGAAATATTGAAATATTGAAATATTGAAATATTGAAATATTGAAATATTGAAATATTGAAATATTGAAATATTGAAATGTGTTTTAATTGTTATAATTGTTATAATTGTTATAATTGTTATAATTGTTATAATTGTTATAATTGTTATAATTGTTATAATTGTTATAATTGTTATAATTGTTATAATTGTTATAATTGTTATAATTGTTATAACAATTACAATTGTTATAATTGTTATAGTTGTTATAATTGTTATAATTGTTATAATTGTTATAATTGTTATAGTTGTTATAATTGTTATAATTGTTATAATTGTTATAATTGTTATAATTGTTACAATTGTTATACTTGTTATAATTGTTATAATTATTATAAGTGTCATACTAGTTATAATTGTCATACTTGTCATTGTGATAATTGTTATAAATATTATAATTGTTATAATTTTTTTAGTTGTATTAATTGCTATTATTGTTATAATTGTTATAATTGTTATAATTGTTATAATTATTATAATTATTATAATTGTTATAATTGTCATTGTGATTATTGTTATAATTTTTGTAGTTGTATTAATTGCTATAATTGTTATAATTGTTAGAATTGTTATAATTGTTATATTTGGTATAGTTGTTATAATTTTTATAATTGTTATAAATGTTATAATCGTTATAATTTTTAAAATTGTTATAATTGTTATAATTGTTATAATTGTTATAATTGTTATAATTGTTATAATTGTTATAATTGTTATAATTGTTATAGTTGTTATAATTGTAATAATTGTTATAATTGTTATACTTTGTGCAATTGTTATAATTATTGTAATTGTTATAATTTTTATAACTGCTGTAATTGTTATAATTGTTATAATTTTTATAATTGTTATAATTGTAAAATTGCCCGACTGAAACTTTCTTAATTGTTTTATAAGGATACCTTCACCCTACGGGTAAGAGGGTATATATCATTTGATACGACCCAAACGTGTAACACATAGATGGAGTCACTTTAGACTCTAGGTTTCTTTGAACCATATTCGATTCATGACTTTTTATGTCGTTTGAACGAAGTGCGACTGTCTGTCTGACAGTCCGTCTGGTATACACGATAACTTTCGAAAGGCGCTACCAAATGTTTTAAAATTTTGCACGAGTTAATATTGTCCCAAAACTAATTACCGTGTTAAAAATAGGCTACATAGCCCGCCCCTTCTTGTACCTCCCATACAAATACACATTCCGCCCACTTTTGAAATCGAGTAATAATATCAATACACCCAATGGGGCCGTACCCCAATTCTGTATTTAGTAAAGCTATAACAGGATAAAGTTTTGGAAAAAAAAAACAATTGGAAATCTAGCCACGCCCCTTCTGGTACCATCCATATAAATGTACCTTTCCACTCACTTCAGAGATGAAGTAAATATATCAATACACCCAACGCGATCGTGCCCAAATCCTATATTATGTAAAACTAATGCTAATTATGCAAACTAATAATGCAAATTAGAAGTCTAGCCAATACCTCCCATACAAATGACCCATTCCGCCCACTTTAGAGATAGATTAGTAATAGCAATATTCCCAAAGCGATTGTGCTTAAATTCTGTATTTAGTAAAGCTAAATCAGGATTAAAATTTTGGGGTAAAAACTGTAAGTCAAGCCACGCCGCTTCTGGTACCTCCCCACACCGACCACTTTAGAAAATTTTTTGTTTTACTGAGGGTGAGGGTATATGTAAGTCGGGTTTTCTGACTGAAACTTTCTTACTGGTTTTATTTATATTTTTCTAATTGATTTTGTTTTTAGTTGATTTGAAATGAATTTTGATATTGTCATAATTCAGTTTATTTATTATTGCCAATATGTTTTTATTCAAGTGTGTTAAATGTACCGTTGGGAAAAGTTCTCATTAACTTTGAGATGCTTTCTTCCCTTAAGGTTTGTGGTAAAAGTGGAGAAGGCACAGCTAACGCTAACGAGACATTGTGGTTAATGTCGTAATGACGTCATACGCCTAACCTGCTGTCAACATAATAATAATTGCCAATAGAACTGATCTTAAACCGAACTATGACAATATCATATTCTTATAATTTTTATAATTTTTTTATAATTTATAATAAATATTTATAATAAATTTTTATATTTAATATAGTTTTTATATTTCTTTTTTAGTTTTATACTTTGTATAAATTTTATATTTATAATTTTCATAATTTTTCTTTTATTTAAATATATATATTAAAAAAATTTTTTTTAGCATAATTTAATTTTAAATAATAAAAATCATATTTTTTGTAAATTTTTTAATTTTTAGTTTTTATTTTTTTTGTTATTAAACTATTTCGTATTTTTTAAATATTTATATTTTTTCTGTAAAATTTATATACTTTTTATTTATAATTTTAAGATTTTTATAATTTTTTTTATTTTTGAAATATTTTTGTATTTATTATAGTATTTTTGTTTTTTGAATTTCTTACTTTGTAATTTGTATGATCTTTATTATATAATTTTTAAAATTGTCTTTAATATTTATAATTTTTTAAATTGTATAATTATTATGGTTTTATTATTATAGTTTTCGTTTAAATATTATACAACCATTTAGTTCCCTACCACTGTTTCTCTCTGTTGTCACGATCGTCCACGATCACCACGTCGCTTAAACTTCACCTGAATATCAATTCACATATACATTTAGGCCCAGCCCTATGTATGTATTGTTGTGAGCTTGATCATGAGTTGGCGTATTGAAAAATTTAACATTAACGGCCACAAAACAGAAAATCCCATTAATGTCCTTCTACCATAAAATCTTGAATTATTCTCTCCCAGCACCACTACCACCACCACGACCAACATTACTTGCAAGCAAAGCCTTATTTACTTCATTCCTTTCGACAAAACGAGGATCGTTTTGTTAAGATAATGTACAACAACAACAACATGTTGCTGGTATATGTGTCCGTCCTGCAGTACAACGTGTTCTGCGTTTTTATTGTCTCAGAGGATACGACCGATCGATCTTTATGTGTGCTGTTGTTGTTGTCGTTGGTTGTAAAGTTGCCTCAACCGAGATTGGAGTTAATGGTTAAATGTTGTTTGTGCGTCTTCTCGGCCAAAGGCACAAAGGGGTACATTACGGCTTGTCCCTCTGTGAGTCTGTCCTTTTTATGGCTGTCCTTTTTGTTTTTTTTTTTTTTGGTTATGTGATCATTGGCTCTTGGCTTTAATGTTTGATTTCTTTTATTTTATGTTCTTTCCTTGTTCATTTAGTAAATTCTTATTTGATTTGGTAGGTTTTATTTCACCGAGGAACTCTTAAGACTGTTCGTTGAGTATATGGATTTTGAAATTGTTTGACCAAAATGTATCCTTTTAGGATTTTTCTCTCTAATAGACATTTTTGTATTCAGGAGACGTTCGTTTGTGGCGACTGTACTTTTTGAGTTTATTAGTTATTCAAAACATTGTTGGAGTTTGGAGTGGGAGCTTGAATTTCAAATATTAAGGAGAAACTTAGGCAAACAAAAAAACACATCAAATTGAATTAAGTAAACAGGTTAAGGATACATATGTCGCTATCTTCTACAAGGTGTCCCAAGCAATGTCTGTGATAAATTCATATACAAATATGTCTTAATTTTTAATATTTGCTGTGTTTTTTCTGTCTTCCCCTTATATCACAATCCTCCCAGTTGTCCTCGAAAGACAACATTGGAAAATTAATTGTGTGATATCTTTTGTTAACTTAAGTTCTTTTGACAAACGAAGACAACAAGATACAACTGCAAACACTTTAAATTTTGTTCATTTCTTTACAAATGTTTCTCTTTTTGTGGCAATAAGATATTTATCTTCAAGTAGAAGTCAAATAAAGATAAATGTATGTAACAGAGCGAGATATTGTTCAATGTATAAATGATTTATTACGACGATTGATTGGTTATAATGGTCACAAAGATACCTGAAATCAATCAAGTGGACATTGGCTGGTACGTTTGATTTTCCGTTGACTGTTTAAATAATTATTGTAGATGATAGTGACAAGATCGAATGAGATATTAATAGAAAGAGAGAGTAAACAAAAGGATCTCTTTTGTAGTAACAGAATTGGCAAAATATTTGAGTTTTGTGTTGGACTGTAACTTTAACATATTGAATTGACCTTTACTTAATACATTTGACAATATCTTGTGAATAATCCCAAAAATCTGTTATTGTTTATCTGTCATTCGATCATTTTCGTAGAATCAGAATTGGCATTATATTTATCAATATCTTTTGAATAATCGTTAACATTCTTATAAATTTATTTTTATCCTATAAAAGGTTCTCCCAACGACATGCTGACAATCTGAGGGATGCCCTTACTGTGCAGTGACATAATCGGTAGCGATAAGTGGCAAACACCCCCCTGGGGTGGTGGTGGTCGTGTACTCATTGTCACATCAACACAAAATAGTTTTCACAAAAAAACCAAAAAAAAACTAAACCAAAGACTGCGGGTGCTAATGCTGCTGGTGCTCGCCAGCCCAAACAATTCACTCCTCCTACAGTAATTTCAAGTAATTCTAAACCTAACAAGAAGAAGGGTGAGATACTGACATTCATACACACACACACACGCTTACGCACACAAATCCTTAATTCATCCCTAATATACATAAACACTTCGACACCAAAACCCTTAATATGCATTTGTGTATACGGTTTAGAAATAACTTCTGTTTTTATGTGGGCGCTTCTTGCTCTCCTTAAACATCAGACCACGTGACTTTGGAATTTCTGCTTGATTTAATTTTGACTTAACGTATTTGCTGTCCTTTGATACTATAAATTGTTCGAACATTAACATGTGGGTCCTTTACACCCCATATCTTGTGGGGTAATTGTAAGGAACTATAGTATAAAATATACCCGCACCATAGCTATGCAGCTATGCATAATAAATCGATCCCATTTGAATTTGATGTGATAAAGGTCCTGTATTTTTTTGGGTCACACGCAAATTAGTCGGGAAATCGAATTGTATTAAGGATACTGCATTCAATTGCCAGTAAAGGACCTCCATGTGTGTAAGTAAGTGCAAATGCTGGCAGTTTTGATGTTAGGGGTAGCTAATATATTACTTTTTGTATGAAGAAAAGAAAATTGTTAGTGTACGTGAAAGTTTCAACTCCTACTTGCAATTTGAGTTAAATTTCATTTTATATTTTTTTCAATAGTTTATTTAAATCTCTGTGAGAGATTGTCATAGAAGAAAATAGCATTTGGAGGTTTAATTATACCCTCACCTATAGGTATGAGGTTATATATCATTTGATATGACAAATTTCAGTCTAGTGAAAAATGATGGTAGATACCCATACCCTATACATAACGCTCGTATATTTTTTTTTGGACAAAAACAGTACATTTCACTTTAATTTTTTAAAAAAGCAGTACATCGATTTGGAAAAACAGTACTTTTCGCAGTACATATTTACATAGCATATTGTTTTATTCAATATGTAAAAAAAATTAACAATCATTTCCAGAATCAACTTTTGTGGTTGTTTTGTATTTGTCGTTTGAAGCAATTTGAATAAGCAATGCCGGCTTCGTTTTGAAGTAATTGTAGAAATCAACGCATTTGTACTTTGATCATGTACATTTGACGGTCAGAATCGCCTTCAATGTTTGCACATCTAATCGGGTTTAGTCTGACGTCCAATTTTTGTTCACTGCAGAGAAGATTCGCTCCACTGATGCTGAAGTTCCTGGCAAACATAAAATATATTCAACGATCGTGGCCATTTCTTTAAATTCGCAATCAGCGAATCCACATTCGAAACATTTTGATATATCTTAATAGGGTGTGCAAATATACCGCATTTTCATTGGCATTGTACAAATTGTATTCCCTTAACTTGTTCATAACGGCTTCGACTTCATTCCATTAGTATAAAAGCATTCAAATCAAAGCAGGCAAAATCACCGAAAAAATCATTGCGAAAAGCAGCCATCTCAATCGAATTGTATCCATTGTAAATAAGTTTTTGCTTTTCAGTGTTTCTTCGAGCTTATTTTTTAAGAAAACAATATTATTGCATGAATTCGCTGTTCGCCGTTTATATTTCTATTATGTATCGAATAACAGTACTTTGAGGGAGAAAAGCAGTACGCAGTTTTTGATGTCGAAAAACAGTACTGTACTGCGAAAAACAGTACAGATACGAGCCTTACCTATACATGATATTGTTTAACTCTATAGAGTTATTGAAATTAACCGATTTTCAAATGAAAATATTTATTTATTGCTAGTGGGCCCGGCAATGCTTCGCATTTGCATAATTGATGAATATTACAAAATTACCTAATATGTATAATAGACCTGGCGCAGCTAATATGGGGTTTTTTATTTTTTGGAATTTTAAATGTGGGTAGCGATTAAAATATGCGATTTGATGCCAAAATCGATGTCCCAATGAGGTCAAAGGTCAAAATTTTGAAAAACCACCAAAATACTGTTTTTTTAATTTTTATCAATTGTTTTAATGAGAAATATAATATAAAAATACTAACAAATACATTTACAAATTGTAAATTAGTTATCAGTTTCATTAACTCTGGAGTACACTTTGCGACAAGAATCAAATACATATATATAATTATATAATTTATAGTATAAATGTAAATGTAATTATATTATAATTATTTATTATATAAATGTAAAACAATTAAAGAAAGTGCAAGATTGGTGTTAAATGAAATATTTCCTTTTTGTGATAAAGCTGGAATCCTAACTCCAGACCAAAGTACACGTGCTGCAAAATTCATCTCCGCAACGAAATATAATTCAAAAGAATTTATTTGACTTTGCCCACGTGGACGTTCTCAAGCTTATTAGTATATAGCAAGATAGAGATTTCTTAATAAAGCAGCGAAAAAATGGGGGTGTTGGTAGCATGACTTGTGTCGATCACAATGTCACAAATTAAGAAAAAAGAAAGACACAACGATAGGAAGATGAAAAACGTCGAAAAGAAAATTATGAAGAAAAAACCGAACTTGGTTTAATTACTATATTCTAATGTAGTACTTAGCCACACGATGGCTATTTTTTGTGCACTTAATTTCATGTTCAGACTAAACTATGAAAAATGTTGAATTTGAGAGTGATGAATTGGGAGATGATATGCAGACGATGGATGAAAAACAGATTGATAACATTCCAAGTTGCTGAAATATGCCGATCCAAAAACGTGGGAAGAAAAATTTTATAGACGACAGAGTGCTAGCTTGTATGGATGCCGGCAATATGTCATCTCCATTAGATATACACTTCATCAGTGAAACTTCTAAAGCGTTAGTTCACAGTATTGAGGATCTACTTCTGAATTGCATAAGTTTGCATGAGCAACGTTAAAAACACCGTCGGCGTCATGGCAAAGAAAGTATTGAAAATTTCAATTTAATTTTTTCTATTTTGGCCAAGTTATAAGTATTTCTTTTATATTAAGTTTTTATATTAAGTTTTCACTTTTTGAGAAGCTTTTACTAGACATGCCGAGTGACTCCACACTTATACTGCGACGTTGCTGTCGGCAATATCGTGGGGGCCGGCTGTGAAAGAAATATGTAGGCGGGAATCGAACCTGAGATCTCCCGCATGGTAGTCGCGTTTTCTAACCATCATGCCACGAGACGCAATTGCTGGAATAGATAAAGTTGATCGATTGGCTACTGGGCTGACGTGATAGAACTATGAAAAATGTATAGCTATCCCCAGCATTAAGGATTTAACTGGTTCTACAGTAGCTCAATCAGTCTACTCCTATTTGCTAAATATTGGTATTCAGAATTCATTAGAAGTTAAATGTTTTGATACAACTGCTGCAAAAAACGGCTCTTTTGTTATTAATATTAAGCGAAAGTACATATTCGGCATGATTGTAGAGAACTTCTACAACTTGCATTTATTTTTCTTGGTGGTAGCATTCCCAGTTTCACATTTCCTGCACCTGGAAATTTCGGAACCACCAGTGGTATTTACCGAAGAAAACAGTTGCACTTGCCTTTTTTGACCCACATGTAGACTCAGAAATAAAAGAAAAGATGGTATAAGTCTGATAAAGATCATTATATAGCTGATGATTTTAATAATTTCAAGTTATTCACATCCAAGTATTTGAGCTCTTTTCTGACTACGAAAACAAAATATTTTTTTACTTGTTTGGAGATTTTTTACGCTTTAATCCATCAAATTTCTTAGGGCAAAGATTTTTTTAAGAAAAGCTGATCGTCAAAAGCATTACTGTTGTGAATGCCGTCGAAAAAATAGTCAGACTAATAACTGACTCTTACAAATGCTTAACACATAACGAAGACGATAAACAGTACTTGCTGCACATTGTAGAGGGCTAACGTAAGGACCTCCCAGTCTATACAAAATCTTCACAGATTAAAAATAAAACTTATAAGCCCTTTTAACGAAAATTAAGGAAAAAACATTATATCTATAGTAATTTTATTTAAAAAAAAACTAATAAAATGCAATAAAAAGAGTTTTTTGGTGGTTTTTATAAAATGTTGACCTTTGACCCCATTGGGGCACGGGTTGGCACCATCCGATCAGCCTGAAAATTTGCTATACCAATTTTGGCATCAATTCTCATATTTTAATCGCTACCCACACTCAAGATTCCAAAAAAACTTTTTAACGCCAGGTCTAATCCCCACTGCAGCCATCCTTTGGACCTTGCTGAGCCTTTTTAACAAATTACTCTTATAAAGGCCCTTACACTAAACCAGACATCCATAGGTGATAATTGACCGGACTACCATAGTAAACAACCGCATTGAAACCTCCAGGCTAAATCCCAAACTTTTCCCTCGATATGCCTTGACCAATTTAGCTTCTGATCAAAAACAACACCTAGATAGTAGAACTCCGTCGAGAGCATGAGTTCCCCCCATTCATTCGCGGGGGCCTGAAGTCCTTTACCTTATACCTACGAGTGAAGGTAACCTATACCATTTCTGACGGTTCACCCCCAAACCACAGGTCTTGGCCCATCGTAGCAGCTTTCCAAGGACAGTTTGGATAAGGTTACACACGTTTGGATGAAATTTCCCACCTATCATCATAATCACATCGTCCGTATATGCCACAATTTTTGAACCATCCGATTTAGAGTCTGCATTTACCACAAAGACAGAAAGACGAGGAGACAGGACTCCCCCTGTGGTGTTCCTCTAGTAGCTATATTTTTAATAGCTATACAGATTAAATTGTTAGTCAAGTTTATTTTAAGTACATATAAATAAAAATTAAATGTTATTTAAAATTAACTTACTTCACTAAATTAAAACAAAATATTGATATCGTATTTTTAGCACATCTTATTACATTCTCAAACTCGTGTGAAACTTCTTCCTTCCTAGGACAAGTCAATGTTAAAATCATTAGACATTCACCCAAATCCGAAGTACTTCTGAGCCAATAATTCTGTTTTTTTTTTCTAATACTTCTAGGTACGTTTTTTTCTAGGATATGTAGAGATAAGTCCAAGCCATATGAAATATTACATAAAATGTAGTATCAACATCTTTTGTGACAGCCCAACGACAGCCAAAAACATTGAACCAAAGATCATAAATCAACAACAAATATTAGAAAATCTTAATTTAATTTTACAATAATTCATAATTTTTCTTATGAAATTTTTTGTGGCTCTGACTTTTGGTATAAAAATTTAATTGAAATCTTGGTTATTCAAAAAAATTTACAAAAATGTTTATTTAAAGATTTTGAAATTTAATTTTAATAGTGAATTCTTTCTATTAACCTTTTAAAAATTATTGTGAATTTGTCTCTTAATGTTTGGGAAGCGTCTACACTATGATCTGTTCACCAAACTTACCCCCTTCCAGCCTTCTATCCTCTAATGCTGATTTTTCGTCTTCTCAACTACGTAAGTTGATTTTAGCAAACATGTATGTATATGCCTGTACCATCACGCTTTAACCCAGATATCCACATATTTATTACTGTTTGATAATAATTCATCGTTTTACTTATTGTCATACCATAATATGTAGTCTGATTTGATGTTTTTTCTCTACACCTCCCGTGAGTTATCCCTATAGGATAACCATAAAAGTAAATATTAAAATCCATAACTGACGCAAGTAGTCACAGCAAACAAACACTGACATTTAAAGACAAATTCTTTACAACACGTCTATACAAGTAGTAGTACATTTCCTTAACGGCTAATTAGCTTATTTGTAAAACTCATTTCCTGCTTCATCCAAAAACAGCATAATCATAACGAACATGATCCCGATTGTCAGGCAAAATGCAAGAGAAACAGAGAGAGAGAGAGAAAAAAAAGACATGGACACAACAAAAGGTTGCACATTCACTGTAAGTTGAACCTGTGAGTGTTTAACAGGCATACGAACAAGTGGCCTATGTCCAGGAAAACAAAAAAAAACAAATAAAACTTAAATACTTCTTAAATAGTCGATTTGCTTGTTGCAGTCTGTTTTTGTGTATGAGTGTGTGTGTGTATGTAGCGGTGCTTTCATATAAATAAATGATTATGGAATTGGATTTCATAACCAGAAGCCAACAACCAACGGCCGCTGGCCACCGCTTACGAAGCCAATATAAAACTACCATAAGCCAGCCTAGGGTGATCAGTTCGGTTTTCAGAAACCGGATACTCGGTTTTTTTCACTCATAAAAACCGTCGGTTTTTTTTAAATCCCTGTTTTTCGAATATCGAATAATCCGGTTATTTTTTGTCGAATCTCGGTTTTTTGGCCTTCGATCCTTTTTATTTAAATTCATTCATAATTGTGTTAAATGTGTACTCGTACATGTTTTTTTTTCAGATTCTGCCGGCTTCTGAGAATACAATATGGGAGAAAACATATATTTTTTCTATCTATCCAAAAAAGATAAGTTAAAGAAAAAATTGATTTACTTAAAGCAGAAAAACCAGCGCTTCTCTATTGTGGTCGATGAATGGTCGGATATATCTTACATAAAATACATAAATGTTACTGTGCGAACACTTGATCTCGAAAGCAAAACGTTCAACACCAATTATCAGAAAATTTATATGATAGTTATACACCCAAGCACTTAAATTGTATCTTATTTCTTAAATGTTACTAAATCTAAAGATTAAATTAAATACATTTTTATATAATCAAGTACTTACAAATGAATTGTTATGTTTTGTTTGTCTCTGATCTCAGTAATGTTTTGCATTGTAAAAAAACATAAGTATATTTGAATTATTTTCTGTTATTTTTCAATGAAATTTTTTTGTCAAAAATTGTGTTTTAATTTATTGTTTGGCATACATTTGAAAACCGGATTATCCGGTTTTTTGTGAATTTCAAAAAAAGCAACCGGTTTTTTTCAAATGCCATTTTTCGAATAATTCGAAAACCGGTTTTCGCAAAAACCCGAATAATTGATCACCCTAAAGCCAGCCATTTAAACGACCAGCCCAAACTTATCACCTCGGTCCAAGCCAACGTACTTCAGTCCGTCCGTCCATTCATCCATCCATCAGTCAGTCATTCGTTTAGTTGAGTGGAGAGATTGCAACATGGATTCAAAAACGGATGACAATAAGGAAAGGCAAACATTTTAAGCAGCAACACCACCACCATCACCACTCATGTTGCAACTTGACGATAAATGACTTTTTTGCTTTCTGTCTGTCCAGCTTCTCCTTTAGTCATTATCATCATCTTTCAATTGCAACATGATTATGACAACAGCAACAACAAAAACAACAGCGACAATAACAGCCACATGAATACAGTCAAACATTTGAGATAACTGCATCGACTGGATACGCGTACTACGACTGTATACCAGTATCCAGGGAACAAAGATGTCTCAGAAGTCTTACAACGAAAGAAATCCTTTCCAAGAAAACCGCTCCGAAAAAAAGTCACCACAATAGGGAGGAGTGATAAGCCTTGTGAAGAGACCAGCAAAACTTTTGGAGATGACTTTGAAAGGGGAAAAAGAAGACATATTTCTAAGACTGACTCTAAATTATTACCTGTCGGGCTTCAGCATAAAAGCTGAGATAATACCAATCATTAAGAAAGGGTGAATATATAAAATTTGCTCTCAATCGTACCTTGGGGTTAAACATGAAGATGTGGTCCGATTGAGTCCAAATTTAATATATTTTTTTTAAAATGTTACTAATTGCGAGCACGCGCAATTATAACTAAGGTATATTCAGTTTGATATTTCATTTATAACGCCCATAAGGAGGCGTGGTGGGTTTCCTATTAATATTAATAATATATATGTGAATGTTTGTCTGTTTGTGGCTCCATCACGCCTAAATGGCTGACCGAATTCAATGAAATTTGATCAGTTAATATAGTATATGGAAATGACCCTATGGGCGGAGTGGGCGTGGCAAAACTTATTTTTAGAGCTACTGAGATAAAATTTGATACACAGGTAGTACTCGGCAACACGAATATGAATATGTGGATGAAATTTTAATTTTGGACCAAAGGGCGGAGTGGGCTTGGCAAAACATATTATTAGCCCTGGAGAAATAAAATTTTGGACATAGGTAGTACCGGCTACACGAATATGGATATACAGATGAATCTTTCATTTTGGACCAATGGGCGTAGTAGGCGTGGCAAAACATATTTTTAGAGGTAGAGAGATAAAATTTGGTACAAAGATAGTACGCAACAACACGAACATGAATATGCAGACGAAATTTTAATTTTGGATCAGTGAGGGGGGGGGGGGGGGGGGGTTGTGTGTGACAAAACTGTATTATAGCCCTAGAGAAATAAAAATTGGTACACAGACAGTACTCGGCTACACGAATGTGAATATGCAGACGAAATTTTTATTTTGGATCTGCAGACGGAGGGGGTGTGACAAAACTGTATTTTAGTCCTACAGAAATAACATTTGATACACAAATAGTACTCAACAATACGAATATGAATATGCAGACGAAATTACAACTTTCCATCAGTAAGCGTGGCAAAACCACACTTAGGCCCTAGAGAGGCACAATTTGGTACACAGATAGTGCTCAACAATACAAATATGAATATGCAAACAAAATTTTAATTTTCGATCAGTGGGCGGAGGGGGTGTGACAGAACTGTATTTTAGCCGTAGAAAAATAAAAAATTTTACACAGATAGTACTCGGCTATACGAATATGAATATGCAGACGAAATTTTAATTTGGATCAATGGGCGTGGCAAAACTTCACGTAAGCCCTAGAGAAATAAAATTTGGTACACAAATAGTACTCAACAATGCGAATATGAACATGCAGACGAAATTTAAAATTAGGATCAATGGGCGAAGTAGAATCAGTAGATGGAGAAGGCGTGGCAAAACTGTATTTTAGTCCTCGAGAAATAAAAATTGATACACAGATAGCACTCGGCTGCAATAATATGAATACGCTGACAAAATTTTAATTTTGGATCCGTAGGCATGGCAAAACTGCACTTAAGCCCTAGAGAAATACAATTTGATACACAGATAGTACTCAACAACATCAATATGAATATGCAGGCGAAATGTAAATTTTCTATCATTGGGCAGAGTGGTCGTGACCAAACTGTATTTTAGCCCCAGAGAAGTGTAATTAGGTATACAGATAGTATTCGGCACTTAAGGTTCAAATTTGCAAACGACATTGATATTCTCAAAAGTACATTTATTGTACCAACAAGTACAATTTATTTTACCAGAAAGTGCTTTTATTATACAAAAAGGTACATTTATTGTACCCCCCCCCCCCTTTTTTGGGTTTGTCTCTCTGGTATGCGAGTATTTGTCCTCTAAGCGGATCCTCACCCTTTGTAAAACATACAATTTTCTATTATATTGATATTACTCGAAGTGAGCGGAGCGGTAAATTTGTATGGGAGGTACCAAAAGGGGCGTGTCTAGACTTCCAGATTTTTTCTCCAAAACTTTATCCTGTTATAGCTTAACAAAATACAGAATTTGGGCACAATCGTGTCGAGTGTATTGATATTATTACTCCATCTCCAAAGTGGGCGGAGTAGTACATTTCCACTTCCAGATTTTTTCTTCAAAAACTTTATCCTGCTTGACCTTTACTAAATACGAAATTTAGGCACGATCGCGAATCCGGTTTTTCTAACAGGATACAGTTTTTTCTCAAAAACTGTATCCTGTTACACCTTTACTAATACAGAATTTGCTTTGCGTTGAGCGTATTGATATTATTACTTCATCTCTAAAGTGGGAGGAGTGGTACATTTGTATGGGAGGTACCAAAAGGGGCGCTGCTAAACTTTCAGTTTTTTTCTCCAAAACTTTATCCTGTTTTAGCTTAACAAAATGCAGAATTTGGGCTTGATCGTGTCGCGTGAATTGATATTATTACTGCATCTCTAAAGAAGGCGGAGTGGTAGACTTGTAAGGGAGGTACCATAAGGGGCGTGGCTAGATCTAATTTTTCTCCGAAACTTTATCCTGTTAAAGCTAAATTTGGGCATGATCGTGTCGAATGTATTGATATTATTACTCCATCTGTAATGTGGGCGGAATGGTAAATTTGTATGGGAGGAACCAAAAGGGGCGTGTCTAGACTTCCAATTTTTTCTCTAAAACTTTATCCTGTTGTAGCTTAACAAAATACAGAATTTCGGCATGATCATGTAGAATGTATTGATATTATTACTCCATGTGTAAAGTGGGCGGAGGGGTACATTTGTATGGAAGGTACCAGAAGGGGCGTGTCTAGATTCCCGATTTTTTTCTCAAAAACTCTACCCTCTTTGATCTTTACTAAATACAGAATTTTAGTACTATCGCGTTAGTACTAATAATAATATTAATCGATTTCTGAAGAGGACGGAATGAGTCATTTGTATGGAAGGTACCAGAAGGGGCGGGGCCTTGTAGCCCATTTGCAATACCATAAGTAGTTTTGGGGAAATATTATTTCGTGCACAATTTCAAAACATTTGGTTGTGTCTTTCGAAAGTTATCGTGCATACCAGCCAGACAGACATGGCTCAAACGACTAAAAAGACATGAAAAGTCATGGTTCAAGGAAACCTAGGGTCTAAAATGACTCCTTCTATGTGTTACACTTTTGGGTCATATCAAATGATATATACCCTCCTACTTTTGGGTCATATCATATCAAATGATATATACCCTCCTACCCGTAGGGTTAGGGTATAATGACTCTCACCTTCCATACAACTCCCCTTTTTTGGGTGTGTCCGTCTGTCTATCGCCGCGATTACAGCCTAATTTAACAGCTATCAAACTGAAATTCGGTATGCAACCGTATATCCTCTAATCAGAGGTAAAATTCTAAAATATGCAAGATCGGACAAAAGCGACCCCCCATTTAAGCAAGCTTCTTATTTTATAAGCCAAGGTTTAGTTCTAAGATGAGCAAGATCGGATAACAACTACTCCCACCTCCCATTCAAACTCACCTATTTTGGGGGTTATCATCTGTCTGTTACCGCGATTACAGCCGGAGCTTAAATTCTATTCAGCTGAAATGTAATATGTAAGTTTCTCTCTTCTAAGTGGA
The DNA here is from genome assembly GCA_964034835.1 of Muscina levida. Taxonomy (NCBI): domain Eukaryota; kingdom Metazoa; phylum Arthropoda; class Insecta; order Diptera; family Muscidae; genus Muscina; species Muscina levida. Next base: position 17,685,193 of record OZ035880.1, on the reverse strand, counting down.
AGTTTAGTTAACAAATAAGCAAGATCGGACAAAAACTGCTCCAATATTCCGAGCGAACTCTCTTTTTGGGGGTGTGCCTCTATCCCACCTCCCAAACAAACTCCTCTTTTTTAAAAGGGGTCCGTCTTTTTCTCCCCGCTATTACAGCCGTAGTTTAAGAGCTATCTAGCTCAAATGTAGTATGCAAGCTTATATTCTCTAAGCAGAGGATACATTTTAAGATGAGGGATGGGGATGTCCCTCTGTCTGTCCTCACGATTACAGCCGGAGTTAAGGTACCGTCGAGCTGAAATGCAGTATGCAAACTTCTATTGCAATGATAAAATAAAAACTAAAACCCGCATAGAGCTGCAGTTAACAAACGTATTCCTTTTATAACACTCTCATCACTAAGTTTACTGGGTAGTTACAGTTTATCAGAAATACTTAGGTACTCTCTTGGTACATTTTTGTACATTTGATGTGATTTGTCGAACATATTCGTAACACAAAATTAGACTCTACAAAAGCGGACTGCAACACATGATGCATCATGTTGCAAAAACAAGGCTCAGATTGCAAAACTACAACGACGAACAACGACGAGTAACCGTCGACATGGATGGATCCTCTTTGGAGGCGCAACACTCATACTTACTAACCCCAGTGGTACATAGTTGTTGTAGTTGTATATGGAAACAACACGAGCGGCAAACGGTTGTTAATACCTCCCAGTTAGCAAATTCAGCATTCTCGACATTTGCCAATTCCATTCATGCAACAAGATGTGGTGGTATACACACAAAGGGGTGGAGAGGGGTGGCGACCACCACCTAGATGAGAAGGAAACTGCTAACACCGCGCAACCAAAGCTAAGTCATTATGTCGTCCAGTGGCCTATTGCGCCAAGTACCTAAGTAAGCATTTGTGGCATGTTGACTTACCCAATGAGAATGATAATGATCATCATCAACAACGACGTCTTAGTCGTCTTTATACTATAGACAACTCCTTGAAAATGTAGGAAAATTTACTCAAACCTATGTGAGTTGTACCACCACAAACTGTGGCAAAATGGCTCAGCTAAGTGACTTTTGTGTTGCCAACTTAAACCGCTACAGCTGTGAATTCCTGTACAAGCCCTTTTTTCTCAAAGAGTTATATACGATGTAGAGCTTCTATCGCATTCCTGCCTCCCTGTGAAACTTCACTGGCGGTTCTCTTGTACGGCTTTGTCCAAGAGCCCTTTTGTGGCATTTTCTTGTTGCCTGTTTCTGTTCTGTTTTTCTTGTTTTCTTTTCGTTCGTTGTGCAACATTTCACATACAACAATTTTGCTATGATTATTTACATTTCTATGCATAGTTTAATGTCATGCAAGACAAATTGTTGTGGCCTCAAACGTCTCGCTTAGAAACTGTGCTGGGAAATGCCAGGCAATCATTATACTAGAAACACAAACGATTTGGTTGGTTCTGGTCATGAATGGATCATTTTCAAATTCCTGCAAAATTACTTATCTAATTACCGTTACAGTTTGCAAAGCGAAAGAGAGAGAGAGAAAAAAGGAATTCCTTTTTCGATGGGAACAACATTAGAATTTGGTATAGATGAAAGCTGTACAAGAAAACACGAAGGTGTAGTCTGAAATAAATGAGGGGGTGGAAGCTGTGAAATTGCTCATCATAGAGAGAGAGAGAAAGGTCATTATCCGCAAATTTTCAGAGGTTGGATTTAAATTACGTTTTATATATAAAACTATGGCAACACAACAAGCTTCCCAATTAACATTCTCAAACATACCTACTCCATATTTCACCCCCAAAAGGGACACAATAATTTCCGAAACTGAATGGGGTGAAACTGAAGCTCTTAATGGAAGCCAAGTTCTTGATCAGAAGCTAAATTGATCAAAAAATGTCGGGCAAAGGTTAAAGTGGGGTGCCTTTTATGTGTGCCGGAACTCTATAGCTTAAAGTTGGGGATCCAGCCCGAAGGTCAGAATGTGGCTGAATACTCCGGTAGTCCGGCCTATTATTACCTATGTATATCTGGGTTGATAGGAGGGGCCTAGATAAGATTAATTTTTGAAAACGTCAGCAACGTCCAAAGGATTTCTACAATGGGGATTACTGGAGCTAGAAAGAGCTCAATGCAAGCGGCTTTATATGTGTTTCTGGGCTTTCGCCACTGGACTTGTGCGGCAAGGCTATTGAAGCCCGAGGAGCTATCACACTCAGGGATTCAGGCGATTGGCATCGATACACACATTGTCATGGGAAGACTATCCAGCTTTTAGGTAATGGCGATTCTTTTCATCCGCCAAATTTGCTGTATTTTTTAATAAACTTGTAGATTTGCATAAAATAAACGTTTAAATTATGGAAAGATGGGAATGGAATGATTCCTGGACCCTTATGGTGACTCCATTTCTGGCTTTACTAATGGTTCGAAAGTGAAACTGGGCACAGGAGCTGGAGTTTACATCGATCTGAACTGCAGCTAAGCCAGGCTACATAATGAATGCAGTGTTTTTCAGGCTGAGGTCAGAAAACTTCGGATGGGATGTGGAATTAATACATACTAGCAGACGAATAGCAATAAAAGTGATAAATTCCACATTGTGTGAAGTTGGTGAAGAAATATAGGGAGAAGTTGAATGGTCTAAAGAATCTGGATGTCAGCCTCTGTTAGGTCCTAGGACTTTCCCAGTTTTCTGGCAATAAATCAGCAGACCTTTTTGGCTTAGTGGAGGATTGGATGGGAAAACAGACAGCATACGTTGGATCTTCAGAACCGACTGTATAACTGCAATGGCCCCAAAAACAGCAGATCCCAAACGGCGTAGGCCTTAGCAAGAATGATCTGCGACAGGCCTGTGGAATTCTAACAGACCATTGTAATATTAGGCACATGACAGCAAATGGTATAGATCAATACCGGACTACTGCCAAGTGTGTGAGGACACGGAGGTGTCCGAGACGGTGGAACAACTCCCTTGTAGCTCACAAGCTCTATCCTGTAAGAGGCTGAGTACTTAGGGAAAGGTTATATACACCACCTTAACCATATCGCAGCATAAAGTACTTTCATTGTACAAAATGTACATTAATTGTAGCACAAAGTAATTTTAATGTACATCAAAGAACTATGATATTGTCATAGTTCGGCTTAAGATCAGTTCTATTGGCAATTATTTTTTATTGCCAATAGGTTTTTTATTCAAGAGTGTGAAATGTATTATGTTCGACATTAACCACAATGTCTCGTCAGCGCCCTTGGCTATCATCACAAACCTTAAGGAAAGAAAGCATCTAAAATTTAATGAGAACTTTACCCAACGGTGCAAAGAAAGCTTCCTCGAAGCGCACAACATGCCAGCATAATACACACACAAGCCCTTGCCTATGAAGAATTTTATATCAAAACCGATATTCATTGAACCCGACCCTCTCAGATTTTAATGAAATTTTGCATACAGCTGTACCTTGCCACGACCAAAACTTTTCAAAAATGCAATTTCTAAAAATTAGGTTGTGTTTCCGTAGGTAAAATGTAGCTGTATGCAAAATTTCATTAAAATCTGAGAGGGTCGGTTTCAAAATGTCCCTTTTTTATAGGTTTTGATATGAAATTCATCCTATGAATGTGTCCATCGGACACAATTGCACAGCAGTTTTGTTATTGACAACTTTATAAATAATCTTCAAAAATACAGTTCAGTTCATCAAAATGTACTCTTACTGTACCAAAAAGTGTTTTTATTGTAACAACTGGTACTTTTATTGTACTTAAAACTACTTTTATTGTACCAAAGAGTACATTTATTCTAACGTAGATAATTTCATTGTATAGAACTGCACATTCATTGCCCCAAAAAGTACTTTTATAACAACTTACTTACTTATTTAAGTGACCCACTACAACTTACGAACGTGGTTCATAAATTCGGTCTTATGCGTGCGTTCTCCAGTTAGTTCTACCAGATGGTGCCACATCGCCTACTACTTGGTCCTTCTAACGAAATTTGGGTCTCCCTGCTCTGTGTCGTCCTTCAGGCTCGCCTTCAAACACACAAAACAATAATCTTCAACTTTCACGAGAGGACTCTTTGTTCGTCGAAATCATTAATTTTGTTTTGTCCTCGTTGACCGCTAAACTCATTTTTGTTGACTCCTTTTCAAGTGATGAGAAAACTGTAGTAACATCCCACAGATTTCGGCCAATGATATCTATATCATCGGCATAGACTAGTGGTATGTGGCTCTTGTGTAATATAGTGCCAGACATGTTGACATCAGCCTTTCTCATCACCTTCTCCATAACTATATTAAATAGTGTACATGATAAGCTATCACCTTGCCTGAGACCTCTCTTCTTGTTGAATGGTTCAGAGTAATCCTTACCAATCTTTAGCGAGGATTTGGTGTTTTCCAACATACATCTGCAAAGTCGAATTAGCTTTGCAGGAATACCAAATTCAGACATGGCTTCAACTAACTTATTCCTTATCGGAGAGTCGAAGGCAGCTTTGTATTCGACAAAAAGGTAGTAGGTGTCGATTTGCTTTTCATAGATTTTTTTCAGGATTTGCCGTAAGGTGAATGTTTGATGCGTCAGAGACTTACCAGTCCAACTAGTTTTTCTACAATTGGCTTTAGACGTTCGCACAATATGCTCGAAAGGACCTTGTACGCAGTAGGTAATAGGCTTATTTCACGGTAGTTCTTACTCTCTCTGCGATATCCTTTCTTGTATATGGGACATAACAGACTGAGACTCCTCTAGCCAGATGTTCTCCATGACCTGATGCATGCTCCTAATCAGCCCCCCCCCCCCCCCCCCACCTGGCTTAAACAATTCAGCAGGGAGACCATCGGCTGCAGGTGCTTCGTTATTTTTAAGGCGAGATATTGCCACAAGTATCTCGCTCTGACTCGGAGGTGGACAGTTAATATTCAGGTCCGTCACTAGGTGGTCATCGCTGTCCTGGCAGGAGGCCAACCCTGCTCCACGCGTTCTCGCTTATACTCTTTGGTAGAAATATCAGGCTTCCCCTCTATTTCGGAGCAATTCTGTGCACTCATCGTACCTCTTCTTCAGCTCTTTCATTTTCCGTCTATAGAAACGAGTTGCCTCTCTATGGAGTCGGAAATATATTGCCACTGCGAGGTAATATTGTCAGGGGTTGGAGCATTCAGTAGCAGTTTAATTAGGTGGTTGGAGTAGGTGTTCGCTACCTCTATGGTCCACAGTTTACCGATGCCCAGCTTTCGTTGTGCCTGGTTACGTATGTTTTTCGCCATGCTTAGCCTTGTGCGTATCTGCAGTAAGGTAGTGATCGGAGTCAATGTTCGCACCCCTGATCCCTCGTATGTCCAGAACACTCGATGCGTGTCTTCCATCGACTACCACGTGCCACTACCATCTGATTCCTCGTCAATTGATCTGGAGATAACCATGTTGCCTTATGAATATTTTTATGGTCAAATCTAGTGCTGCTAACTACCATTGTTCTTGCCGCAGAGAAATCAATCAGTATGATGCCATTATTCGACGTATCTGTCTGCAGACTGAATTTTCCGATGGTAGGCTCAAATGCGGTCTCTCTGCCTATTTTAGCATTAAAATCGCAAAGGAAAATTTTGATGCCATGGCTTCGGCTACGGTCATATACATTTTCTCGGCTCTTGTAGAACTCGTCTTTGTCCTCATCGCTTTTCTCTTCTGTTGGAGCATGGGCACCAACATCTACTTTAATTTCATCAAAAGTACTTTTATTGTATCTAAAGGTAATTTTGTTGTTTATTTTTGTATCAAAAGTACTTCTATTATACCAAAACGTACATAAAAAGTACTTAGATTGTTAAATAAGTACTTTCACTTTACCAAAATGTACTTTAATTATGTCAAAAAATATTTTTTTGCACCAAAAAGCACTTTTATTGCACCAAAAAGTACTTTTATTGCAACAAAACGTACTTTAAGTGTACAAAAAAGTATATTTATTGTACCACAAAGTACTTTTATTGAATCAAAAATTACTCGTATTTCATCAAAAAGAATTTTTTGGTAACAAAAAAATATTTATTGTACCAAAAAGTACTTTAGGTATACGAAAAAGTACGTTCTTACCTAAAAAGAAACATATTTATTGTACTGAACAGTACTTTCATTGTACCCAAAAGTAATTTATTGTACCAAAAACTACTTTAAAATAACTTAGCTCCTTTTACAACGATGTACTTCTAGGCTGGCTCATTTTTAGTTGACTTCCAAAATAAGTTATTTCTGTAGCAATCTGATAAAAAATGCTCGTTTACAATATCGATCTAAAAGAACCCCCTCCCTCTTCCCCTCTTCCTACCCAAAGGTTATTACTCCATGACACACAAAAGCTCATGCGCGTATATTGTTGGCACTCCATAGCCATAATGATGGCTGTGTTAGTATTAAAACCACGTCCATGGTTGGCATGGAATGGAATTTTTCACACCATAATTTCCTTGTACACTTTGTCTTGGTGTCGAAATAAAGCTTTTCTTTACATCTATGGGGCTGTTAAGGTGTTTCTTTATTTACCTGCAAAAGACGCAGCAACGCTGGCGACGACGACGATGGCGTCCTGAATGCGCGTGCGCAACTAACATCAGAAGATTTTTCACAAACAATAACATAAAAATAGAGACTACAGTTCAAAAGCCTTAGTTTTCCTACACCACACATTCATGTTGGCTACATATTAAACGTACATAATTTTCCCCAATGGGAAATCTTTTATCGTCAAGCAAGGGGTTCAATGAAGGACAAGGGCTGGAAGGTGGAAGGGGGGGAAACCAATGGCCAGGCATTAAAACCAAATGCCAAGAAAAAAAGGCCATAAGGGTATGACTAGCAATGTAACAAACTAAACGTAACAAATGACAGTGCGAGGAATCAATTTTTTTTTGGGGGCAAAGATGGCAGTTCTTACATTTGAGACACATGAGAAGGGAATATAGAAATAAGGGGAACTAATATAAAAGCAACTTTTGCGGCATACTGGCTAAAAATCTTAAGAATAGGATTTTAAATTGGGTGATTTTATGAATACACCATTTTACCATACCTAATTTACCCACCTTCAGTCGGGAAAAACGACTTTCATTTACCCTTTCCCTCAGTAAAACATACAATTTTCTAGTATATTGATATTATATAAAGTGAGCGGAGTGGTACTTTTATATGGGAGGTACCAGAAGGGCCGTGGATAGACTAACAGTTTTTTCTCCAAAACTTTATCCTGATTCAGCTTTACTAAATACCGAATTTGGGCATTATCGCGTTGAGTGTATTGATATTATTACTCCGTCTCTAAAGTGGGCGAAGTAGTACATTTGTATGGGATGTACCAGAAGGGGCATGGCTAGACTTCCAATTGTTTTCTCCTAAACATTATCCTGTTATGGCTTAACAAAATGCAGAATTTGGGCATGATCGCGTTAAGGGAGGTACCAAAAGCGTCGTGGCCATGTAGTTCATTTGCAATACCGTAAGTAGTTTTGGGAAAATATCAAATAGTACCAGTTATCTTCCAAAAAGTCGTTTTAATACTCCACTATTTGAATGCCTACATTTCCCGGTGATGTCCTGTCCATCGCGCGCTCCCTAGGAAGGCAGTGATAATGTCCTTATATAGACGAGGAAATCTCGGTATTATATTCGGCCCTGCAACTGCTTCATTCGCGTACAAATAGTTATTATACAACCCCAGCATTCTATTCCAAGATTAATGATTTACATTTAATTCTACTAATGACTTAAAAATTACTACTGATCATAGAATGCCATATAATGTAATTCAAAACCATTTTGTTTTCTTCAATAATCAATCAATAACATTTCACACCAATCCTTTCATCTTAAGTTTCGCCCTCCTGCCCAACCTTACAAGGGATGTAAAACAAATGGTTCGCATGTGCGCAGGCGTTTGTGCGCTGATTTCCTTTAAAAGAAAACAAATCATTGAACCTGTCTGTGTAGCTGTGTCTTGGCGTTGAATGTAATCCTTCCAGATGAAATAGACAAAAAGATCAGATTACCCAGCAGAGGCGTATTTGTTTTCATCCACCAAACATCAGATCAATATTATAAGGAAAAACACAAACAACAGATTAAAAACAAAGCAATAACAATGTGCATAAAACATTACAATCCTCAAAGGCAATGCAGCAAGTGGATAATTATCCTTTTGTGTGGTGAAAATAGATTGTGAAGGTGTTGCTTTGTTAAATTTTTCGTGGAAAACACGTGCAGTCATAATTTCTGCCGTTTGTTTTTCTTAAGTGATTGCCAAATTGATTGTTTAGGGGATAAGCAGCAACATTACAGTAGTTCCTGATTAGTGAACCGTTTTGTTTTGTTAGCTACTTTTGTCATTTTGAAGATTTTTCTAATGTTGTTAGGAAAGGTGTTTGGCCCTTGGAAACAATTACATACATTTTGTTTACTATCGGGGATTATGATAAAAATAATTAACGCCGGAAAAACCAGAAAACCAGTAGGGAAACCCGACTTACATATACCCACACCCTTAAGTAAACCAAAACATTTTCTAGTACAAATATTGATATTATTACTCGATTTTTAAAGGGGCGTGGCTAGACTTCCAGTTTTTTTCTCCAAATCTATATCCTAATCTAGTTTTACTAAATACAGGGTTTGGGCATTTTCGCGTTGGGTATATTAATATTTTTACTCCATCTCTAAATTGGGCGGAATGATACATTTGTATGGGAGGAATCAGAAGAGGCGTGATAGACTTCTAATTTTTTTCTTGAAACTTTATCCTGCTTAAGCTTTACTAAATACAGACACGATCGCGTTTTAGGTGTATTGATATTATTAATTCATCTCTAAAGTGGACAGGATGGTACATTTGTATGGGAGGTTCCAGAAGGGGCTTGGCTTGACATCCAATTTGTTCTCCAAAACTTGTTATAACTTAACAAAATACAAAATTTGGGCACGATCGCGTTGGGTGTATTGATACTATTACTTGACTTCTAAAGTGGGCGGAATGGTACATTTGTATGGGAGAAAGCGTATGATGAGGGTATAAAAATACTTTTAAAACAATAAAAATAGTTTTTGGTATACTAAAGGAACTCTTAGTATAAAAATATTACTTTAGGGTACAAAAAATTTTAAAAATAATTAAAGTACTTTTTAGGTACAATAAAGTATACTGTTGGGTACAATAAAATACCTTTTTACAAGCTTAAAGTACGTTTAAGTACATTAAAATTACTTTCTGTTACATTAAAAGTACTTTTTCGTACAACAAAAGTAGTTTTAGGTACAATTAAAGTGTTCGTTGGTACACTAAAAGTACTATTTTGTACAGTAAAATGCCTTTTTGCTATAAAGACCTTCTTGTATAATAAAATCACTTTTGGTACACTTAAAGCACTTTATGTTATTATAAAATTACTTTTAATTTATTGGTACACTCAAGTTCTTATTGGTACAATATAAAACATCCTTTTACGCTAATAGTACTTTCTGGTAAAATAAAACACCTTCTTGTACACTAAATATACTTTTTGGTGCATATAAAGACCTTATTGTACTTTAAAATCACTTTTGATACACTAAAAGTACGTTTTGGTACACTGAAAATACTTTTTTCTACAATAAAAGTACTTTTTGATGCAATAAAATCCTTCATGTATGCAAATGTACTTTTGGGGACACTAGAAGCACTTTCTGGTACAATAAAAGACCATATTATACGTTAAAATCATATTTGGTACACTAAAAGCATTTTATGGTATAATAAATTTACATTTAAGGTACAATAGGTACAAAAAATAACCTCATTTTACGCTAATAGTACTTTCTGGTAAAATAAAAAAACCTTCTTGTACTCTAAAAGCACTTTTAGGTACACTAAAAGTACGTCTAAGTACATTAAAAGTACTTTCTGGTACAATAAAATACTTTTTGGTAGAACAAAATTACTCTCTAGGTAGAATTATAGGACTTGTTGGAACACTGAAAGTACTTTTTTGTACAATAAAATACCATATTGTACGCTTAAAGTACTATTTGGAACACTAAAAATACTTACTAGTACAATAAAAGTACTTTTTAGTATAAAAATACGATCAATTTGTAAAATAAAAGTACTCTTTGGTACAATAAAAGTACTTTCTGGTAAATTTAAATACAATAAATGTATTTCTGGTATTTGGTACAATAACTTCGCTAGTTTGTGCAACAAAAGTACTTTTCGGTACATTAATATAAGTTTTCGGCACAGTAAAAGTACTTTTTGGCACAATAAAAGTACTGATTGGTATATTAAAGTTGGTACTTTGATACTATAAAGATATTTTTTGATACAATAAAAGTATTTTTTGTACGTACTTTGTTACACAATAAAAGTACTTTTTATTTTTAGTGTAATTGTACAACATGTACAAGTTGGTAATCTTAATGTACGTTGTGGTACAAAAAGGAGTAAATCTAAGTGGAGTACAAATACTTCTTTGGTTCAATAAAAGTACTTTTTAAAACAAAAAAGTTGTGATGCGTTAAAGCACATGTCGATACACTGAAAGTAATTTTTGTTGTGATAAAAATTCCTTTAGGTACCAAAAGAATAGTGTTCAGTACAATTAAGTAGTACTTTTTTGTACATAAAACGTAATTTTCGTCGTACTTTTTGGTACAATAGAATTACTTTTTGGTAAAATAGTTTACTTTTTGCTTTAACAAAAGTACTTTTTTGTATCAAAAATGTGGTTCCTGTTACAATAAAGGAGCTTGTGAAACAATAAAAGTACTTTTTCGTACATTGAAGATACATGTCGTTGTACTACAAGTACCTTTTTGGAACAAAAGAAGTAGTTTTTGATACAAGTAAAAATACTTCTTGGGTATAAAAACAGTACTGAAAGTACTTTTTGCTGTAATAAAAGTACTTTTCAGTACCAAAAAAGTAGTTCTAGATAAAAAATGACGTTTGTAAAGTAATAGAAGTACTTTTTAGTACATTGAATGTACTTGTCGTTGTACTACAAATACCTTTTGGAACAATACAAGTTGTTTTTGGTACAAGTAAAAGTACTTTTTTGGTAAAAGTAAAAGTACTTTTTGGGTACAAAATAGTACTTTTTGGTACACTAAAACTACTTTTTGTTTTAATAAAATTGTACTACAAGTACTTTTTGGAACAATATAAGTAGTTGTTAGTACAAGTAAAAGTACTTTTTGGGTACAATAACTGTACATTGAAAGTACTTGTCTTTGTACTATAACCTTTGGAACATTAAAAGTACAAAAAAGTAATTTTTAGTACAGTAATAGTAATTTTTCTGTTTATCGATTAAAAAGCTTCATTCAACAGACCTATATGAGAGAAACTCTTAGATGGTATCTATGACTTACTGTTGTATCACTGCGAATCTGATTGGACTTTGCGGTATGACACTTACCGACACGAAGTCTTCAGTGAAAATAGGCAAAAACCAAATAGAGTCATTTATTACCAAGGGAGACTTCAGAAGTCTTCAGTGAAAATAGACAAGAACCAAACAGAGTCATTTATTACCAAGGAAGGCTTCAGATAAGGTGACAGTCTGTCATGCGATCTTTTTAACATCCTAATGGATATGATCATGCGGAACATGACTAGTACCATCTTTAATAAAAGTACAATGCTGCTTGCGTGTATTGGTGATAATGATATTATAGGCCGAGAACTACGGAATGTTACTGCAGCCATTACAAGCATTGAGAAACAGTCGTCATAAATAGGTCTGGTGATAAATGAGAACAAAACTAAGTTATTTGTTTCGACGAATAAAGAGTATAGTCGTTTGGAACGCTGCGTGAACATTGACGACTATAACTTTGGTAGATGTTTACCTTGACTCCATTGTAAACAAAAATAATAAAGCCAGCCCTGAAATCACGAGTATTAATAGCAAACCGCTGCTACTATGCGCTTAGAAAGCGATTTAATGACAAACCCCTCTCTCGACAAACATTCATCCAATTCTACCAGACACTAAACCAATCTATATGGCTGTACATCGCAGAATAATGGCTAATGACGCAGGCGTATCAATTTTATACTGGTAGTCTTCGAAAGGAAAATACTTCGCAAAATATTTGGATTCATCATCTTTAACGAAGAGAACAGTCGTTGTATTAACTATGAGCTTTATAACGACATCGACGCAGTCAAGCGCGTTCAAATAGATCGAATGCGCTGGCTGGGACATTGTTGTATAAATGAATAAAAATGCTCTAGCTTGAAAAATTTTCGGCAATAAGGTCGATGAGCGGCGCAGGAAGTTTACACAACTTTGTTGGATGGACAAGGTGAAAAAGCTGCTATCTTAACTTGGTGTGACGAACTATCTGCGGAGCGCAAGAGACCGAAACGTTTGGAATTCTTTTCTACGTGTGGCAACTAATAGATGATTCTGTTGCTGCTGTTTAGCTGATGTTAAGTGGGGATTTATCATCATATTGTACTACACAAACTGCTTTTACCTTAAAAGTGGCTGAGTACCTCTTAAATTCGTGAAAGACAGCCTTAATGCAACCAAATCTTTTTTAATATGTATCTATGTTAACTTGATAGGCATGATTCTTTACCTTTCTGCCCATAAAAATTTGATGTGTTACCCGATATGTGGACTATAGCAAGGTAAAAGTTTTCGGCTAAATGCACGTATGCCGTTCTGCAGGTGGATCTATAATATTATCTCTCATATGCTAACAATTCTCCAATTCCCCAGCCAATTCTTAACTCACTTAGTCAATTTTCTCGCTATGCCTAACAAACTTCATTAGATTTTCTATAATATAATTAGACAAAATTCCTGCAATCCTATACCCTTCTATAAAAAGATATACAAACTTAATTTACCTTTTAAATCTGTAAACTTTTTCCAACATCTAATGATCTTTTGAAAACCTACTTAATAAAGGCCTATAACAAAGAAAGCGAGCATAAAGAAAGAACCCTTTTTCTATGTAACAACAACAGCAACAAAAAAAAAAACACCAGAACACGTGGGTCCTATGAGGAGTTATAAAAGAAAACCTCAGGAGTTCAATGAACCTAAAAGAAACGCTGCTGACGCAAGGAAGACGTCAGTGTGTATGGGTATATATGTGTGTGTGTGTGCGTATGTGGAAAAAGGAAAACAAAGAAAATTATGACAAAAGCTAGAAATGGAAAAACTGGATAAGAAAGTGTAAGAGTGTATGTGCCAGCGATCAGTTGAATAAACAAACACAAAGTGATGACTGACTGCAACGACGACGTTGTTCAAGAAATGGGACCAACAACAATGGATTCACTCACTCGTGGATGGATGGATGGGGAGGATGATGCCCTACACACGACACCACATAAACTTATCACTGAATGCTCTAGAGCGATGATCATGATGTTCTGGCTGCTGCTGCTGTGGCTGATCATGATCTCATATACTATATACATTATTATCATGCACGTAGTGAACATTGATCCTCAACCTTTGAAACAGCAACAAACACACACACATACATACTGTAAAAAAATTGTTGAATGCCCTCATAACAATTCATACGAAAGTGTAATAGAAAGGAGGAGAGAGCAATGTCTTGTTTTTTTTTCCTCAGCGAAAGAAAGATTTCTGTTTAGATGTGAGTGAGTGATCCCTGAATTGTCAGGGACTATAAACGAAAAACATGCTGAGTCAAACGTCATAAAGTTAAAAGATCGTTTGATATTTCCTTTGTTGTTGGCATTATTATGTCTTGGCTGTAGATTCTACAGTGTGTAAAACAAAAGAGAATGGATTTTTAAGAGAGGAAGAGGAAGCGAAAGAGCGGGTGAGCGGATAAGGTGAGAGTAGCTAGCTGTATCTGTACAACACAAAAAGAAAGGGGATCTGTTAGAAATTACATAGATATACGTGTGTATGTATGAAACAAAGGCATTTTCCTTTTCACACGTGAAAAGATTTTCAAACTCTTTTATCTACTTAATTGTATAACTCTAATACGAGTTTACATGGACATTCGTTATGGTTTCACAAAGAACAACAACATAATGATTATATTTTTTTCTCCTTTTTTTGGTTAAGTTACAGGATACTATAAGAAGAAGGTGTTGATGATTTTTCATTGTTTACGTTAAAAACCAGTAAATTATCAAAACAACAGAAAATTAATTTTACGGATTTTCTTGCCACAGCGTGTGTATGCAGAAAAGTATAATAGTGATCGATCGTTACATAAATGTAAAGAGTAACGAAAAGTTGAAGGATCAATTTGGATAATATAAAGTGAAACGATAAGGCGAAGCACCTGCACCTACAGTAGTAAACCAATGGGAAAGTTTTTAGTCAGGTGAATTACCTTGAACTGAAACTAATTTCAAATCGAATAAGTCATATTATTATATTATAATGTAGATAAATATACTTACACATATATAGGGCAAGGAATCTTATGCCAATGCATATTTATGCGCGTATATTAGCATATTTTTCACAAAATGTATGTTTTTGTTGCATTTGATTAAACGCCTTTATCTTTTTTTTGTGGGATATCTTTGGGTAAATGTTGCTTTTTAATTTGTTGATATTCATCAGAATTACAAAAAAAACACGTGTTTTTGCATAGTTATGCGCATATTTAAACAACATTTTCAATAAATCCATGTTTTTGTTGCATATTTTTGCCTTTTTTGATTAAAAACTACTAAAGAAAAACGCCTTTATCTTTTTGCGGGACATCTTTGTATTTGTATTTTGTATTTTGTTTATTATTTCATATCCTGTACAACAAGAAATTTTCTTATAATTACAGTACAGGAATTAAAAAACTAAAATAAATAAAACTAAATAAATAAGTAAAATTAAAAGAAAAATGATAAAAATAAATATAAAATCGTTTATCGTTTAAACAATATAAGGAGAGAAAGAAGAGAGAAAACTATTACACAAGTTTATTTTATACATATAAAAGTATTCAATTAGTATTATCGTGGGTTTTATAAAAATCAGTGATATGTTTTTTAAATTTATTAGCGTTACTGATAGTTTGGAGGCTGTTTGGTAGTGCATTCCAAAGACGAATTGAATGAACAAAGAATTGCCAATCAGACACAAGACTACGGTGAATTAATGGCATAAGCTTCTTACCCCTGTTGGATCTAGAAAATTGCAGTTTTTGAAAGAGGTATAATGGTTTCTGAGTAAATATAATTTTATGAAGGTACAAAAGAGTCTTAATGTTTAAAAGGTTGTTAAAAGAGACTCCATATAGCGAATTTGAAACATGAGAGACAGGTTGAAATCTTTTCAAACCATATATATATCGAATAGTATTATTATATACAACATTCAGTTTTCTTTTGCTAGACGAATCACAGTTTGAGAATAGCTCGCAACCAAAGAATAATCCAGGCAGAATGTATGATTTTGCAAGTAGTACTCGTATTGAAAGAGGTGTATGAATTTGTGTTGACCATAACGCTCTAAGTTTTGAGTAAGTTTGACCAACAACTGTGCTAATGTGATTCGACCAACTTAAGTTATTGTTAAATACTATGCCAAGATTTTTAGCATGCTTAACAATTTCAATTTTTTCACCATTTAACAGTATATCAACTTCAAGATTAGTGGAAACAAAATTCCTTTTATGAATTAACAGACATTTCGATTTTCGAGGATTAAGGCATAGTCCATTTGCCGTTGCCCAGGAATGAATTCGAGATAAATCACTATTAATTTTTTCAATATGCTCAACCATAGAATTAAGTGGACAACTTAAATAAAGTTGCACGTCATCAGCGTACATATGTATTTTAGAAAATGACAATTGTTGCGGCAAGTCGTTTATGTATACAGAAAACAGTATGGGCCCTAAAATTGATCCCTGTGGTACTCCTTTTGTACATGGAAGTTTTTCAGAAACACAGTTAGATGCGTGCACAGATTGTGTGCGGCCAGAGAGATAGGATTGTATAAGCTTTACAGCAGTGGGCGCAAAATTAAAAAAATGATTTAACTTCAAACATAATCTAGTGTGATCTACCGTATCGAAGGCCTTGGAGTGGTCCAAAAGGACTAGAAAAGTAATATGACGATCTTCTAATTCATTTCTTATGTTTTCAGATACTTCCAATAAAGAACTAGTACAACTGTGGTTTGGGCGAAAACCTGATTATTTTTCATGCATTAATGAATTAGAGTTGAGGTGTCCACTGATATGTTTGTGAAGGAGCTTTTCAAATACTTTAGAGAGAAAGCAAAGTATGGAAATTGGTCTGTACTCATTATTAGATTTCGGGATTGGTAAAATTTTAGCATGTTTCCACATTGTTGGAAATGTACTAGTGGTAATGATGGTATTAAAAAAGTGCGTTATATAATTTAAAATAAACGGCAGAAGGATTCGTAGGAACCTCGGGTCAATATTGTCGTAACCTGTGGCGTTAGATTTAACTTCAGAAAAACAGGATGAGACATCAATGTTATTTACAGTAGTAAATTCAAAGTCCGTTGTATTACTTTGCAAAATATTTCCAAAATTGTAAAAGTTGTTGTTTACTACGACAGTAGGAGTGCTGGTAAAAGTAGTGTTGAGCATGTTGACATCAACCTGGCAGTTATTATTATGTTGCTTTCCAATGCCAATTTCGCGGATTGTTTTCCATTTTTGTTTGGAGTCCAATGCAAGTAAGAATTTACTTGAAAAATATTCGGTTTTAGCTTGTTTAATTTTCCTGTTAACTTCTTTTCTGGCAGCACAATACTCATCTCGCAGTTCAGGTGTTTTAAAACGCTTCCATCTTGAATAAGTTATATCCCTTTTTATAATTGCATGCTTGATCGTGTCCGAGAACCAAGGTCTAGCCTTAACCGTAATTACTCGCGTTTTAAGAGGAACGGCAGCATTAAAAATATTGAAGATGTTGTCTTGAAGAAAACAAAGCTTGTCGTCTACTGATGGAATGTAAAAAATGCTATCCCAGTCAGTATCATAAATTCTTTCTTCTAATAAATTATAATTAATATGCTTAAAATCTCTGTATGAGTAAGTGTGCTCGGAACGGTGCGCTTTGAAATCATACGTAAGAAAAATTAAGTCATGGTTAGAAAAGCATGGTGCAGAGATTTGGTCATACAAAAGTATGCATGAGGAGTTAGAAACAAGGAAAAGATCTAGCAAGGTATTATTACTGCGCGAGTAATGTGTGGGTGTTGTGCAATTGGTTGGAAAAAGGCCCAGAGACGACATGTTTTCTGTAAGAAAATGTTCAGAGAGGATATTAGAATTAAAATCACCAGCGATTATCACGTTTGGGCAAATGTTGCTTAATAATTTGTTGATATTCATCAGAATTACAAAAAAATTTTTTTTACACCGATATCCAGTGTACTGTCAAAAATAACTTTCAATACAAAAAACCAGTAAGACAGTTTCAGTCGGGAAAACCGTCAGTAAAACTAGGATATTGATATTATTACTCCATCTCTAAAGTGGACGAGTGGTAAATTTGGTACCAGAAAGGGCGTGTCCAGACTTACAGATTTTTTTCTACAAAACCTTGTCCTGTTATAGCTTAACAAAATACAGAATTTGGGCACGATCGTGTCGAGTGTATTGATATTATTACTCCATCTATAAAGTGGACGGAGTGGTACATTTGTATTGGAGGTACCAGAAGGGGCGTGTCTAGACTTCCAGATTTTTTTCTCAAAAACTTGAACCTGCTTAATCTTTACTAAATGCGGAATTTGGGCACAATCGCGTTAGGTCTATTAATAATATTCACCGATTTCTTAAGTGGGCGGTACAAGATGGGTATCGGAGGTACCTGATGGGGCGTGGCTAAACTTCCAATTTATTTTCCAAAACTTTATCCTGCTATAGTTTTACTAAATAAAGAATTTAGGTACGATCGCGTTGGATTTAATGAAATTATTACTCCATCTCTAAAGTGGGCGAAAAGGTACATTTGAATGGGAGGTACCAGAAGGGGCGTGGCCATGTAGCCCATTTACAATACAATAATAATTTTTGGGGAAATATTAACTCGTGCAAAATTTCAAAACATTTGGTTGCGTCTTACGAAAGTTATCGTGTTTACCAGCCGGACAGCCAGACAAACAGACGGACATGGCTCAAACGACTGAAAAAATCATGAATCGAATTTGGTTCAAAGAAACAAAGAAAAAGTACTTTTATTGCAACAAAAAAGTAATTTTATTATATCTAAAATTTATTGTATGTTTCAAAATGTACTTTTATTGAAACAAAAAGTACTTTATTGTTGCAAAAAGTACTCTTATTGTACCAACAGTTACTTTGATGGTACTAACAACTATTTGAATTGTACCCAAAGTACTTTTATTACAACAAAAAAATACTTTTATTGCAACAAAAAGGAATTTTTCTTGTATCAACAAGTACATTTATTGTACCAAAAATTAATTTTATTGTACCAAAAATAAATTTAATGTTTCAAAACTTATTTTTTTTTTTGTAACAAAAAGTACCTTTAGTAACAAAAGTACCTTTTACTGGACCAACAACTATTTCAATTGTACCCAAAAGTACTGTTATTGCAACAAAAAAGTGTTGCAAAAAGTATTTTGTACCAGAAAGTACTTTTATTGTACCAAAAAGTATTTTGTTGTTCCAACAACCTTTTAAATTGTACCCAAAAGTACTTTTATTGTACTTTATTGTACCGAAAAGTAGTTTTATTACACCAAAAATTAATTTAATGTACCAACATGTACTTTTGTTGTAACAAAAGGTACTTCTATTGCAAAATATTATATTTTTGTTGGGCCAACAACTATTTGAATTGTACCCAAAAGTACTTTTGTTGCAACAAAAAAGTTCTTTTGATATCAACAAGTACTTTTATTGTACCAAAAATAAATTTAATGTGTCACAATGTACTTTTCTTGTAACAAAAATTTCTTTAAATGTAGCAAAAAGTACTTTTATTGTACTAGCAAAAGTACAATAGTACTTTTATTGCAACAAAAACTTACTTTATTGTACCAACAAGTACTCTTAGTGTACAAACAAGTAATTTTATTGTACCGAAAATTAATTTTATTGTTCCAAAACTAAATTTAATGTTCCAAAATGTACTTTTATTGTAACAAAAAGTACTTTTATTGCAACAAAAAGTACTTATATTGTACCAAAAAGTATTTGTATTGCACCATCAATTACTTTTATTGTACTAGAGAAAGTACAAAAGTACTTTTATTGCAACAAAAAAGTACCATACTATTATTTTACGGAAAAATAATTTTATTGTATCAAAATAAGTTTAATGTGCCAAAATGTACTTTTTGTAACAACACTAACAAAAATAATTTTATTTTTGCAAAAAGTACTTTTATTGTACCAACAGCTATTTGAATTGTACCCAAAAGTACATTTATGGCAACAGAAAAGTACTTTTTCTGTACCAACAATTACTGTTTGTAACAAAACAGTACTTTTATTGTACCAACAATTACTTTTGTTTTACCCAAAAATGCTGTTATTTCAACAAAAAAAGTTCTTTTTTATACCAGCAAGTACTATTATCGTACCAACAAGTACGAAAATAAATTTAATGTGCCCAAATGTTCATTTATTGTAAAAAAAAAGTAGTTTTATTGTTGCCAAAAGTACTTTTATTGCACTAAAAAGTATTCTTATTGTACTAACAACTACTTTTATAGTACCAACATCTATTTGAATTGTATTCAAACTCACATTTATTGCAACAAAAAAGTACTTTTTCTACCAAACGTATAAAAGTACACAGCTAGAGCCAAGCTGATACAAAAAATAAAAGCCTCGCAGGCGATTCTTCTTCAAAACAGATCAACATTTAAAAGTTTTTATAAAAAATGTTTAATAAAAAAATACTAAAGAAAAAATTCACAACAGTTATGGTAAGACAAGATCAAGTGCACCATGAACACGATAACTTGAGTATTTTTCCATCGATTAACTAGTGGTCTGATATGGGCTGTGTAATTTCATTTAAGCAAAAACATTATCCAAACATTATCTCACCAACAGTATTTATAAATAATCAAGAAAGGGTTAAAAGTCCTTTGTCCTTTTAATATGCTAAGACAATACCCACTCTCCATTAAAACCTTAAGATTTCTAACATCTGTGTAGTTTACAAATATTTTCCAAAACGTTCCTTTAAGTCTCCTGCTTATCTCTTTTGAAATGAAACCAACACTAACAATTAATATTATCAGTACTTTAAAAAGTCCCTAGTCCCTATTGTCATTCTCCTTGATTCCCAGGGTTTAAAAGGGCGTTGACCGACCTAACGAAGTCGACATAGTCTTATCAGGAAGTAAAAAAATAAATTTCAACAAGTATCTAGCGCGCTCTCTAGTCTCTCTTGTCCAGAGAAATTATAAACTAAACTAATCCTATTTACTTTTGACTTTGAAGCTAACAAACAAACAAACACAGATTTTTCCCAACATACATAGTTACGAATACAACAACATCAGGAAGGCTAAAAAAGAACGACTCACTGGGCTGACGGTGCATGGTTGTTGGCTTATCAGACACAATTGGACGAATGCAACGATTGTAAAGGCAGCGAAGCAAAGGAAACTCACATATGATAGTAATGGTATCGTAAGGTAAGTATGAAATGAGATTTTCCTTTAGCAATCGGTAACAGTTTGTAAAGAAAATAAGGAAAAGCACAAAGAAAGAAACTCTGCTATGAAATGACACCAAAGCCTAAGCAAACACATAGAATGGCTATCACAAAACACTTGTAATCGCTCGCTCACTGCTGTAAATGAAGCTAATGAACGAACAAATATCATTGTGTGCGTGTGTGTGTGTGGTATAGGAGTTCGAGGAGTTGATAACTAACTCAAATAGTAACAACAAAGTGGAATAGAAAACAGAAGATTCCATTAGAACCTCTTCTATTCAAATAGTTTAATGCCCTTATTTCTCAGCCATGACATTAGTGTTACGTGCACTTGCTCGCTCGAGAGCGAGGTCCGCGTGCGTGTTAGATGGGAAAACAAGGAATTAGGAAAAATAGGGAAATCGTACCGGAGGTGAGCAAAGGCAACATAATGATGCCCTATTCTATAAGGTGCCTTAGAAGAGGCAGTAATATTGATGAATTTCCAACGACGTTGCTGAAGTTGAGAGATCCGAATATGATTGAAACACGGATGTATCAAGCCCGTCAGATGGGTAACTTTATTCCTAGCTAGAAGATGGTAACATTGTAAATTAGTACTCCCTCGATAATTGGGTAGAGAGCAATTATTTTTAAACGAGATACAAATTCCTAATGCCGTTTGTATCCGGTATCGGGGCAATAGTTCTGTGGTCAATAAAGTACTACTCGGTACAATAAAAGTACTCTTTTGCTAAAACTACACTGCTCTTTGGTACAACAAAAGTACATTTTCGTACAATAAAAGTACTATTTAAAACAGTATTACAATAACTGTACTTTTGGGTATATATTTTAATAAAAAGTACTTTTTGGCACAATAAAAGTAATATGTGGTACTATAAAAGAACCTTTGGTTACTATAAAAGTACTATTTTGGCACATTAAAAGTACTTTTTAACACAGCAAAGTAATATTTGGTATAGTAGAATAATTATTTGGTGCAATAAAAGTGCTGTTCATTGCAATAAAGGTAATTTTTAGTACATTGAAAACATCTTCTGTTAAAATTCAAATGGTCTATGGTACAATAACGGTATTCTATTCAATGTTAAGTACTCTTTTGCTAAAACTACACTGCTCTTTGGTACAACAAAAGTACATTTTCGTACAATAAAAGTACTATTTAAAACAGTATTACAATAACTGTACTTTTGGGTATATATTTTAATAAAAAGTACTTTTTGGCACAATAAAAGTAATATGTGGTACTATAAAATAACCTTTGGTTACTATAAAAGTACTATTTTGGCACATTAAAAGTACTTTTTAATACAGCAAAGTAATATTTGGTATAGTAGAATTATTATTTGGTGCAATAAAAGTGCTGTTCATTGCAATAAAGGTAATTTTTAGTACATTCAAAACATCTTTTGTTAAAATTCAAATGGTCTATGGTACAATAACGGTACTTTTTGGTATAAAATATAACTTTATGGCACCAAAATTGTTTAATTTAAAACGATGAAACAACTTTTTGTTTCAATAAAAGAACTTTATGGTACAAAAAATAAGTTTTTACTATATAAACATGAAAATATATATAAAACAATTAAAATATTAAATTTAAAAATATAAGAATATAATAATATAAAATTATAAAAAAATAAAAATATTAAAATATAAATATATAAAAATATAAAAATATAAAAATATAAACATATAAAAATATAAAAATATAAAAATATAAAAATATAAAAATATAAAAATATAAAAATATAAAAATATAAAAATATAAAAATATAAAAATATAAAAATATAAAAATATAAAAATATAAAAATATAAAAATATAAAAATATAAAAATATAAAAATATAAAAATATAAAAATATAAAAATATAAAAATACAAAAATATAAAAATATAAAAATATAAAAATATAAAAATATAAAATTACTAGTGTACCCGGCAATGCTTCGCTATTGCATAATTGACTAATATAACAAAACCAACTTAATATAATACACAAATATCAATTTAAATTAGCTCCCATTTATAAAAGCTGTGCATATGCCACTTTTAAACATACTTTGGCAACGTTTCCTTAACTCGGTAATAATAAGTTTGGCTTGCTTTCAAAATGGGATAATTTTGAGCGTTGATCTTAGCCCAAATCGTTAAACAATTCGTTACCCCAAGTAACTCCCAAACCAGTCCAATGAACAACGTTTTATTGTGTCGAATGTTATATCTCACTATGACCATCCGCCCGCTGATCGAGTACTATCTGTACACCAAATTTCATGTCTCTAGCTTAAAAATATCAAAATTGTCGTCTGCAATTTCAAATTCTATTTTTCTAGGACTAAGGTTCGATTTAAGCATGCCCCCTCCGCCCACTGATTGAATATAACTTAGTTATTGTTGGGCATAGAATTTGTAATTGTAGTGCCAAGTAATATGTATTTTCACGCCCACTAAGCCCATTGCGTCCAAATTAAAATTTGGTCTGCATATTCGAATAAGTGTTGTCGAGTACTGTTTGGGTATCAAATTGTATCTCTCTAGCTTAAAAAAAGTTTTGCCAAGCTCACTATGCCCATTGTATCCAAAAATAAAATTTCGTCTGCATATTCATATTCGTGTTGGCGAGTACTATGTGGGTATCGAATTTTATCTCTCTAGCTCTAAAAAAAGTTTTGCCAAGCCCACTATGCCCATTGTATCAAAAAATAAAATTTCGTCTCCATATTCATATTCGCGTTGTCCAGTACTACCTGAGTATCAAATTGTATTTCTCTAGCTCTAAAAAAGTTTTGCCACGCCCACTATGCCCATAGGGTCAAAAATTAAAGTTTCGCCTTCATATTCATATTCGTGTTGTCGAACTATCTGGGTATCAAATTTTATCTCTCTAGCTCTAAAAGTATGTTTTGCCACGCCCACTCCGCCCATAGATCCAAAATTAATATTTCATATGTATATTCAAATTTGCGTTGTCGAGTACTATCTGGGTATCAAATTGTATCTCCCTAGCCCTAAAAATATGTTTGCCACGCCCACTTCTCCCACTGATCCAAAATTTAAATTTCGTCTGCATATTCATATTCGTATAGCCGAGTTCTATGTGTGTACCAAATTTTATCTCCCTAGCTCTAAAAATATGTTTTGCCACGCCCACTCCGCCCACTGGTCTAAAATTAATATTTCGTCTGCATATTCATATTCGTGTAGCCGAATTCTATGTGTGTATCAAATTGTATCTCCCTAGCTCTAAAAGTATGTTTTGCCACGCCTACTCCGCCCACTAATCCAAAATTAAAATTTCGACTGCTTATTCATATTCGTATATCCGAGCACTATATGTGTTTCAAATTGTATCCCCCTATCTCTACAAATATGTTTTGACACGCCCACTCCGCCCATTGATCCAAAATTAAAATTTCGCATGTATATTCAAATTCGCGTTGTCGAGTACTATCTGGGTATGAAATTTTATCTCCCTAGCCCTAAAAATATGTTTTGCCACGCCCACTCCGCCCACTGGTCCAAAATTTAAATTTCGTCTGCATATTCATATTCGTGTAGCCGAGTTCTAGGTGTGTACCAAATTTTATCTCCATAGCTCTAAAAATATGTTTTGCCACGCCCACTCCGCCCACTGGTCCAAAATTAAAATTTTGTCTGCATACTCATATTCGTGTTGTCGAGTACTATATGTGTATTAAATTTTATCTCCCTAGCTCAAAAAAAGTTTTGCCACGCCCACTCCGCCCATAGGGCGAACACTAACTGTGTTCCAAATTTCATTGAAATCGGTTCAGCCGTTTAGGCGTGATTGAGCAACAAACATACAAACAAACAAACAAACAAACAGACAGACATTCACATTTATAATATTAATAGGATAAAATATAAAAATATAAAAATATAAAAATATAAAAATATAAAAATATAAAAATATAAAAATATAAAAATATAAAAATATAAAAATATAAAAATATAAAAATATAAAAATATAAAAATATAAAAATATAAAAATATAAAAATATAAAAATATAAAAATATAAAAATATAAAAATATAAAAATATAAAAATATAAAAATATAAAAATATAAAAATATAAAAATATAAAAATATAAAAATATAAAAATATAAAAATATAAAAATATAAAAATATAAAAATATAAAAATATAAAAATATAAAAATATAAAAATATAAAAATATAAAAATATAAGAATATAAAAATATAAAAATATAAAAATGTAATATTATAATAATATTACAAAAATATTTAAATATACATATACTACATATGTACAAAATCACTGCCTCCAAGTGATGTCCAGCCAATCTAA
This sequence comes from Muscina levida, assembly GCA_964034835.1. NCBI lineage: Eukaryota > Metazoa > Arthropoda > Insecta > Diptera > Muscidae > Muscina > Muscina levida. The sequence goes on along the minus strand of OZ035880.1, from coordinate 17,660,168 downwards.
ACAACTTTTTTAAACATTAAAGGTAATTTTAGACAGTAGTCCAAATCTTTGCATTTCAGACTCTGTTTGAAGTTCTTTAGAAGTGCCATATTGAGAAGTGATATATCATCATCAATGCTAACCTGCTTGGACTTTAAAAGTAACTTTTATATGTTTACTTATCATGCAGGTAAAAGTTGTTTCGTTCGACAATATCTAAGTACTAGAATTGTTTCCAATATAAATTGTGATTCATTTAGAAATGGGTTTTTTGTTTGTACAGATCACGCGTGACTGTAAATTAAGTCGCTGTATATGTTATTGGTAATGGTTAAAAAATATTTCAACAACGGCTTAAAAAAAATCAATATCAAGATTCTAAACTAAGAACAGAGTTATGAACTCAAAATCTTAATATAGATTACATAACGTCTTATGATATTAATGAATTTAGAATTTTTTATTATTTATCAACTAGTAACGCTATACGCATTCAATTTATCCCCTTACCCCTCTACCTTTTGTAGCGCAACATAATTATGTGCGAAAATAGTTTTACACTCTAAAGTGCATTATGTGGCACAATCCGAGTGCAGGCAGGCATCAAAGTCATTCACTGACTTAGAGGCACAACAAAATCTAACGCTCCCTGCCGTACAATCACATAAACAACACAACGAACTCTAGAGAATATGCAGCTCCGGCCATAGTTCATTGTACGATTTGTTGTGGAAATCTCATTATAATCCATGTTTTTCCAACTATTCCTCTTTATGCAGGAAAAACTAAGAACATTAGAAAAAGGAAATTGCAACAAACAGACTGTGACTCCAAAAGGAAAATGCGATATGAAAATGAAAAGCACAGTAGACAACACTGGTCTTAGTCGCTATTCAATGTTAAGTAGTCCTTTAACCTTTTGTAAGGAATTTTTGTTGTACTCTATGTTATGTTTCACCCAGATTATGCGAACATTGGCTCCTAGTTCGCTTCCTGGTTTGTAACAAAATATCTAAATGTTATTTGTGTTTGTCTTTTTTGTCTTGTATTTCATTCAGATATTCCCATCGTTAAGGCTTTAAGGGGGGCACAACAAAACCTTTAATAGAGTTTAATTGTGTTGCAAGCACTTTTGTGACACTTTCAAGTGAAAATTCTGCGGGTATTTTCATTGAAAGCGCTTGAGTATCACTACTTGGTGTGTTTGGGTGAAACGATGTGAGGCATACAGGGCTACTGTTTGGCATGCGGCGGTAGCTGGTCATTAAGGATTCCTTTAGAGAGCGTGTGCGTGTGCGTGTGCGTGTGAGTGCACTCGTTATTTTTGGAAATCATCCGCAACACCATCATCAGCAGCAGTAGCAGTCATAGCAGTATAACCACCACCACCACCAGTACAGCCATCACATCGCAACTGCTATAGGGCTGTATTTATTGAATTTAATTGGTTTTAAAATGAAAAACTCTGCCAAGACTCTGTTGTTATTCTTTACAATGTAAATTGATTAAACTTCAGCCAACAACTCTGTGATATTCATCTTAATTTCGGTGGGGTCAAAAGGTTTCGCACGCGTCGTTTAGGAAGGGAAACCAAACATGATGCGTTCGTCTGTTGGAATTATGCAGGATCTATTAAATGAAAGTTAAATTAGTCAGGATAAGGGCAGGAAGGATCAATTGTTAATTGAACCTGGTGTAATTTATGATGGTGACGTTAGAAGAAACACGATTAAACATAAAGGAGCAGAGGATCAATGCTAGAAGGGGATGATGTTTAGGGGGAAACGTAATTCAAAAAAAAAACTCAATTACTTTAGAGTATAATGTTAAGCAAAAATCAACCAGCATGGACTGGAAGAAACAATGAAGATTGCAGCAGAATAAGGATATGAATAAAAGACGGATCGGTTGATTTAAATGACTGTTAAAAATTTTTATGAATTGTTTAACCCCCAAAAAGGAGAAGTTTGTATGGGAGGTAGGAGTAGGTTCTTGCTCATCTTAGAACTTAACCTCCTCTTAGAGAATAAAAACATGCATACCAAATTTCAGCTCCATAGATTTTAAACTACGGCTGCAATATCGGAAGAGACAGACGGATAACCCACCACACCCCTCCCCCAAAAAGAAGTGGTTTGTATGGGAGGTGGGAGTAGTTTTTGCTCGATCTTGCTCATCTTAGAACATAACCTTCGCTTAAAGGATAAAAGATAATGAAATATTGGTAAAATGCTGTAAAATAATTCTAACTTACAAAAAAAAAATTAAAAAAAAAACTAAAGTTGTAATCACAAAAATTTCATTTCAAACAAATGAGAGTTGGTATTCTGTTTTAACTACTTTTTTATAAAAATCCGTATTCTATTTAATTTACAGTAAATCTGTTACACATATGTTAACTAAACTTTCAAAATATTGTCTTTTTATGTTTTTGTTTTCATTTATATTAATTTCGATATAATGAATTTATTTCGAAATACATATAATTATATGTTATCATATACACATAAAAATCTAAATTGTTGTAACCTTTGAACATTTTTGTAGTTGTTGGTAATATTTTCAAGTAACCGCTTTGATCTGCTTCAACAACCTCGAGTGGAAGTAAAGAAATTGTGGTTTAGTTTAGCACGTTTTACCTTGTAAGTTTCTTTGTTTGTTGTTGTTTTTTTTGGAGGTGGTTTATTCTTGTGCAAAAAAATATTCTTCAAGTGCTAAAGAAGTTAAAATAAACCACTTACACATTGCACTCTACTGTGGGTCAAGTTGTTTTATGTATTTAGTAGAATGTAAGAAATTATTCATATATACCATAAATAAGGCTCGTATCTGTACTGTTTTTCGCAGTACTGTACTGTTTTTCGACATCAAAAACTGCGTACTGCTTTTCTTCCTTAAAGTACTGTTTTTCGGCGAACAGCGAGTTCATGCAATAATATTGTTTACTTCAAAAACAAGCTCGAAGAAACACTAAAAATGCGTCAAGAGTATGATGCAGTAGTAGCAGAAAAGCAAAAACTTATTGACAATGGATACAATTCGATTGTGATGGCTGCTTTACGCACTGATTTTTTCGGTAATTTTGCCAGCTTTGATTTGAATGCTTTTATACTAATGGAATGAAGTCGAATTACAATTTGTACAATGCCAATGAAAATGCGGTCAAACGGTAAAATTCAAATTCAAATTGATGTTGGACATTTTCGGCTGATATCTACTTCGCATGTACATGTTTGACATAATTGTATATATATATATACAGCTGATGAAGTACCACATTGCATCAATTCGTCGGAAAGGGGTCAGAAGATGAACTCGTCATGGAGTTCGAAACGCGTCATCCTTGTGAGTGATAATAAATTGACCATTAATATCAACAATAAAAAATCTTTCCTGATCGTTTGGCCAAAGTATCGAATGATACACTAACACAAATTGATAAAATGCGGTATATTTGCACATCCAATTTAGATATATCAAAAACGAGCGACAAAATTAAGGCAGTGTTTCGAATGGGAATCGGTGGGTGGAGATATTTATTCATCTTAATAACGCTGATTGCGAATTCAATTAAATGGCCACGATCGTTATATATGTTTTATGTTTGCCAGGAACTTTAGCATCAGTGGAGCGAATCTTCTCTGAGGTGAACAAACGTCAGACAAAACCCGATTAGGTGTGCAAACATTGAAGGCGCTTCTGACCGTCAAATGTAATATGAAGTACAAATGTGTTGATTTCTTCAATTACCTCAAAACGAAGCCAGCATTGCTTATTCAAATTGCTTCAAATGACAAATACAAAACAACCACAAAAGTTGATTCTGGAAATGATTGTTAATTTTTTTACATATTGAATGAAATATATATGCAATGTAAATATGTACTGCGAAAAGTACTGTTTTACAAAATCGTTGTACTGCTTTTTTAAAAAATTTCAGTGAAATGTACTGTTTTTGTCCAAAAAAAATATACGAGCGTTAACCATAAATGAAAAGATATTTGCATTGAAATGTATAAATAACACAATAAATCGAGTTGCATCATTTCATACAAAAATTGTTTTAAAAGTTTTTTTTTTTTAAATTGAGTATTGTTTAAAGCGGTTAAATAGATTTTCGACAAGCTATAGTTGGGTTTTCCGACAAGCTTGACTTATTCAAAACAACTTTGTCGAAGTAAGCTTATTCGAAAATCCAACTGCAGTCTGCGAAAATCGATTTGAGCTCATAAATCCTACCATTGAGAGTGAATAGTTTTAATTTTTTTAGTTTTTAAATAAATTAAAAATGTTAGGTATCAAACTTCATTTTTATTATGATAACAATAAAAGTACATTTTGATAAAATAGAAGCACTTGTTAGTGCAATGAAAATTGGTTAAAAACACTTTTTGACTCAACAAAAGTATTTTCTGATAAAAAAAATGATTATCTTTTAAAAATAAATTATCTTCTTCTTCTTTAATGGCACCAACAACAGACATTTATCTATCAGTAGCCGCACGTAGAGAAGTATTCCAAGCGCTTCGGTCTTTTGCGCACCAAGTTTAGATAGCAGCTCTTTCCTCTCGTCCATCCGTAGAAGTTTTGGTCGCCCCTATTCTGAGCCGCCCATCAAGTTTATTGCGAAAGATTTTTCGAGCCGTACCATTTTTGTCCATTCGTACAACGTGTATAAGCCAGCGCATTCGGTCTATTTGAACGCGCTTGACTACGTCGATGTCATTGTACAGCTCCAAAAGCTGTATTGATTCATTCGACGATGGTACTCGCCGTAACGATGATGGGTCCAAATACTTTGCCAAGTATTTTTCTCTCGAAAACTCCCAGAATAGATTGATTCGCCTGCGTCATTACCTAGGATTCTGCGCTGAAAAGCAAGAGAGGTAGGATCAGTGTCTGGTTGAGTTGGATTTTCGTTCGTCGAGAGAGGGCTTTATCATTAAAGCGCTTGCTCAGCGCAAAGTAGCAGCGGTTTGCGATCATTACTAGTCTTTTGATTTCCAGGCTGACATTATTATTTTTGTTTATGGCGGAGTCAAGTTAGACAAAATCGTCTACCACTTCAAAGTTATAGTTGTCAACTTTCGTTGACACAAATAACTTGCGATCGCCGTGTTGATCTCATCCTCATTTATCACCAGACCCACTTCTGTCGGCTGCTTCTCAATGCTCGAAAAGGCCGCAGTAACATCCAGCAATCCACGGCCAATGATATATATATCATCGGCCTATGCGAGCAACATGTGACTATTGTTGAAGTTGGCAATATTCCTGTTTACTGCAGCCTTCCGCATGATCATCTCCATTATGAAGCCTCTAAAGCCTCGCTTGGTAGAAAATGGCTCAGACAGATTTTTGTCAATTTTCACTGAAGACTTCGTGTCAGTCGTATTAGCTTCGCGGGGATACCAAACTCAGTCTTAGCATCTAATAGTTTCTGTCATATCGGACTGTTGAATGCAGCTTTGTAGTCGATAAACAGATGTAAGGTGTTGATCTGCATTTCTTGGGTCATCTCCAGGTCTTCTTCTTCTAACTGGTCGGTCGTGTTTTTACCAGGTCTAAGGCCGCACTGATAGGGTCCAATCAGGTTTGCCAGAATGGGTTTTAGTCTTTCACATAACACAGGACGTACACGATAGGTAAAAGGCTGATCCCGCGATAATTGATACACACACTCGCCTATCTTAAGCACAGGACATGGAACACTGATTCTAATCATCGGGCATGCATTCCTTAAGCCAAATGGTGTTTATGAGCTGGTGCATACATTTTGCCAGCCCAACGCCGCCGGCTTTAAAAAGCCCTGTCGGCATTATTATTATTGGGACTTTCGTTCGCCGTGCTGATCTCGTTTTGGCTCGGTGGTGGACAGTCTACTCCGTCATCTATGATTGGTGTGATTTTGTCACTTATGCTGCCTTCGGGAACGAGCAGAGAACGAAAGTTTTCCCACCATATTTGCAGCACACTCTGAATGTCAATGACCAGATTTGCATCTACGTCCTTACAGGTGGGGATCCATGGTCCAAAACCATTTTTTAAAACATAAACAAAAGTACATTTTAGAAACATGCAATTAAAAAATAAAAATACTTGGTACAATTAAAGTACTTTTAAATGCAATACAAGTAATGCAATAAAAGATCTTATGCACAATAAAAGTACTTTTTAGTACAATAAAGTACAAAATTCTCCAATAAAATTACTTTTTGTTACAATAAAAGTACTTTCACAGATATTTTGCGACAGATGTCTTCTTGTGAGAGTTTGACTCAATAATTTATATGGGTTATACCGGCTGACCCCTTTGGATACCTAGACATACAAAAGCCAATCCCTTCGTGTAACTCCCATACAAATGACAGAAATTGCCCCATACATATATCTTTTAGTCAAATAGTGCACAAAGTAAGCGATTACAGAACCTACTGGTACCTCCTTAAGAGCTGTCGAACTGAAATTTGATATACATACAAACTGTTATCCTCTAAGTGGAAGTTACTTCTAAGATTAGAAAGGTCGGGCTAGAAATAGTTTCCACCTCCCAAACAAATCCCTCTTTTTGGACGTGTCCGTCTACCTGGCCTAGCGATTACAGTCATAAGTTAGGAAATATCTAGCTTCTTAAGGTTAAGTTCCAAGATGAGCAAGATTTGACAAAAACTACTAACAATATGATTAATGTTAAAAATATTACACATATTACAAATACAGTGAAATTCCTCATAACCGGACACTCACCGTCCAGTGTTTTTCCCCGGTTATCAGAGCTGTCCGCTTTTGGGGAGAACACAAAAGATAATATTGAAAATGCATGGAAATGATCAGAAGTTGTCCTTTATTTTATATTTTGTACAAATTTATGAATATTTAATAATATGTAAATATCAACAATTTCCATTTTTTCTTTAACGTTTTTTCGGGTGCCATGTTGTTACGAGTTTATAAAAAATACGATTCACATGCAACTTATTTAACATACTGAAAGGAAATATCTCCCTCTCTTTGACACACACGGTATCAATATGGGCATTTATACATGACAACGGGGAATCACCAATTAGGTTGTTATCAACACTAATACATACCAAGATTTTTTTATCAGGTTAAAGCAGGACGTTTGTTGTACTTGGAGGCACAGAACAACAGGTCAGAATATACTAAAAACTAAAAACATTAAATATATACAATACTAAAAATATTAAAAATCTTTAAAATATAAAAATACTACAAATATTAAAAATTTAAAAAAATATTAAAAAAAAAAAAAAAAATATTGAAAATATAAAAAATAATAAGATTATTAAAAATACTAAAAATATATTTTTTTTCTGCTACAATTATTGTATTTTATTAAATTCATTAAAAATTTCTAGTCTACAGAAATATAAAACAGATTTTGTTTTTAAATCATTGCCTTAGTTAGTCTTCAAGACGTATTGAATATGGGCGTGACATATGGCGAACGTGACATTAGTACACCTTTAAAGAGACAAAGTAATAACAAAATCTTTGAATTTAATAAGCTTGCATACATTTTCCAAAATTCAGCTTTTGAAATTTTTTGTTTCCAAAATATTAGGAAAAAACATGCGATGGCGAACGCGATGTGCATTAAATGCATGTATAAAAATGCTAAATTCAGCGTATTGGAACATTATTTTTGACTAAAATTTTTAAAGTACAATAGAGGGATGACGGTGATGTCATGTTGTAATATAGACACACGGCATTTATATATACATATATATATATACATTATATATACATATATGAGCAATTGCGTAATTTTTTTTTTATTTGCGAAATTAGAGATATTTATAAAGTTTATATGCCACAAACTGTTGATCACGAATGTTGCACTAGAACGTCAATAAAATATAATCTAAATTTTGCACCTAGCTGATAATTTTTTAATATTATTGAAGTTATTTACTGTTGTAAGAAATATTTTATTATAAGAGTGCACTTTCATCATCACTAAAAGTGTCATTAACAATTCAAAAAGGGTGACCAGGTTATTAATGTAATTCGGCAGTCCGTTTGATCATTAAAGAAAATAAGATAAAGTTGAGACATTTAAATTTAATAAAATTGAAGTATTTGTCTTTACTAATACAAGTAAACAAAAAAAATTTAACAACTTTTCATTTTTCGATCACGGTAGCCCAATCTGTGGAATTGCCCATATATCATTTAGTTTACCTGACTGAAATTTGTTGTTCGTACATATTTTTAAATAAAAGTAAATTTTACTTTTTGGCATAATAAAAATACATTTTGATAGAATTAAAATACTTTTTGATCCAATAAAAGTACTTTTTGGTTTAATAAAAATACATTTTGGTACACTAAAAGTACATTTTGGCACAATTAAAGTACTGTTTGGAACAACAAATGTACTTTTTGGTACAAAAAAACACATATTTTTTATATAAAAGTACTTTTTGGTAAAATAAAATTAGATTTGGAAAACAAACGTATTTCTTGGCTTAATAAAAGTCAATTATGCTTAAATTAAAGCACTTGTTGATCCAATAAAAGAACTTTTTGGTATATTGTAAGTATTTTTTAGTGCATTAAAGTACATATTGGTTCAATGAATGTACTTGTTGATACATCAAGAAATACTTTTTGGTACAAATCGAGTACATTTTGACACAATAATATATGTTTTATAAAATGCAATAACTTGTTAGAACAATAAAAGTACTTTTTGATATAATAAAAATACTTTTACTACAAAAAAGTACTATTTGTTCAAAACATAAGTAGATAAAAGTACTTTTTGACAAAAGACAATTACTTTTTGGTAAAACAACATCTCTTCATCTGAAAGATACAACTTTTTACAGGCTTCTTATAAAAATGTATTTGGCAATAATCAATACTTATAGCAGTGTGTACCTCAAGTCTCTTATGCTCCCACCACTACCATTGTATACTTTTCTTGTTCTTGTTGTAATTCTTTCAATTTAAGGTTTTACATTTCAATCCCCATGTACAATGCAAACCCAGAGAAATGATGGCTTGACGAAAATGTCACTTCAGTTGACCTAGATAGCGACTTCAACATTGAGTATTATAGGTTGTACTTCTTCTTTGTTGATTTTTTTCGTAGTCTCGTTGTTAACTGGTGACACACATAATTTTTTTTTGCATTTTTTCCTTCAAAATAAAATGCAAATAAAGCAAAAGAAACCAAAAAGAAAAAAACTAATAATAATAATAATACATAATTATAAATTACAAACTAGAACATTTGGGCTTACAAAGAACTTTAAATTGCCATTACACAATATAAAAAGCATTTTAACAAACTAGCACAATATGAAGGACAATATACATTGGCTAATTATTGTAGTACAACAGCAATAACAATACAGCATTTGTGATATGCCGCCTCTCCGCAATTCTGCAATTGACCAACTTTTTTTTTGAAATTCCATAGTTTGTTATCATTTCACGACGACGGATGGTTTAGTGTATTTTTTGTTTTTTGTTTCCTTTGGTGTCGAGCATTTAAACGGATGTTTACCTTTATTTGTGAATGCGATGCCTTACAACAACAGCTACTACCACAGCGGGGAGAGTCATTAGGTCGCAACAACAACAATTATACATATGTACTTTAGACATATGCACATTCATACATATATGTATAGGTAATTGTTATCGCCAAATACAAATAAAATTTTGTATTTTTTTTTGCTTTTGTTTTTTGGGGCTGTAGTTACATTACAACAGGATGGTCGGTCGGTGACTCCCAACCGTCTCATTCTGAGGAACTTTCTCATTTCGATTCGCTCTTGCTCGCTCTTGGAAACAATTAACATTATAATGTTCGTATCAGCCGAGATATTTGTACGAGGATGAACTTCCATCAATTGCATGTTGTTATTGTTTTACACCCAACACAGCAACAAGATTATGATAAAAAGCGACTGCTTTTTTAGTATATTTTATCATCAGGATGTTAAGTACATAGTACATATGTACATACTGAGTATATGAGTTTGTATGTGTTTGTATCTGTAATAAACAATATACATAACCACACGGATACTTTTGTTACTATATGCCCATATGGAAGCGTAAGCAGGAGTCATTATCATTTGGTGATTACAATGAATACAATACAAACGGTGGCCAGGGTTTCCCAAAATGTTTGCGAAGAGAGATGATATTATGTTTTTTAAATAACCGTTTTAATTGAGGTTATAAAATTAATGTGAATGAATTTTTTAACCCCCGAAAAATTGGAGTTTTGTATGAGAGGTGGAAGTAGTTTTTGTCCGATCTTAATCATCTTATAACTAAAACTCCGCATAGGCGATAGAAGATTACATACCAAATTTTAGCTCGACAGCTCTTGAATTTAAGTTGTAATGGCAGGGTTACAAAGACGAACACCCCCAAAAAGGGGGATTTTGTATGGGAGGTGGGTTTTGTGGATTTTGTCCGATTTTACTAAATTTTAGAACATAACCTCCGTTTGGAGGATAGAAGCTTGTATACCAAGTTTCAACTCCATAGCCCTATCATACATAGAGTAAGGGTATTTATCAGTCAAACTGGTTTGATCCTCCCATTTCGCAGGACCTAACTGACGTACAGCACCAACATTGAGAACATCTGTCGCAGGAATCACTTTCAACGTATATTCGCTGACTTTATTGGGCTCATAAAAACGCGCAAGCACACACATAACAAAAGGCATATTCCAACATACCTGCATGCCTGTGTGCCACTTTCATCCATCACAAATGTTGACGCTGCGCCCTTCTCCCAAATACTGAACTGAACACTAAAATGAAAGTATTACTCATGGAATGATGTGTCTGGGACGATACAAACGAAACACACACACAAAACAACCCAGGCAAGGCAGCAGGCACTCGGGTCTCTGGTCCCTGTTGCTCCCTGTTGGACACATGCACGCCACCAACCAACACTAACACAATTGTATATCATTTGAATAAACATTATTAAGTTATTGACTCAGGTTCGCTCGACGCTTATCGCCTTTCAAAAAAATGGATTGAATGACTCCTACTGACAAGCAGTCAGGCTGACTGACTTACTGACGAACTGACTGGATGGCCGGCTGGGATGTATAAAACCACAATAACAACAGCAACAGCTACACTGAAAGCAACAATTACAATTAATGCGAAAACAACAAACTGAAAACAGGACACAAAACGCGTTGGTGTTGTTGATACGCTGCAATATCACCATTGCGAGGGGTGAAAGGAATTGAAAAGATAATTTATTTAAGCTCAAACAAGGTAAAGCACAACTGAATTCAAATAGTGAACGAAAATGTCCTCATTTCTTTGTAAAGATTATTTTTTCAACTGAAATTGAAATTAAAATGTTCTGTTCTATAGTTAGTCAGTTAATCACGAGATATTAAAATTTAATTTGAATTTAAATTTGAATTGTTGCATATCAACACTTAAGTGGCTTTAATCACAACTTAACCTAAAGCGGTACGGGACATCTGTGTTCTTAATCGTATATCACTTAGTCAGGCAGTCAGTCTAGCGAGAGATGATAATTGTCAACAATAATTGAAAGCAGCAACAACAACAAACTATGGAAATTTGCACTAGTGACATTTAACCAGAAGAAGTTAGTTAACGATGTAGCGATTATACACTCGAGAAATTACGCAGAGTTCAAATTGAACGAGAAGACGTTGTTTGTCAAATATGATCAGGGGAATTCTGAACATCAATAACGAAAAGATATACCAAATACAATTAAAATAAGTACAGAAATATCTCTCAGGAAAACTGACTTATAAATAACAGCACCCTATGTCTGATATTGTTAAAAAAAATCTTATATAAATCATAATTTCTAATAGTTGGGGTCAACCTACCGGTTTCTTAGGTTTCATCTATAATTACATAATATTTAAAGTAAATTATTTTTTCGAGAAATTTGCTAATTTGTATAGAAGGTACCAGTAGGGTCAGCACAACGTGTCCAATTTTTTTCGTCAATAAACATTCAGTTACCATTTACCTCGCGCAAAGTTTGACTGAAAACAATGTACTTACAAAAAAAGATATGCATATAGAACTATGGGGTTGATTTCGGTCATTTGTATGGGAGGTACCAGAAAAGGCGTAGCAAATATTTTAGTTTTCTGAGGATTTGTCTATTATTACAAGGTATGATCCATATCTACTTTCATTCACATGATATGTAGCTTTACTACAAATAAATAAAATTTATACTTTTTGCATAGAATTGAAAAAAATTAAAAAGTTAATTTTGAGATATTCGCCTTCAGGTATTACTGGAACTGTTTTTCGGCTAGATAGCAGCAATGGTAATAAAAATTGATCTCATCTCCTGCTAGTACACAGAGATAGTGTCAAAGAACACACTTATCGCAATATTTTTTAATTTGTTTGTGCTTCTAAAATATATATATTTTTAAATTCTTATAATTTTATAATTTTATATTTTTATTTTTTTATAATTTTATATTTTTATATTTTATATTTTTATATTTTATATTTTTATATTTTTATATTTTTATATTTTTATATTTTTATATTTTTATATTTTTATATTTTTATATTTTTATATTTTTATATTTTTATATTTTTATATTTTTATATTTTTATATTTTTATATTTTTATATTTTTATATTTTTATATTTTTATATTTTTATATTTTTATATTTTTATATTTTTATATTTTTATATTTTTATATTTTTATATTTTTATATTTTTATATTTTTATATTTTTATATTTTTATATTTTTATATTTTTATATTTTTATATTTTTATATTTTTATATTTTTATATTTTTATATTTTTATATTTTTATATTTTTATATTTTTATATTTTTATATTTTAATATTTTAATATTTTTATATATAAATTTTTTTATATTTTTATATTGTCCTTGACATTTCTCGTTTCCCACTCGTATCACACATTTCTTTTTGAGTGTGCGACCACCTCTCAGCTTCATCGTATTACAAAATCTTATTACATTCTAACCAAGTTTCTTAGGAAACCTGTCTGTCTAGTACACTGGTTAAATGTTAAAGCTTTTTTTTCAATTAGAAAATCCCCCGTTTTTTGATTAATTATTCTATGGCATAAAGTACTAAAGTTGCCATATAACTCATACATAGCATATAATTTCTATTGATTTTTATTCTTATAAAATGTAAATTTAAGCAAATTATTAAATAATAATAATACATTTAGAAGAATTTTACACAATAGAAATGGGTTTTACACTCACTCTACGGTGTTGCAGCAGCGTTATGGGATTTTACATTGGAGGATAAATATGGAGATTTGCAAAAGGTTCACAACGATAATACGAGTATTAGAAAAATGACTAGAAAACTTGATGTTATCATCATTATTAGTATGATATCGATCACAAGTTGAAATACATTGTAACTAGTTTCTTTTTTTTAATTGTGAAATTTAAACGTTTCAAAGGAACACAATGAAGGCAGCACAAATGTAATTTCCTGAGAATTAAAGGTGGTGGCGCAAGCCAACAGCTATTAGTAATTAAGAACATTGGATCACGTGAGTACATTGGACCTTAGGGTGAAAATAGCAATCGCGGTATGAAACAGGTGTATATGGTGTGTAAGATGATGCCGAGTTGTTGCAGTCGGTAAAGTTTAGCTTTATCAGATACGATGTAAATTGTTAAAGGCATATGTCTTTGGTGACTATATAAAGGTACCAGATTATCGTTGTTGTTGATTTAAATATTCTCATATGGAGGAGCTAATTTGACAAGGTTCTCAATTTCAAGGATCAAATATTAACTTTTCGGGTTTAGAAGATACATTGATACATACTACCATATTTATCTTGCCTTAATGTCATATGATGTCAGTAACTTTATATATAAATTTCATATCAAAATTGTACATAAATACCTACTAAGACAATGTAACAGGATATGAAACTAGTTCTTGACGTTATTACACTCAAATGCCCACACCGCTCCTAACAAGAAAACAAACTGAACACAAAAATTTGAATAAATTTATAAATGTCTGTAGCGAACAGGAGCGCCCACACATCCCCGTAAGTATAAGAGTATGGGCTCCTAAACAAATGTCAATAGTTTAACCTTGATTGCTTCAAACCAATGCTCACAAACTCCAAAAGTTTATGTTACGTCTATGACTATCAGTCATTGTCAAATAGCCCACCAAGATTATGTTAATAACTTAAATGTAAAAAAGAAAAAATAAAATAAAAAAAATATGCCACAAAGAGAACAGCAGATAGAGGAAGTGAACCAATATCATTTCCCAGCATTATTACGCCATCAACCTACTAGTGCTAGAAGACAAAAACTTTAAGTTTGTCCTAGAGGTTAAAGCTCATATATGTATTTCTGCCAGCCTTAATGTAAACTACAACAACAGATATTACAACAAATTATAACTTATGTTAATGAAAAAAAAACATTGTACTCAAATTATAATTCATTCATCCATCAGCTGAAATCTGAAAAGTTGATAAATCTTGTCAACGCCATGTAGAAATGTCGCAAATTCTCATGGACTCTAAGAAACTGCAAAGCCGTAAACACTCAACATTTCAAAACTACTGTACAACTTTGAAGTAAGCGGACAGCCAAGCCAATATCCAGATTTAACCTAAAAAACACACAGACATATGGATTAACCTTGGCAGATACAAGAGAGATATTGGGGCAGCCAATAAAGAGTATAAGAGCACTGAATGAGTAAAGACAAATGGAGAGGCACATATAAACAGACGGACGTACTACTAGACCGATGGACGACTAAGGTGATAGACAATACAACCGACATATAAAAATGTATCAGTATAAAAATATAAAAATATAAAAATATAAAAATATAAAAAAATAAATATATAAAAATATAAAAATATGAAAATATAAAAATATAAAAATATAAAAATATAAAAATATAAAAATATAAAAATATAAAAATATAAAAATATAAAAATATAAAAATATAAAAATATAAAAATATAAAAATATAAAAATATAAAAATATAAAAATATAAAAATATAAAAATATAAAAATATAAAAATATAAAAATATAAAAATATAAAAATATAAAAATATAAAAATATAAAAATATAAAAATATAAAAATATAAAAATATAAAAATATAAAATATTAAAATATATCTTCGGCTTTGTCGATGCTCAGTTACCCCTCACCATTTGTAAAAAGGGTAATAAAACTTGTTGTTTAGCTGTACACCCTAGTTATGTAGAGATTTACTACTTTTAAGATCACCCCTATTGCTTTGTTGACATTTATGTTTACTGACAATACGATTATTACCAGCGAACCACCCGAAGGTAATACCCTCAAATAAAACCCGAATTTTATATTAAAACTCAAAATTTACTTGTGTTTTTATTTTCCCTACGTTTGGATAACTATTATTCTTCCCCGCCGTAACATTTTTGGTCCTTCGTACCGGATAACGAGCCGCCCGTCAAAAAGAATAATATTATCCAAACATTCCTTGCAGACTAAATACTCGCAGTCAACCCAAAATCCCGAAGATATTTTTATCCCCTAAAACAACAAATTATCGGAAAACCAAGGTAAGGTTGAGATATTTGTTTAATCGTGAGAGTAAATTTAATAAATACGCATTCGTAAAGTTGTTTATTCGCGATCTCTTTTTCTATTTATATCAATCTACTACCATTTGGCCGCGTAGTGTTGTTGTTGCGTTTGTTAATAACTTCGCGGTTAGTTCTTTTGGTTGTGTGTTGTCATTCCCTACACCGCACTACCGTGTTTGTTTCCCCCGCAACAATCAAAGCAACGAAGGGCTTTGTCAACGATTTTAACGTTTGTTTGCACCCCCATTCCCCACTATCGTGTGTGCGTCCCTCGCTATTATATTCTCTCGCGAATATAACCAGCCACACAACATTGCCTTGTGTTCCCTCCGCTACCATTTGAGCGGCTCGATTACCATCTCCTTACGCGTTGCATTCCCATTCCCCACTACCGTGTGTGCGTCCCTCGCTACTAGTATTGATATTCGATTTAGTTACTCTCGCGAGATTGTGTACCCCCGCTGCCCCCTGAGCATCACGCTAGCCATTACTTTGCGCGTTAGGCAGTTTATGTGTGCGAGCTTTTTATAAGAAAGCAATACAACAACCACACTAAGTTAAGCCGGACTTGTTTGTGTGTTTATTTTGCTTTTCCCACTAGCTGTTCTCAGCACAGTGGGCTCGGTTGGACCAAAAGCGGTCAGAATATTATTTTTTTGAAATTTATTTGAAAATTAATAAATGTCAATAAAATAATAAGAAAAAAGCTAAATTAACAAAAGCAATAACTAGAAAACAATCGCGTATTCAATTTCTTCCCCATATTTTCGCACTTTCTTCCCTCTTATAATTAAAAATTATGGCCGATCTAAAGCGATTGATTAGATGTGGCGATAGATTGATCGATTTGGAGCAGTTTCTAAGTGCTCTACCGACCGATGAACACACGGTTCATTCCCTGAATGTCCACAGAGTGGAGTTTAATCGACTCTGGGAAGCTTTCCGATCTTGTTACGAAGAAATTTGTGACTATGAAGACTCGAAGGAAGCCCCTGTGGACGTTATCAAGTCAAAACACTTGTCTGTTTACAAAACTTATGTGCGAGGTTTAGCTAAAATTGATGCCTTGCTTGAGCAATTAAACACGAAAAAGAAGACAGCTTCCATTCCCATTCACCTTCCCCCGTGTGACACCGAAGTCTTCTCAGGTGATTACAAATCTTGGCCGACATTCAGAGATATGTTCTCTGCTCTGTATAAGAACAATGAAAATATCAGTGATATTCAGAAAATGTACTATCTTATGCAGAGAACGGAAGGTGAAGCACGCGATATAATAAAAATGTGCCCCATAACCAATGAAGGTTTTGCTATGGCTTGGCAAAACCTAATGGATCGTTTCGAAAACAAAAGAGTTCTCGTAAACGCCCAACTTAAGAATTTATTTGGTATAGCCCCCATTGATAAAGAAACTGGTCCCGGTATAAAGAAAATGCAAACGACAATTAATGACTGTAGACATAATCTCTCCATGTTGGGCATCGACACACAGAGCTGGGATTTGATTTTTATATTTCTTTGCTCTACCCGTCTACCCGAAGTCACTCTCGGCCTTTGGGAGCAGTCTCAGTCAGACATTTCAGCATTGCCTAAATGGTCTGAAATGAATAAATTCTTAACTTCGAGGTTCATAACTTTAGAAGCAGTTTCTGATATAAGAGGTGCCCACTCATCTATTTCACCCGGCAATAGTATTCGAAACAGAATAAAGCCTGGTGCCACTGGACGACATTTGAGTTTCGTTTCCAGTGTCTCTCCTGAACCAGAATCCGAACAAACGGAAGAATTACACATGGAGACTTCTGGCTCATCAGCAGTCCACACTCTCACGACGCAAGTGGCGTCCCCGTCTGAATCAAGGGTTCTTTTAGGAACCACAATAGTGCAAGTCCACAACAATGACTTGAAAAGTTGTTCGAGCGCTCTTGTAGACCCCGCCTCTCAAGCAACTTTCATTACCCGAAAACTGCAGAGAAGATTGGCTCTTCCAATCTTTTCCGCCCCGACTGCCAAAATTGTTGGCTTAAATAACAAAGTTGCCACGAAGTCAAATGAGATATGTATCATTACACTTCGTAGTGATATAGATACTAATTTTAGCCTGACCACAAAGGCGTACGTGGTCGATAATATATCCCACCGATTGCCATCTTGCATTCCGCCACGAATAAATCACTGGAAATTGGCTGAGATTAGAAAAATTGACTTGAGTCTTTCGGAACCCGACTTGCTCTTAGGTGCCGATAATTATTCGAAAATCTTGCTCTCTGGTGTTCAAAAGGATGCTGAGGGGAAGCTTATCGCTCAGAAATCTGTGTTTGGCTGGATTGTAACTGGTAAGGTCTCCCAATTACAAGACCAGAAGCACATTTCTGCCCATGGTCGCCAGTTAATGCAGAGGAAAGTCCCGTGCCCTAAAATGTCTAAAGCGGCGTATTCTGTCCGGCCCAGAAAATTTAAAAACACTGGCGACCTGAGACCGACCGTTAGAGATTTTGCTCTACCCCCTTTTAAATACAACCGACCAGTGGAATGTACAGCAAGGTCCGTTCCACAGGTTTTAGGGTCATGGCCCCCCGTTCCGCTGACAAACATTGTCAGCCCCCACTAGACCTTAGCATATAATTTAATCGATTTCCAGTACCGAAACTGTAGGGGTTTGTGTGGAATTATTTGGAAGCTACGCCTTTAAATAAATTCCACCCCGTATTGAACCTGTTATTTAAACCCCTAGACTCTGATCCGATGGACGCTTGTTCGTAGGTAATACGATCCCCGTAGGGTTATTTTAGCCCTAACACGAAGATTTTATTCGTGCCCCGTTAGCTTTTGGTAAGCAAATGCGTCCATCCAGCATCATTGAGTCGGTTTAGTACTGATGTTCGTGTGTCACCTCCGACACCCCCGTATATAGCCGTAGAGACCTCTAATTTTGTAATTTTCTTTCATTCTTTCCATGTATTATATGGCCCGAGTGTACGAAGATGATGGCTCCACTTGTATTTACTGGATGTGACCTGCAGCAATGGCGATAAGTCCAGTAGTCCTCCCTCCATTCTCCGTTTGTGGGCCCTAATACAGCTCCTATATTGCAATTCTTGCAAGGGGGCCGGGATGTTTAGCTGTACACCCTAGTTATGTAGAGATTTACTACTTTTAAGATCACCCCTATTGCTTTGTTGACATTTATGTTTACTGACAATACGATTATTACCAGCGAACCACCCGAAGGTAATACCCTCAAATAAAACCCGAATTTTATATTAAAACTCAAAATTTACTTGTGTTTTTATTTTCCCTACGTTTGGATAACTATTATTCTTCCCCGCCGTAACACTTGTTATTTGGACTACTAATTTTAAATTAATAAATTTTGTACCCCAAATTGGGTTCGTAGGAAAGGTGGACGCTATTGTTAGTCAATCACATCCATTTTTTGACAGTTATCCACAACAAGCCCCGAAAGTACCAAATTGTTGTCTCCATACAAATTGACCCCCTCTAGTATAGTGGTTAGGGCGGCAGCGAAATGTATGGAAGTGCATGAAATATATTGTCACTTGATGTAAAAAATACATGACGGGAATTGGAGTAAGATCGGACAACTATTTCCCGTGCCCCCAAGAGGTTAATAGGTTCTTAGTAAATCCTATGTTTTTTACCAATGTTTGATTAAGGAACTGTATTTTCTTTCTCGCAACTTTGTAATAGTCAAATATTTGCGTGTGTGGGCTACACCTCGGTCCTTTTTGCCAAATTGGTTCCAAATATTCTGGTTATATCTCTGCTATACTGTAAAATTTTTAGGACGATTAAACTAATATTATGGCTGTTATAACGGTTTCTTTTAAATAGGGCGTGGCTTAGCCCACTTGTAACATGACTGTAATTCCTACTTAACCAATAGCACATACCAAATATCAGCTTTAATATTAGGCTTTATAGGTCTTATAGTTTATGAGCAGGGCAACCGGAAATATGCCCTAAAAATCGTGTTTTATGCGCATAAAATATGACCTGAAAAATGGCAAAATATGACCTTAAAATCAACAAAAACATGCCCTAAAAAATTAAAGTCACACTCTTTTTTTCATATGAATTAGAAATATTTTTATTTAAAGTAAAAAAACAGCTTAATAATAATAAAAAATCAATATTATTTTTAATTCAGACTTTGTAAGTATTTTTTTGTAAATTTACATACACAAATATTGAGTAAGTAAAATAAAATTGAAATAAATATTTAAGTATTATTATTTAAGGAACAATTAAAAAAATATCACATGAATTTATTTAACAATGAAGTAACAAAAATCGTAAACCATGTTTCCTAAGTATCACGGTGTTTTTGTATGTTAAGCATCTTATTTGAGATTGTTGTTGCAATAAACTACAAAATATTGAGATAAATTATCGAACAAAAAATGTTGTCTATTACAAACGTAAAATGTTTTTGTACATTGAGAATGATCTTTCGACATCCACAGATGTAATTGGTTTTAAAGGACAGTATTTCCTTTCCTTTTGATGTTAATGTTGGCGCAGATCCACACAATTCTTCACAAATACTTTTCACTTCTTCTAAGTCAACGTTTTTTGATATAATTTGATTCAATTTTTTTACTATTAATTTATCAAGACATCCTTTGCAGTTTTAATGGTATGTGCATCCTCATCGTTTAATGCACTTAGGACCTATAAAATGACTTCATAATTGTTGGCATAGTAGTTAACTGCTTCAAGCCATGTTCCCCTGCTGTATGTAGTAAAAAATTCTCACTTGCAATTTCCTTAATACACCTGCTAAAATTTTTGCCACATTTCTGCCTGTTGCATCTATAGTTTCATGGTTTGAGATCCATATAAATTGATTTTTTAGTTTTTCTCGTATATTGTTCATACAGTCGTTGTATACATTTTTTAAACGTTTAGTTCGAAGAACTGTTTCGGATGGCACTTGGTATTCCGTATGTTCTTATATTTTGATTTCTCATTTTGTAAATTGGAATATCAGCAGACACAAAATCTCGGTACAGTTTTTCTTGAAAACCATGTTCTTTTGAGAGTCTACCGGAACATTTTGGCAAAAATAATTGTTTGGTGCTTATTTCCACTTCTGTGGCTTAGTTGAATATGTTTGCAGCATTCCAAATGTTGCTTCACTTAAAATCTGCGATCTGCTGCAATAACTTTGCATTTCAGAATAGAGGAATCCACCATCAGCTCGTAAGTCAGGAAACTTTTCTACAACCGCCATTAGTTTTGCTGCTTTTGTCGGATTAGCCTTAGGCATTATGTCCAGGGTCGAAATCGTTGGTGGTTGAAAAGCACCTCTTTTTGTGTTTTGTTTACTTAAGCTGATATTACACGAGGAGTATTTTACACATGGATTGTCAATTCAAAAAGCGATATGTAATTCTGCATGTCTGTCAAAATGAGCGTGTACATTTGGTTTATAATTTTTGCGTTCAAACGTGCTTTTGTATGTATACATGTGTTTATCATTAACAGCTGACTTTGCTATATCTTATCATCGGAAAACACAGATTTATTAACCCAATTTAACTAAAAATATGTTGAAAAACACTCATTAATTGTTTTATTTACGATTTGAAATAAAATACTTATTCTTTTCAACTTTTTGTCTGCAAACGCTTTGTTCTTTTTCAAAAACAGCTGATTGCCGATATGTATTACATGTCAAAATAGAGCACGCTCTAAATGAAATGCATACATATGTTATCCAACACATTGTTTTACACAAGCAGTGTTTGAAAGGGGTCACACGACATGTAAAAATTTTACACTGTAAAAATTTACATGTCATATGTAAAATACACGTCGTGTAATACCACCTTTATTGAATAAGAAAGCTCGAAAAACAGGATTAATAAACGTTTTACATTTCACAGTTGTGTAAAACATGTAGTAGATTTGGCTGTTACATTTTAAACAACCAAAGTTGAAAAGACACTTGTTTTTACGAACAAAATAATAATGTGAAAAACATAAAATATGCTTAAAAAGGGATATTTTTGAAAAAATATGGCGTAAAAAATCTAAATTATGCTTTAAAAAAGAGGTTTTTTTAAAATTATGCTCCGTAAACCAAAATTTGGGGAAATATGACTTTATGGGTAAAATATGCCAAAATATGCTCTAACAAATAGGTCTCAAATCACATGTAGGACCATGAAACATGTAAATACATTACCCATTTGTTAATATCTCGTTGTAAAAAAAACATGCTGTAGCATATTTCCGGTTGCCCTGTTTATGAGTTACAGCCTTTCAAAGTTTTAAGTCTTTTACCACGCCCACTGATCCGATACCAATCATTTTTAGCTGGATCACAAAATTTGCAGTCCAATGCCACCACACAAATTTTTAAGACTATTGGAGAAACAGTCCTCCAAATATTGCGATTTCAAAAATAGGGCCGGGCCACGCACTCTTGATACATCAAAAATGCAAGTACCCTATTTTCACAGACCACACACCGTTTTCGAGTCTATACTTTACTAACAAATGCAAATAAACAAACACAAACTCATTTGCATATATACTATATAGATTTGACCTTTGAACTCTTTGGGGCACGGCTTAAAGTTGTCCGATTTTGCTTAATTTTTTACCATAGCTGTTTTATAACAACTGACACAATATTCCGCTCGGCCATTACCGAAAATCCAAAGTTGAATTCTCACTGCCACCCTAACATAGGTATATACTGTCTTATCTACCACGACTGCTTATGAGGTATAAGGGGTATAAAAATCACAGCCCCAAGTGATGTCCAGCCAAAGTTTCGCACACTTTCAGCCAATATTAGTTAACAAAACAAATATCCGAAAAGTATCTGTAAATATGCATTCGCAAACACCCAGGCAAACTGAAATACAGATAATAGAAAATATGTTACATACCGACATACACAGTTCGACACTAAAAGCAACAACACCACGAAAAGCTCCAACAGCGTAAACATAAAGACGGATTGTTGGTTAAGCGGACGTACCGCGACGGACGTATGTATGTATGTACATACGACGACGCATTTGTACTGCATTTATACGTTACATACCTCCTCTCTATGATCCAACCAAACGGCATGCTCAAGGTCATTCAAGCGCGCCAAATGCAATCAAACAACGAAATATGTACTACAGCAACAGCAACAGCAACAACTACTATTACTGCCATACATTTAGCAGCAATACAAACAACAGCAACAACACTCCAACCTCCAATAGCCACAGCATCAACATCAACAACATTTGAGAAAAACAACGTTAAAGTTGGAAAACAAAACGCTCGTGTAATCTCCATCCAACAAATGCTTGGATGCTGAACTCACTCACATTTAGACTCTTGACGACGATTGCACACAACACATTCATAAAGTCAAATTCACTCACAGAGACAGACAGACAGACAGCCGGATGAATGGAATCGATCGAATGGAGGGGCAAATGTTCAGATGGTGTTTCCGTTCAAAGTGCCCTATAGTGGGTATTTGTGGGGTAATGTGGTGGAAAAAGTCGCACACACTTCTATGCCTAGAAACCCAGGTGATGTAATTTTAGGGGTTATATTAGACTTATAAAGTAAAAACTTAGAATATAGCAAAAGAAGACATTTTTGTCAGTGTCCGCCAATACTTAAGCAACCAACATATCAACTTCCCATTATAACAACCTATAGTGCATTCAACAGTCGACTCTTTTTCGCTCTATTTCAGACTCCTGTTTAGATATTTTTCTCTATGATCAGAAGAGAAATAAAAATGCTATTGCATTTGAACACCAAATAATTGAGATTTGCTGTGTAAAGTTTCCCAAGCTCAGAGGCAAACAATGAATGCAACATGATAACAATGCAACACCTGAGGAAAAATTCATCCAACTGTTGTTAACAGTTCTCTCGTTCTAAAGAATGTTTCAATACCAACATTTCTAATAAATCACAAAGGAATATATTAATATTAGGACAAAAAAAAATAAAAATATTTCAACAACGTTTCAGGTTATCGTGCTATGAAATGGGGAGATACTGTTGCCATAACTAATATCCATCATTTGCGATTAGAAAATTGTACTACGTTAAACATTTCAGTATTACAATAACTTTGTAGCGTTTAAGGAAGTGTTGGCTCATATCAATAAAAATGTGTATTGTGGGGAATGCTTACCATGGGAAGAGCTTATATTGTACCAAGCAAATAGTCTTATTTTCAAATTCTACTTTGGTACTTTGGTTGTACCGGTCCTCCAAAAAATTCGGGTACTTTTAGATAGTGATAGGTAAGGAAAATGCAAGAGAAAAGTAATAGGTAATAGTTAATAAAAAATACTTAGTTTCCCATTGCACCCCATGAATGAGGTATGGTATAGCTTCTCGCGTTGTTGTGAATTAACACGCTTTATATTTCTGGATTCACAACTAACGGCACCTACTTGTTTATCTATGAATGCGAACGTCACTGTTTGAGAAGCTTTTACTAGACATGCTATACTGCGACGTTGCTGTCGACAACATCGAGGGGGCCGGCAATGAAAGAAAAATGCTGATGACTGGGAACGGGAATCGAACCCGGGATCTCCGTATGGTAGTCGCGTGTTCTAACCACTATGCCACGACCGGTCCCAATAGTTAATAGTTAATAGTTAATAGTTAATAGTTAATAGTTAATAGTTAATAGTTAATAGTTAATAGTTAATAGTTAATAGTTAATAGTTAATAGTTAATAGTTAATAGTTAATAGTTAATAGTTAATAGTTAATAGTTAATAGTTAATAGTTAATAGTTAATAGTTAATAGTTAATAGTTAATAGTTAATAGTTAATAGTTAATAGTTAATAGTTAATAGTTAATAGTTAATAGTTAATAGTTAATAGTTAATAGTTAATAGTTAATAGTTAATAGTTAATAGTTAATAGTTAATAGTTAATAGTTAATAGTTAATAGTTAATAGTTAATAGTTAATAGTTAATAGTTAATAGTTAATAGTTAATAGTTAATAGTTAATAGTTAATAGTTAATAGTTAATAGTTAATAGTTAATAGTTAATAGTTAATAGTTAATAGTTAATAGTTAATAGTTAATAGTTAATAGTTAATAGTTAATAGTTAATAGTTAATAGTTAATAGTTAATAGTTAATAGTTAATAGTTAATAGTTAATAGTTAATAGTTAATAGTTAATAGTTAATAGTTAATAGTTAATAGTTAATAGTTAATAGTTAATAGTTAATAGTTAATAGTTAATAGTTAATAGTTAATAGTTAATAGTTAATAGTTAATAGTTAATAGTTAATAGTTAATAGTTAATAGTTAATAGTTAATAGTTAATAGTTAATAGTTAATAGTTAATAGTTAATAGTTAATAGTTAATAGTTAATAGTTAATAGTTAATAGTTAATAGTTAATAGTTAATAGTTAATAGTTAATAGTTAATAGTTAATAGTTAATAGTTAATAGTTAATAGTTAATAGTTAATAGTTAATAGTTAATAGTTAATAGTTAATAGTTAATAGTTAATAGTTAATAGTTAATAGTTAATAGTTAATAGTTAATAGTTAATAGTTAATAGTTAATAGTTAATAGTTAATAGTTAATAGTTAATAGTTAATAGTTAATAGTTAATAGTTAATAGTTAATAGTTAATAGTTAATAGTTAATAGTTAATAGTTAATAGTTAATAGTTAATAGTTAATAGTTAATAGTTAATAGTTAATAGTTAATAGTTAATAGTTAATAGTTAATAGTTAATAGTTAATAGTTAATAGTTAATAGTTAATAGTTAATAGTTAATAGTTAATAGTTAATAGTTAATAGTTAATAGTTAATAGTTAATAGTTAATAGTTAATAGTTAATAGTTAATAGTTAATAGTTAATAGTTAATAGTTAATAGTTAATAGTTAATAGTTAATAGTTAATAGTTAATAGTTAATAGTTAATAGTTAATAGTTAATAGTTAATAGTTAATAGTTAATAGTTAATAGTTAATAGTTAATAGTTAATAGTTAATAGTTAATAGTTAATAGTTAATAGTTAATAGTTAATAGTTAATAGTTAATAGTTAATAGTTAATAGTTAATAGTTAATAGTTAATAGTTAATAGTTAATAGTTAATAGTTAATAGTTAATAGTTAATAGTTAATAGTTAATAGTTAATAGTTAATAGTTGGGCGTCGGGAGTAGGATGCAAGGTAAAGCTTCTCCTCGGTTTAACTTTATAAACCCAGAGTGATCCTTGTCAATTACACTTCAAGTCTACTCACAGAGCTCTGTATTCGAGGTACTACTGTGGACGGAGTACCTACACGAGGTGGCGTCTGGAAACATACCCTTGACACCCGTCAGAGCAAGGCTAACTGTGAGGGGCAAAACCTACAATCCAGGCACATCTGCTCAGAGTGAGCGGTACTCTGGTCAGTGTCTGACCCAGAGTGGGCGGCTGTAATAAAAATCGGCAGGAGGAGAAAACTGCGACGCTTGAACTATTGCAAAAGACGACCCCTGCCAACCTAATAAGGACCATGATTTAAGGATATGCACCTGGAACGTCCGGACTCTCTATAGAGAAGGTGCCACTATTCGACTGGCGGATAACCTCAAAAAATATAAGGCTTACATCACCGCCATCCAGGAGATGAGATGGACAGGACAAGGGTGCTCGGGACATCTTTTACAGCTGCCATGCCGAAAAGCACGAATTTGGTTGTAGATTTGTCGTTGGCGAGAGACTAAGATATCTTGTCTCGCGGTTGAATCCTGTTAGTGATCAAATAGCCACAATCTGCACCAAGTCGAAAAGCGAAAAACGCATGTTACCATACAGAAAACATGACATACCGAAGCTGCGAACCCCAGAGGTAACTACTGCCTATTCCAACCACTATCCCAACTTCTACGACACAACGTCTCTACTTCTGACGTTCCTGATACACAGTGGCAGCATACCGCGCATTCCGTGGCAACAATCGTACTAGGATATGAAAAACGGCGCTCAGACGAATCCTCGCATTATGAAGAATGTCGCATAGCGTCTGAGGAACAGGATGCTGCTTATAGGGCAACGCTATAGCCTATTGTATCCCGGACTATTAGGGAACGTCACGAGGAGACAGTAAAACAGGCGAGACAGCTATTTAAGCGAACGAAAAAAAGTCAGAAGAAGGAACGGGAGAACAAGGATATAGAGCGATGTGACAGAAATTACTCGAAGCCATGGCTGAGTTTGGTATTCCAGCGAAATTGATTCAGTGAAGATTGGCAAGGACCTTACGGAGACATTCTATACCCGCCAAAGCCTAAAACATGGTATCGGCCTATCGTGTGACCTCTTGAACATAGTGATGAAGATGATAATGCTGCAGTAAACACGAATGTACGCTAATGACGTTGACATCATCGGTCGCAAACTGTGAGATGTGACTTCAGCCTTCTTAAGTTTACAGAAGGAATCAGCGAAAATTTCGAAGTGGTAGATTATTTTATCTACTTAGGCTCCGCCATCAATAAAACAAATAATGTCAGCCTCGAAATCCGGAGAAGAATCCTGATGCTACTACGGACTAAGAAAGCGATTTAATGCCAGAGCCCTCTCTGGACGAACAAATTTCTAGCTATACCAGATACTGGTTCTACCTCTCTGATGAATCGGTTCTAGCAGTATTCGAGGGAATAATACTCCGTAAAATATATGGACCCGTCATCGTTAACGGAGAGCATCGGCGCCGTATGAATCATGAGCTGTACACTGACATCGAGGTGCAGCGGTTGCGTTGGCTAGGTCAAATATAAAATCTTATGAGTCCTTTTAAAACTATTCTAAAGACTGTAAAATCACATTTTCGCAAAATAAAATTCCGATTTAAACAGTTGTCTACTTCTAAAATTTGACACTGTTTTTATGTCTATATAAATTTGGAATGTCTGCATAAAATAAAATCTACAAATAGACAATGTTTTTTTATTCTAACTGATGCTGTTAGACTTTGGTTTAACTATTAACCGCTCTTTCTCTATTATTAATCAAAGTTCTCATAGGTTTCTAGTTTCTTTAGAGTCAGCACCACATCAGTATCTATCTAATCGATATTCAATATTCCAAAGGTCTAAACACAGGTCCCTCCACCTCCTACCTCCGCTTAAAAACAAAATGTAAAACAAATATAAATAAACAGAATACAAAAAATCCCGTCGTCAGCCTTTCTAAAATCTGGGCCCTGATTTGCATATTTTTCAAATTAACGCCACCCAGCTAATGAGTCGATGATGGCGGAGGGTAGAGGAGAAGCGAGGCAGGTGTATAACGGTATCGTCGCAGCAAAGGAAATATTTATGAAAAGGAAAGGAGAAAGAAAGAAACGAATCAAGACAGACAGACAGACAGACGGACAGACTCAGAGAAAGGCCAAACAACTGAGCAACTACTAAATTACACACAGAGAACTACGAAACCGTTAATATATTACAACAACAGCAACCAGTTAATGTTAAAATTCCTATTTGTTTACAAGGTGTGTGAGTGTGTGTGCGTGCGTTTGTGTGCGAAGGGGCCATAGTTGGGTCTAAAGACTGGCGGCTAGGCTGGAATAATAAGTTGTTGGCAAAGGCGCAGGTTACACAACAAATGAAATTATAGCTTGAAATAGTAACAACAAATGTAAGCTGTAGTTTCGAAACAAAACCAAGGAATGACAGAGAACTTAAAAAGAAACCCCTGAAGCAGAGCTGAGATTGATATTAGAAATAACAGCAGCGACGGCATAAGACAGTGGGACGATAGCACGGAGGCAAAGGGAACGAATAGAAAGAATATAAAATAGGCAGTTGGTAACCCTTTTTTCAAAAGAAATGTGTGTTTTAAGAGTTACTTCACTATCACTATTTTAATCTTTTTTTAAAAAGAAGCGGTTCTCAAAATGGTTTATCGATGTCGAACAATGTTGGTACTTTTTTTTCAGTTAAAAAATTTTTGAGAACCGGTTACCTAACAACCGAACTTTTCATAACCGTACTTTCACACACATCTTTTAAACTCACTCAAACGTTTTCAAACAAAAAAAAACGGTTCACAAATATCGGTTTTAGGAACCTTTTTTTACCGGTGTGAACAAGTGCTGGTACATCATTTAAGAACCGGTTAACACCGCTTAGGTACCGGTTCTTATAGATAAAGTTGTAGAACCTTGATTTGTACATAAACCGTTTTCCAAAAACCGGTTCTTAATTGAACTTTTCCTAAATTTCTGTTCAAAATACATGTCTTATCACACAAAACTTTTTTAGCAGCGGATTCCTGATATTTGCGTTTTTATCGACGTTTTAATTTTCATAACCGGATTTTTAAATTATCCATATTTTCATTTTTTTTATAAAGAAGCTTGAGAACCGCTAGGTTTGGTTTATCGATGTGGAACAATTTTGGTACTTAATTTTCAGTTTAAAAAATTTTGAGAACCGGTTACTTAATAACCGAACTTTTTATAACCGGGTTTTCAAACCGTATTTTTACACACATATTTTTAACTCAGCCGTAGGCTCATCTTTAGAAAAACGATTCACAAATATCGAATTTAAGCACCTTTTTTTACCTGTGTCAACAAATGTTTATTAATACATTCAACTGACTGTGAGAACCGGTTGCGGACTTTTCATAACCGGTATTTAAAGTTATTAGCATTCTTAATATTTCGTTTGTTTATAAACTGATTTACATAGCTTAATTTTCAAATTTCAGGCGGCTAAAAGACAGGTTTTTACCGACTTCGACAAATTATAGTATGAACTTATATTATGGGAGCCGGTCTTCAAACTTCATGTATTATTTGGTTAAAGAACTGGTTGTTTTTACTAGTATCGACTAATATTGATACTTTATTAATACATAAAACCGGTTTGGGAACTGGTTTCCAAAAAACAGAATTTTCATAACCGGTTTTTTTAATTACCCGAATTATCAGGATATATAACCGGCTTTATTTATGGATTTCGGCAATTTTTGGTACATTATTACTACATAAAACTGGTTTGGGAACCGGTTTCCATAAAAACCGAACTTTTTATAACCGGTTTTACGATTAACCCGTACTTTTAACAAGCCGTTTCTTTAGAAACCAATCCCATTTTTATGAAACTGAATTTCAAGTATTGGGTCAAAGTGACGGTTTTACTTCATAAAACTGGTTTGGGAACCGGTTTCCATAAAAACCGAACTTTTCATAACCGATATTACGATTAACCCGTACTTTCAACATGCCGTTTCATTAGAAACCAATCCCATTTTTATGAAACAGAATTTCAAGTATTGGGTCAAAGTAACGGTTTTTACCGACTGACAAATATGGGTACTTAATTTGTATATAAAGTGGATTTGGGAACCGGTTTCAAAAAACCGATTATAATTATTTTTTGTAACCAGTGTTTTCACTTTATTATTTTTAATAACACATAGTCTTCTAGAAACCGGTTACCATAACCGAGTTTACTACTTATTTATATACTGCCAGCGAGATTTTAGAACCGGTTTTAAAAAATCGAATTAAAGAACAGCTTATTTTTTACCGGTGACGACAAATGTTGGTATTTTATTAATACATAAAGCTGGTTTGGGAACTGGTTTCCAAAAAACCGAACTTTTCATAACCGGGTTTTCAAATTAACCGTATTGTAAACACGACGTTTTTTAGAAGCCAAATCGCGTTTAACTAATTGTGAAGCCGAGTTTAAAATATAAGGTCAAAGTTCCCGTTTTTCCTGACTAACAAATTTTGGGACTGAATTTGTATTAAAAGTGATTTTGGAACCGGTATCAACCAATTCTAAGTTAACTCGGTAACTGGTGTTTTTCACATTATCAGGACACACTTTCATAAAAACGGGTAAGCATAGCCGATCTTTCTAACTAAGTACTTTTATTTTCAACGATGTTAAGGAACCGGTTTTTAAATATCGGGTTAAAAACCGGCTTTTACAACGCTAACAAATTTTGTTACAATATATACAAAAACTTAATATATACACAAAATGTTACTTAATATAAACGCAAAACCGGTTTTAAAACCCGGTTCTAACAAACATTTTCATAACCGGGTTTTCAAATTAGATATATTTGCAAAACGATTGCCAAATAAAATTCCTTCAATTTAATATTTAAAATTTTTTTAAAACTGTGTTTTTGGAGAAAAAAAATCTTAACATCGGCCTTTGGTTTTATGTTTCTGTGGTAGACGTGACCCGTGCTGTATTCGTTGGCCTTGTTCTTGAGTCCGCCAACTGTTCGTAGGAGAATTTAAGATCTATGCAATTATTAAAAAAAATATCCCCAAATTTTTCTCCACCCCTAGCCCACTGTACCTTGAAAAAGGCTACATAAATATCAGAAAAAGGTACAACACCATAGAACCCAACAAAGCCTTTTGCTGCCGTTTTTGTTGGAGTTGTTGTTTTTGTTGTTGTCGTAAACAATATTTCGAAAGTCTTCTGTGAAATGCAGCAATAAAAACAAACCTAGAGACACTGAAAAGCAGCAACAACACAACAACAACGCTACAATCAGCATAAAAACGTCAACTGACTGACAATTTGTTGTATGCTGACGAAGCTTGACAATCTGCCCGCTCGCTATAGAGTTGGTAACACAAACACACACAAAAAATTGCTAAAGTTGGTCAAAAGCGTTACACACACACACAGAAACACTTAGACAAATCAGGCTGATTTGTTTTCAATGGATGAATGGATGGATGGTTGGCCCGCTACATGGATGGCTGGCTGGGATTGTAGAAGGCTTGCTGGCAGAGCACAACACACAAACAACCACCTAGAGGAGAGACCAAACAACTGACGGAAGACTGACAGTCAGCCACTAAAGTTAACGGAAGCATTAAACTACGACTACAATAGTACAGCAACAAATAGGTATGTTGAGAAATCTCCGACCGACCACCACTCACTTGCTGCACCAACGACGGCAGCTAATTCCTATTCTGCTGCTTCTCCTATTCTACCTGTTTACTACTTCCCTCCACGCACAGGTACGCTAACTAACAACTGGGTTCTTTTGAGCTTGTTGGTGTAGTGTTGGAGCTAAAGCTGGCTAGTGTTGGGCCCACAGTTGTTGTGAGTCGCCATCGCCAACACTACCATCATCATTATTATTATTATTTACATAGTACGGATACCGTTATAAGCTATTTTTACCCATGGCCTAAACCTAAACAACAACAACAGAAGCACCCAGCAAAACAAGGCTTAAATACAAAATGTATGTGTGTGTGTGTTTGTTATGGCTTAAAGCCTACAACAACAATGAAAGTGATCATAGAAAACCTACAAATGTCTCTACAGTAACTTGAAATCCCAGCTACAGACAGGAGATCCATGGAGAGCGTGTGGACGGGGGGCATAGCACTGGCGGTGGGAGGTTGCACAATACGATATCCAACCACGTAGCCGTTGTCGTCTTCATTGGTATTTTAATTCTTGCCAGAGGAGCGTGAGGGGATATCACTTTAAAAGGCTTTTGCTAGCCAGCTCATTATCTTCTTCTATTTCTCATAAGTCTTCTTGTTGACGTCGTCGCCGTCATTATCATTGGTGTTGTTGTTGTTGCTGTTGATCTTTATGAGGATGATCATCATTATGATGAAGAAGAAAAATGTAAATAAGTCTTAGTTTCTCCAACGAATGAGATCATCTTTAGGCAGTTAAACCAGGAAAGATCTCTAAAGTTATGGAATCCTAAGAAAATAGTTTAGTAAATAAACAACAAACGGACGGACGTACGCGATCACAGATACAGATAGAGATCTTTCATACGCCTTAAGTTAAAGTTTACGGAGTAGAGAAGATCACTTAAAAGATTTCATTTCGTAAACATACAGAGAGTAGCAACTATTACTTAGTTGTACTCGTAGGTATTCTCTCACTCTCTCTCTGGCTCTCTTGGGATGTGAGAGTAATAGTATACGTTTTCTATTTCAAAACTTGTGGTGATCATAACATTTGAACAAGTGTGATTTGTTTAAAGCTTTAAATTAATTTATTGGTTCCTCATTAGAGTTGCCAAGTGTTTGAGGAGAGGGTAAGAGGATCGGTCGGTCGAAGGTACAGTTTTCAATTATGACCTGGCATGAATACAAGTGGGGAGGGGGTGGGATGATAGTAAAAACTTCAAGAACAATATTGAGCTCATCTAAAACATTAAGATGAGACTTAAAGTAAAGTACGATACAGATTTTGATGTCATACGATGGCATATCTTCACAGAATGGATCAAATGATCAATGGATCGAAGTTTTGGACTAAGGAAATTTCTTTTGTAACCTCGAATGATTTCAGTTTTTTTATTAGCATAAAAAAGTAAAAGTACTTTATGGTACAATAAAAGTACTCTATGGTTCAATGAAAGTACTTTAAAGTACAATGAAAGTACTTGTTGGTATATTAAAATTTAATGTGGGAAGGAAAACAAAGGAAATCAACTGACAATTATCAAGTGCAAAAACTTCTTGGCACAAGAAAAATACTTCTAGGTAAAATAAGAAAATTTCTGGAACGATAAAAGTAATTTTGGGTACATTAAAAGTACTTGTCGCTATACTACAGGTATTTTTGGTACAACAAAAAAACTTCTTGGTACAATAAAAGTACTTTATGGTACAGGGAAGGAACTTTTTGGTATATTAACAAAAGTACTTTTGTTACAATAAAATACAATTCAAGTACTTCACGACACAAATAAAAAATTACACTCCAAATTCGAAATTATTAAGAGAAAGTACTTTTTGGTATAAGGAAAGTACTTCTGTGTAAAATATGCGAATTTCTGGAACAGTAAAAGTACTTTTGGGTACAATAAAAATACTTCTTGGTACAATAAAAGTTCTTAACGGTACAATGAAACTACTTTTTAATATATTTAAAGTACATGTCGGGACAATAAAAGTACTTTTGGTAAAAAATAGCATTTATAGCTATAATTAATGTACCTATTGGTACAATTAAAGAAATTCCGAAATTGCTTTTTGGTTAATAAAATTTAAGTACTTTTAAATAATTTGCCTGTTGATGTACTTAACAACATATTGTTACATTAAAAGTACTTTTTATTTCAATAAAATTAATTTTTAATATTTTATTGTTACACTTAAGTACTTATTGCTATCTTTAAAGTACTTTGAGTACTAAAAATTATATTTGGTACAATGAAAGTACTTTTTGTTGCATTAAGAGTAGTTGATGGAATAAATAAAGTACTTTTTGTACTATAAAAGCACTTCTTCGTACAATAAAATAAGTAAACGTATTTTTGGTAAAATGAATGTACTTATTACCCAAAAATTACTTTTTGTACAAGCAAGCACTCTTTTGACATTAAAAGTGCCTACGAAAAAACAAAAGTACTTTTAGTCAAAAAAAAAACAAATAATTGCAAATAAGCAGTTATGTTGTCAAAGTTGCCAAAAAGTACATTCATTGAACCAAAATTTACTTTTCTGTGCCTAAAAAGTACGGTAAAAAAAAGTACTTTTTGAGACAATAGAAACACTTATTGGTTCAGCAATAGTACTTTTATAGTACCAAAAATACTTTTATTGTGCATTTTGGTGCATTATTAACTTGCGATACACTTTTAATCTAAAAAGTACTTTTCGTACATAAAAGAACTCTTTTGACATTAAAATTAATTACGGAAAAAGCAAAAGTACTTTTTGCGTATAAAACAAATAAGTACCAATAAGTACTTTAGCTTTCAAAGTTGCCAGAAAGAACATTTAGTGTTGTTGCCAAAATGTACTTTTCTGTGCCCCCAAAGTACTTGTCGGAAAAAAATTACTTTTTGAGACAATGGATATACTAACTAGTACAACAAAAGTACTTTTATAGTACCAAACATACTTTAATTATACCAAAAAGTGTTTTGATTGTTCCGCCAAGTACTTTTTGTACACAAAGTACTTTTATTGTACCAAAAATACTCTTATTGTAAATTTTGATGCATTGTTGTACTAAAGTACTTATTTTATTTATTGGCAAAAAGTACTTTTATTTTTCCGGTAAATTCTTTTAATGTCGAGAGGGTACACATTTTATCCAAATAGTACTTTTTGTACAAAAAAATATATTTCGTACAAAAAATTAATTTTTGTACAAAAAAGTACCCTCTCGACATTAAAAGAATTTACCGGAAAAATAAACGTACTTTTTGCCAATAAATCAAATAACTACTTCAGATGTCAAAGTTGCCAAAAAGTACATTTAGCGCTCCAAAAAGTATTTTCATTGATCCAAAAAGTAATTTTCTGTGCCTAAAAAGTACTTGGTGGAATAAAAAATGTACTTTTTGAGACAATGGAAATACTTAGTGGTATGAAAAAGTACTTTTATAGCACCAACAATACTATTATTATACCACAAATTGTTTTTATTGTTCCGACAAGTACTTTTTGTACAAAAGTACTTTAATTTACCAAAAAGTACTTGGAAAGCATTTTTGGTGCAATAGAATTTCTTGTCGGAAACAACGACGACAAAAGTACTTTTATTGTACTAAAAATACACTTATTATACTATTCGGTTTGCTAAAAGTACTTTTTTTGGATTAAATAATGTACTTATTGGTGAAACAAAAGTACTTTTAATGGTCCGACAAGTACTTCTAAGTACTTTTTGTATAAATAGTACTATAATTGTACCAAAAAGGAAAAACAAAAGTACTTTTTAGTACAATGAAAGTACATCATTACAAGTACTTGTCGGAACAATAAAAGTAATTTTTGGAATAATTTAGTTACTTGTTGGTACAAAAAAAGTACTTACATTGTACTAAAAATACTATTAATGTACCAAAAAGTACTTTTATTGGTCCAACAAGTACTTTCAGGTATATAATATTGTATATAATATATAATATTTTATTGTACTTTTTTAAGAAGATAAGGTTCTTGTTTTATACAAAAATTTTAAAAAATTTAGTATCAATAATATATGTTTTCCTACATTTCCCCGAATCCTTGTACCGCATCGATTTTTCTACAACAGATACAATACAATATTTATTTTTCTAGGTCACAATTTCAAACTCATCTATAAATCTGTAAGTTAACACAAAACAAAACAGACACACAAAACAAATGGATTGCGAAAGTTCATAAACCCTGTCATGTTAAAACTCGGAACTCCGGGAAGAAGATGACGAAACAAACCCACATCCACACACACGCAAGCATATTATGTACGAAAGGAAGATGAGGCGCTAGAAAGCAAACAAACATAAATGGCAACAACAACATTCATTAACACTAGTCGTCGCAGCAGCGTGACACTTGTTGCCCCCTTCTAAACACACTCTCTAACTACATACATACAACATGCAAGTACACACAGATACAAATCAAACACACTCTCAACGCGGAGCATAAACATATGTATAGGTACATATGGCGATTACGTCGTCGCTAACGCTGGACATTAGTTAAACTTTCATAGGTGCTGCGCTCTCCTTCTTAGCGATCTACAGCGATGAGCAGCGATGAGTGCCTGCTGCCAGGGAGTTGAGAATCACAAAAAGAAATCAACAATACCAATACACATACATTGAAAATGTATCTGTGTAAGAAATTAAATATTTATGGTTGCGGTGGATACTCAGGGGGAGAATGCTGCCTACACTCGCAGAGAAGACCGAGAACGAGTGAGAGAGAGAGAGCGTGGCATACCAGGGGATGACATAGTTCGCTCGCAAGAGCATAGACATTTATGGTTGCCGTGTTTGTGGGCCGTTTTGTAGGGATGGGGAGAAGATCGCCGTCGAAACGGACGCGATGTTGTAACTGTTGTTACCTTCTCATAGTACTTGTTGTTTTAGCTTTTTGTTTTTCTTCTTTACTTGTTGCCTTTTATGCTTTAGTTTTCTCAGCCTGCAGCAATGGTGGTTAGTTCTCCGGGTTTCTAATGTTGGGGCTGCACAGTGGGTGAAAATGGCAAGAATTTAAAAAGTAACTTGGGCTCACCTCAGTGCTGATATCATTATTATAATATTGTTAATGTTTACTTTTTATTTTATTTATTTTATTTATTTTATTTATTTTATTTATTTTATTTATTTTATTTATTTTATTTATTTTATTTATTTTATTTATTTTATTTATTTTATTTATTTTATTTATTTTATTTATTTTATTTATTTTATTTATTTTATTTATTTTATTTATTTTATTTATTTTATTTATTTTATTTATTTTATTTATTTTATTTATTTTATTTATTTTATTTATTTTATTTATTTTATTTATTTTATTTATTTTATTTATTTTATTTATTTTATTTATTTTATTTATTTTATTTATTTTATTTATTTTATTTATTTTATTTATTTTATTTATTTTATTTATTTTATTTATTTTATTTATTTTATTTATTTTATTTATTTTATTTATTTTATTTATTTTATTTATTTTATTTATTTT
Organism: Muscina levida; assembly: GCA_964034835.1. Taxonomy (NCBI): domain Eukaryota; kingdom Metazoa; phylum Arthropoda; class Insecta; order Diptera; family Muscidae; genus Muscina; species Muscina levida. The sequence continues at coordinate 17,623,050 of OZ035880.1, read as the reverse complement.
ATTTATTTTATTTATTTTATTTATTTTATTTATTTTATTTATTTTATTTATTTTATTTATTTTATTTATTTTATTTATTTTATTTATTTTATTTATTTTATTTTATTTATTTTATTTATTTTATTTATTTTATTTATTTTATTTATTTTATTTTTTTTATTTATTTTATTTATTTTATTTATTTTATTTATTTTATTTATTTTATTTATTTTATTTATTTTATTTATTTTATTTATTTTATTTATTTTATTTATTTTATTTATTTTATTTATTTTATTTATTTTATTTATTTTATTTATTTTATTTATTTTATTTATTTTATTTATTTTATTTATTTTATTTATTTTATTTATTTTATTTATTTTATTTATTTTATTTATTTTATTTATTTTATTTATTTTATTTATTTTATTTATTTTATTTATTTTATTTATTTTATTTATTTTATTTATTTTATTTATTTTATTTATTTTATTTATTTTATTTATTTTATTTATTTTATTTATTTTATTTATTTTATTTATTTTATTTATTTTATTTATTTATTTATTTATTTTATTTATTTTATTTATTTTATTTATTTTATTTATTTTATTTATTTTATTTATTTTATTTATTTTATTTATTTTATTTATTTTATTTATTTTATTTATTTTATTTATTTTATTTATTTTATTTATTTTATTTATTTTATTTATTTTATTTATTTTATTTATTTTATTTATTTTATTTATTTTATTTATTTTATTTATTTTATTTATTTTATTTATTTTATTTATTTTATTTATTTTATTTATTTTATTTATTTTATTTATTTTATTTATTTTATTTATTTTATTTATTTTATTTATTTTATTTATTTTATTTATTTTATTTATTTTATTTATTTTATTTATTTTATTTATTTTATTTATTTTATTTATTTTATTTATTTTATTTATTTTATTTATTTTATTTATTTTATTTATTTTATTTATTTTATTTATTTTATTTATTTTATTTATTTTATTTATTTTATTTTATTTATTTTATTTATTTTATTTATTTTATTTATTTTATTTATTTTATTTATTTTATTTATTTTATTTATTGTCCTTGTTTTAAAAATATTTCAGCCTCTATCGTTCTTACTTTTCACCCATTGTGCGCCGATGTCGCTGCTGTTACTCACATTGTTGCTGCTGCTGTCTAGGAATTAATTTCAATCAAGGAAAACCCCATTTGCGGCTCTATTGCACGAAACTGAAACTGCCAACGTTGTGGCAGTAAACTTTAGCTTTTAGATTCCATTGACGCTGTCGCTGCTCTGCCGTCTGTCGGCAGTGAAGCTTAAAAAGGGTATCTATCTAGCCAACTATCTATACATCCACTGGCCGTAGCAGACAAACAACCGGCCGGAGATTCACTAACACTTTAACAGTAACTCCAAAAACAAAGCCAGCTAGCATTTGGCTCAGATAGATTGGACCCTAATGAAACTTTTAGGCCACGCTAATATCTATTAGATGCTCACTGAGCTGAGCTTAGCTAAGACGTTGTTGTCGCTGTTTGTTTTTTTTTCTCACTGTTTCTAGAAACCTTTGCCTCGGACCAAACTCCTCTACACCCCTGGCTTACGCTCAGCCCCTTTGGTATTAGATAACTTTTGGGTAAAAACCACCTTGTTCACGAGCGAGTAGTATCCAGTATGATGTGGATGTGTGGTGTTGTTGTATATCCGCAGCTGTTTGTCTCTGTATCTTTGCCTTTGAATCTTTCGCATCTCATCTTTGGTATTTTGTTGTAGCTGGTTGTTGTTGGCGTTGTTGCTGCTGCCTGCTTGCCATTAGCTGTCGTTGTGTTATACATTGGCCCCAACAGCAACACTAAAGTCTTAGCTGTTAGAGCCATAGAGTCCATAGATATATATATTTTTTTTTTTGGTTTCCTCTGAGAGGGAAACGATCTTGGAGTGTGTGTGTTTGTGAAAAAGGAGAGTTTATTGCGCCGCCAACTCAACAGATCGTATGGATTCAATCGTGTGTGTGTTTCTTCTATCTTGTTTTCAAGTGTTTCCAACAAAGTTATTTTGGAGGGAAACCGTCCAAAATTGAGGTCAAACTTAATTTGTTTCTTTTGGTCGAAAATAGACGCAGAAGTTCACACACACACACAGAGGCATTCACCAAAACAAGTCCCATAAAAAGGCATATGTTAGATGGAATTTTTTTAGGATTTTTGGTAATTTTTTTCGTGGGACAACGTTTATGTTTTTGGATTTATGTGGAAATTAACATTCCCAAGTTGGAACCTAAGCTTAAGAAGGTTGAGAATGTAAGGCAAACAAACAAAAGCCTAACGAGTTGCAGGATCTAAGATTTCCAATAGTTTCTCATTCAGCGATATCCGGTTGTAATAATAGGTACAACCTATGAACGATGATGAGCCCATATAGTTTACGGAGAATTTTCCTCTCGAATACTGCCAGAACTGATTCATTCGCTTGTGTCATAACCCAGGATTCTGAACCATACATCAAAAGAGGTAAAACCAGTATCTGGTATAGCTGGATTGCCGTTCGTTGAGAAAGGGCGCTGTCATTAAATCGCTTCCTTAGTCCCTGATAGCATCTATTTGGAAGCAGGATTCTTGCTCGAGGCTGACGCTATTAGTTCAATAGATGTCGCAGCCTAGGTAGATCAAAATCATCTACCACTTTTAAATTATAGTTGCCAACGTTCATGCAGCGTCCCAAACAATTACATTCTTTGTTGGTTGAAACTTATAATTTCGTTTTGTCTTCGTTCACCGCTAGACCCATTTTTTGCCAATTGCTTCTGTATACCAGAGAAGGCTGCAGTCACATGTATAAAAGCTGCACTCACAGCCCTCAGTTTTTGCCCGTCATCAGAGTACGCTAATAGCTTTTGGCTTTTGTGGAATATCGTACCACTCGTGAACAATCCAGCTTTGCCCATTATCATCATCACTATATTGAAGTGGTTACACGTTAGACTGTCGCCTTATTTTAGGCCTAGTCTGGTATAGAATCGCTCCGTAAAGTCGTTGCCAATCTTTACCGAAGACTTCGTGTTAGTCAGCGTCATTTCGCAAAGTCGTATCAACTTCGCTGGGATACCAGACTCAGCCATGGCTTTGAGTAATTTCTTCCGTATCGAGCAGTCAAAGGCAGCTTTGCAGTCTACGAAAATATGCTACGTGTTGATCTGATCCTCTTGGATCTTTTACAGGATTTGCCATAGTGTCTGATCAGTTGTTGATATGCAGCGATCAAATTAAATAACTTTTTAGTCTTTCACATAGCAAACTCGATAGGACCTTATATGCGATGGGTGAAAAGCTGGTCCCGCGGTAGTTGGATCACATTTTTCATGACACAGAATATAATACGTTTAGATTCCAATCATAGGAGTTGGTGCATGCTCGTTATCAGCTCATCGCCACCGGACTTAAAGACTTCCGCCGGATGTCCGTCGGCACCGGCTGCTTTAAAATTTTTCAGCTGCGTTAATGCTCTTCTTACCATGGTTTGACTTAGTGGTGAGCTACCTAAGCCGTCGTAGTTAATTGGTGTGATACCTTCACGTGCGCAGCCTTTCAGAACCAGCATTCACTGGAAGTGCTTTCTGCATATATGCATCATACTCTGCGTATCTGTAACAAGATTTCCATTCGTGTCCTTACCGAAGGGGTGCCCAGTATAGGGGAATCTTTTGCTTTTACTTTCTGGTAGAAATTGCGGACCACCTCTTTCCTTATACCTCTATATTCTCATTCTTCCGTTCCTTTATCGGACGTATTTTTCGCTAAAATTGTTAAATGTTACCAGTTTTACTGCTTCGTTGTGCCGTCCTCTAACTGTGTTTCGGTAACGTCAGAAGTAGAGGCGTGGTGTCAGTATGAGTTGGGAATGGTGGTTGGTGTAGGTAGCTGCTATCTCTGGGGTTTGCAGCTTCGCGATATCCAGCTTACTTTGTGATTGGTTACGTACGTCCACTCCATATAATGTTCCTTGAAGCTGAGAAGCTGACCAGCCTTAACCCGTTGCTGTACATGTTATTAGGTAGGCTGAAGAATACGAACGATGAACCAAGAACATATTTTCTTTCTATTTTGGCATTAAAATCTCCCAGGACAATTTTAATGTTGTAGCCAGGGCAGCGCTCTTATGTTTCCTGTTGTTGTTGTTGTAGCAGTATATGTGTCTTGTTGTTCATTAGTGTTAATTGGTTTGCCTTGTTTGGAATTTCCTGCTGTGTTTGTTTCCAGGCCAAGAAAGAGGCTATTTTCCATTGGGTGGGTTCAAAAAGACCTAGGAACAAGCTGAGTTGGTTTGGCAGGGCAGTTGAACACGTGAAGTGTATGGTGTAGTCCCTCGTTGCAAGCGGGACAGGTATTCGACGTTTTGCCATCAATTCTTGCTCAGTACAAATTGAGGCGATTAAACCAGCCAGATGTTAGTTGGGCCAAAACAACTCTTGCCTACCGTGATAATACCTCTTCCTCCGAAGCCCCTGAAAAAGGATGTTCTGCGAGCACGACTTTCACTCTGTACTTGTTTACGGCTTCGACGACTGCGTCCGAGTGAATGTCCGCTAATCCTACCTGAAATGCTCTCTCTTGTAACGTTGGACCTCGCGCTCTAGATCATGAAGGTCTTCCATGGACTGTGTGGGGGGCGTGGGAGCCTATTCAAAACAAACAAACAAAAGAGCCTAAAACGTGACAAGTTCCCCTATACGATACTTACTATCTTCAAATCGATATTAAATTATTATGGCATGTAACTTGATAAGTTCTCAGAATTGAGTCCCAAATCAATGAGCTGAAAAATGTTGTACTGTGTAATCAGTCCTCTTTGGCTTAGAACAAAAATTAGAAAATTAAAGTAAATTCCTTAACAGGAAACTCGTAAACATTAATGGATTGGGCAGCAAAGGACTACCTTGGTGGACAACAATTAGGTCCTTCTTGTTCGCCTATTTAAACTGTCACGTAACTTAGCGTGCATACTGCCTCCACACTTAAATTTTTGATCTTAAAAACCGTTTGACCTTCCCTATTAAATTTATTTGCCATACCACAACTCACCACCTGTTGCTCACTTCGCTCAACAATGTCAGCCAACAGATGTGCGTGACTTTAAAAAGCTTTCTCGCTTATGTCGGCCGCGTTAGAAATCAATATAGCCATGAAGAAATTAATACTTTCGTTAACTTAAAATTCATTCATATTAACGTATAAATATAAACGTTGACTAAGACGTAGTATGAGAGTATCTGAATCTGGCTGGTTGTCCGTCCGTACGAACGTCTCTCCCCCCCCTCTAAACTGCTGGTCACCCTTCCTACCAGCAAGAAAAACAATAAAGTTTCTTCTAAGTTCCTTTTTGTTTGGCTGTTTAGTCACCTGAATCACACAACAACAAAACCTGTTTGGAACTTAACTAAACTTAGCTAAATAACGCGCAGCGGCAATAGAGAAACCCAACGCAGTTTCCATCTTAGCCAGCCAAGTCAGCACAGGGATGGATAATGGTAGATGATAGAAGGAAGGTTGGACACAACGAGGGATGGCTGCTAGGGAAGGGGAGTGCGGTGAGACGGTTGTAGACTAAAAAGAAACGTTAAATAACATTGTCATTAGAATCCCACACATTGTGAAATCACCTTCAAACCACAAATGAACGCAGCGGTGGACGATGAAGCACACCAGCAGGTTAGGGGAGCGGAGGAGGTCAGAAGTATTAAAAGTGATACTTTACGAAACTTTAGAGTTTGGAAAACGACGTAATGGTAGATATGTATATGCCATGAATGATCTTAGAAGAAACCAAAAACGCCATCACAGAAATGAAAATCCAGCCAACATCTATCCATCCATCTAGTCTCAAGCTAGCAGCAGCAGTCATCCGTACATTCATTGTCGTCAACATGTGGTGGTACAACAGCAGCGCACTAACAATAGTCAAGACGTAGTACCAGCAGCAGCAACAGCAGCTCCAACCACCACCGCCGCCGCCACTTGAACTAAAGACATCGTGAGACAACAACATGAAACGAAACGAAACCCCCACGCACGCAATTTGTTGCTCAATGAACCAGCAACCAGCCAACAACCACCGACTGAAATGACAGCAACAACGACAACAACAACACCAATCAAGTATCATTGTCAAATACTGGTACTACTTGGATTTCCAACATGAAAACAATAGCAATTTGTTTTGGAATCTTGTAAAATCTATTAAAGATTCTCATTCATTCATTCAATCGTCGTTCGTACGTTTGTTCGTTCATTGATTCTTCATTGAGAAGGAAAAGCAAAAACATGTAAACTGTGAAATCTATCTGGCCTCGACTTAAGTTGTTGGTTGTAAGAGACCCAACCAAAAAAAAACACACACACACACACAAAAAGCTTCCAGATGGCGGACATAAAAGTTTAATGATGCCATTCGTCGTCATCGTTTGTCGTCTCCGCCATTGCTGCAGTTGTCATTGTCGTTGTGGCGCGCGCATAATATCACTAACAGGAATTTAGAAATGTTGTAACTTTAAGGCGTTGAAAGTGAATGAGTGGGGGCTGCTGAGGCCGTATGAGCTAATCATACAAGCAAGACATAAAGGAAATAGTTTTCATATGATCATAGCATAGAAAAATTAAGGTCATCATTCCTTTCGCGGGGACGCCTACAACCAAATAACAATGTTGTAATAGAGAGAGGGAGGGAGAGAGAGAGCTGGAGGAAGGGAGAGAGAGAGAGTCTACGATGATGGTTTAAGCCTATTTGTGGATATCATAGATGATGCAAGTTATGAAGTAGTTCATTTAAAAGGGACTGCCATGATCTACAAATTAGGCTAAACAGCAATAAGTTTTAGGAATCTTACACAGTACAACACATGATTTTGGGACTCAATTCTGAGAACTGCACGTGAAAGTAGCCCCAAAAAGAAGAAGTTCTGCATTATTCGTTTTGTCAAGTTACATATCATAATAATTTAATACCGATTTGAAGTTAGTAAGTATCGTATAGGGAAATTTGTCACGTTTTAGGCTCTTTTGTTTGAAATAAGATGAACGTTTGACATGTAGTCTTATGTGGCAAGTTAACTGGCTTTTGTTTCGGGGACTTTCTGTCAAGTCACTGTGCGGTAGTAGAATTACCTAACATATCAACGGCAGAATTCAGTTCATTTAGTAAAATTAAAAAATATCGGGAAATAGTGATCGACAATCTCTGACGATTGAGCTAGCCACCGACCTTTAGGTCTTATACTGGCTATGATAACAGAAAAAAAGTAACAAACGGAACCCACCAGATGTTGACGACACTCACACACGTAATTTGGAAGATACGGTCTCTCTATAGAGGAGGTGCCACTACCCGACTGGCAGATGTCCTCAAAAAAAATACGAGACCAACACCAACGATATTCAGGAGATGGAAAGGACAGGAATGCTCGCGACTTAAAAATTGTGACATCTACTACTGCTGTCAAGAGAAAAAGCAAGTATTTGCATGTGGATTTGTAATTAGCCAGAGCCTATGACATCTTGTCTCCAGAAGTCGCATCAAAGCAAATAATTTCCTAATCACGCTGATTTATTAACATGCCCGGACTATAAAGGCAATGAGATTAAAGATGCATTCTACGAGTGCCTACAGGAAATATCAGCCACCATCCTGTGAATAGTCTCCCACCCCCAGCATACAGGTCAGGAAAGTCCTTCATGATCTAGAGCGCGAGGTCCACCGTTACACTAGAGAGCCTCTAGATCAAAGAGCATTTCAGGCAGGCTTAGCGGGCATTCACTCGAATGCAGTCGTCGAAGCCATGAACAACTATAAACTGAATGTCGTACTCGGGGAACACCCTCCATCAGTGGTTTCGGACGAAGAGGTATTACCGCGGCAGACAAGAGTTATTTTGGTCCAACTAAGATCTGGCTAGTGTTGCCCCCTAAATTCGTACTTGGCAAGAATTGATGGCAATAGGTCGAATACCTATTCCGCTTCCAACTAGGGACCACAACACACACTTCACATGTTTAGCTGCCCTACCAAACCTCTCTTTGGATCTTTGGATCCACCTAATGAAAGTGCTCTCCTTCCTTGGCCTGGAAACAAACCCAGCAGGAAATACCACACAAAGCGAACCAATTAACACCTAATGGACAACAAGACACATATACTGCTACAACAACAACAACGGGAAAGAACGACCGCCTCCCTGTCCACGACATTAGATTGCGACTGGAGATTTTAATGCCAAAATATTAAGGGTATATGTTCTTGGTTCATTGATCGTTAAATTTAGCCTACATCGCAATACATACCACAAAGGGTTAATGCTGGATAGCCTCGCAGCGGCAAGGAACATGGTATGGAGTGGAACAAGATATCAGCATAAAGATATCCATGAGGCAACTTGGTAAGCCTCCCATCACAATACCAAAATTCAAATTTATCATAAGGTAATCGATGGCAGACATGCATCTAGTGTAAAGGAAGTGTGCGTGATCTGCGGTGCTAACATTGATTCGAATCATTACCTTGTTGCAACTAAGGTCCGCCCAAGGTTACAGCAGAACGAACAACGCACGTAACCAATCACAAAGCAAGCTAGACACCGTGAAGCTGCAAACCGCAGAGATAGCCACTGCCTACACTAACCAGCACTCACAACTACTACGATACGACCCCCCCCTACTTCTGACGTTCTCGAAACATAGTGATAGCACAACGCGCATTTCATGGCAACCGCCGCATCATTCCTGTTTGGATATGACAAATGGCGTTTTGACGCATCCTGGTACGATGAAGAATGTCGCATAGGGTCTGAGTAAAAGGATGCTGCTTACAGGACAACGCTATAGTCAATTGTTACCCGGGATGTTAGGGGACGGCACAAGGAGACACTAAAACAATTACAGTAAACAATTTGAGCAAAAAATACGTCCGATAAAGGAACGGAACGTTAAGGATATAGAGGTACAAGAAACGAAAATTCTACCAGAAATTAAAAGCAAATGGTTCCCCCATACTGGGCTCCCAAGTCCGGTGGCGATGAGCTGATAACGAGCATGAACCAGCTCCTACGAACAAGTACATACTATATGATAGGAATCCACGCGTATTATGTCCTGTGTCCGGAAAAAGGTGATAAAAGTATGTCCTTTAGTTACCGCAGGATCAGCCTTTTAATCATCGCATATAAGGTCCTATCGGATTGTACTATGTGAAAGACTAAAGCCACGGTTATCCAAGCCTTATCACTGGGGCGTTAGACGTGGAAATCAACAGCTGACCAGGTATTCACACTGCGGCAAATCCTGGAAAATTCTTAAGGGAAACAAATCGACGACACGTACCGAGTTCTCGTCGACTATAAAGCTGCCTTCGACAGCCCCATACTGCGGTAATTGCTTGAAGCCATGGCTTAGTTTGGTATTCTTGCGAAGCTCATACGCCTTTGAGGACTGACGGTTACTGACATGAAGTCTTCAGTAAAGATTGGCAAGGACCTTACGTAGCCATTCTATACCAGACGAGGCCTAAAACAAGACCCGCAGCTATCGACTGATGGTGTCTACCTCATCAGCGTATGCGAGTAGCATGTGGCTTTTGTTAAATATCGTGCCACTCGTGTTAACTGCAGCTTTCCTCATTATCATCTCCATCTCTATGTTGAAGAGGTCACACGATAAGCCGTAGTCGTGTTTTAGGCATCGTCTGGTATAGAATGCCATCAGTCGAAAACTGCGGGATGTGACTGCAGCCTTCTCAGGTATACAGAAGGAATTAGCGAAAGTGGGTCTAATGGTGAATGAGAACAAAACAAAGTTATTAGTTTCAACGAAAAAAGAATCTACTCGTTTGCGAAACTGCGTGAACGTTGACAACTATAATTTCGAGGTGGAAGATAATTTTATTTACCTCGACTCCGCCATCAACAAAAAAAAATAATGTTAGCCTCGAGATTCGGAGAAGAATCCTGCTTGCTAATAAATGCTACTGCGGACTAAGCAAGCGATTTAATGACAGAGTCCTCTCTCGAAGAACGAAAGTACTGCAATACCAGATACAGGTTCTATCTGTGTGGTTTAGAATCCTGGATTATGACATAAGCGGATGAATTGGTTCTGGCAGTATTCATATGGTCCAATCATTGGTAACGGAGTGTATCAGCTTCGTATGAATCATAAACTGCACGAACTGTATACACAGCATTCCTCAACGGAGGATAAAAATGTTGATCCATGTAGTCATCGCAAAATATGCCATTCTTTAAGATTTGAATCGGATCTAGTCTTAAATAAATTAGATTGGAAACCATTAAGATTTCTCTCCACCCATGAAAACTAAATTGGGAAGACAACATGAAATTGAAAATCTGTCTACTATTATCTCTATACGTCTACAATTTCAAGCCATCTCCGAACCCCAAGGGTTTGCTGATCTTCAACTCGAATTCATTAAGCTTTTTCCTTTGCCCACCTTTCTGGGAACGCTTCAACATTGTTGTGCCGTAAGAAACCCATAAACGAATTCCATTAACATGTTCCCATAAAACCACGGAAGACGCATGTCTTCGTAATGAAGTTTAACATCTATGTACGGGGCTAAAGTAGATCCGTCCGTCTGGCGCAATTCCTACAACGGAGAAACCAAAGTTTCACACGTGAAACCCTTTTTTCCTCGTCATTCTACATAACAAAACTACAACTGCAACAACAAAAACAAAAACAAATTATAAAATACTAAATTATAAATTACAATTTACCACTACAAACACACACACACACAGTGATAACGAGAGGAAGAAGCCGAAGCAAAAGGAAAACCAGGAGAAATGAAGGGAATGAAGGAGAAGGAAAAAAAATGATCATTAGACACGACATCCATTTATAACGACGACTGCGACGAAACACAGGGAGCAAGCAGAAAAAAAGCCAACAATTACAGGGAATTTCTCAAACGCTGATTATACGGGTGGAAAACCTGTGAAGAAATCCGTGGCTTCAGTAGAGTGCAGTGAGGGAGGGGGTGAAAAGAGTGTTTAAGAAAGAGTAGCTACAGAGTGTCAGTGTGGTAGAAGAAACAAAATTTAGAGCACGCAAATAACACTTGTTGGCGGCAATAGCAGGCAGCGGCTCCCATAATAAACAAATTACGATAATGAACACAAATCTAATACGATTCAAATGATCGTCACTCACGCTCGCTCGCTCACAATGGCTCTCTCTCTCTCTCTTTCTGTATCTGTACTGATAACGGCCGGTAAATAAGACTTTCTCTGGGGTACTCAAATATCTCTAGCCAGGTCGCTACTAAGTTTTATAGCAAATAGTAGTGATCGTGCTGATCGTATGTAGTACCAGCCCTATCTAAGCCCTGTCAGTGTTGCCAGCTTTAGGGATGGGGAAATGAAAAGCGTTAATCTTGTGTGAGGATATGCTAAAAGTTAATGTCGAGTTTAAAGCATATTTTATAAAATGATAAAATTTTCCTAAAAATTAAGCAAATAAAACACAAAAGTTTTATTACATGAAACTCAAGTGAACTGACTTATACAAACGCTCACCCTATGTATGAAATTGTTTAACTCTCTAGCTATTGATCTCATATCGTGTTAGTTGCATCCCTTTTCTTTTAACCCCCTCAATTGGCCATCTTATAAATGACCCCAAAGGGTCATTTACGGTACCAACTGAGAATCAAAGACAAAATCCATAAAAATAAAATATTATCATAGATAATGAAAGAAATTATTGGAAAATTTCCGATTTTAATTCGTAAGCCAACATTCAACAAACGTTTACTTACTTACTTACAGGACCTAGCCAATGCAACCGCTGCACCTTAATGCACCTGACCACATCAATGTCAGTGTATAGCTCATAATTCATAGACGTCGATACTCTTGTTTACTTAGTCCGTAGTAGGATTTTGTTAGCAAGCAGGATTATTTTCCGGATTTCGAGGCTGACATAATTTGTTTTGTTGATGGTGGAGCCTAGGTAGATAAAATTATCTACCACCTCGAAATTATAGTTGTCAACGTTTACGCAGTTTCCCAAACGAGTAGATTCTTTGTTCGTAGAAACTAATAACTTCGTTTTGCTCTCGTTCACCATTAGACCCATTTTCGCTGATTCCATCTGTATATCAGAGAAGGCTGCAGTCACATCCCGCAGTTTTCGTCCGCTGATGACGTAGACATCAGCGAGTAGCATGTGGCTTTTGTTGAATATTGTGCCAATCGTGTTTACTGCAATTTTCCTCATTATCATATCCACCACTATGTTGAAGAGGTCGCACGACAGGCCGTCACCTTGTGTTAGGCCTCTTCTGGTATAAGGCCCTTACCAATCTCACTGAAGACTTCGTATTCCACCAAAGACGTATCAGTTTCGGTGGAATACCAAACTCAGCCATGGCTTCGAGTAGTTTCTGCCGTATGGGGACAACTTACAAGACAACTTAATACTCGACGAAAAGATGGTACGTGTCGATCCGTTTCTCTTGGGTCTTTTCCAGGATTTGCCAAAGTGTGAATATCTGGTCAGTTGTTGATTTACCAGGTCTAAAGCAACACTGATAAGGCCCAATTAGGTTGGATTACACTGGTTTTAGTCTTTCACATAGCACACTCGACAGGACCTTATATGCCAAGGGTAAAAGGCTGATGCATCACACTTGGATGACCTTTTTTCAGCACAGGACATAATACGCTTAGATTCCAATCATCGGGCATGCACTCATTAAGCTGGTGCATGCTCGATATCATCTCCTCGCCACCGGACTTGAAGAGCTCTCCCGAAAGTTCGTCGGCATCTGCTGCTTTATTACTTTTTACCCGGGATATTGCCCTTCTTACCACGGCTTGACTTGGTGGTGGGCAATTTAAGCCGTCATCGACAATTGGTGTGATACCTCCACTGCCTTCAGGAACCAGCAGTTGCTGGAAGTGTTCTCTCCATATATGCAGCACACTCCGCGTATTTGTAACCAGATTTCCATCCTTGTCCTTACAGGATGTGAGCCCATTACCTTAGCCTTTTGCTTTTACTTTCTGGTAAAATTTTCGGGCCTCACCTCTATCCCTGTATCGCTCTAACTATATCCTCGTTCTCCGGTTCCTTCAACCGACGTTTTTTCTCGCTTAAATAGCTGTCTCGCCTGTTTTACTGTCTCCTTGTGCCATTCTATAACAGACCGGGTTACAATTGGCTGTAGCGTTGCCCTATAAGCAGTGCCATGTTTCTCAGACGCTATGCGACATTCTTTATCGTACCAGGATTCGTCTGAGCGCCGTTTTTCATATCCTAGCACCGTTGTTACGGCGGTTGCCATGGAATGCGCAATATGCTGCCACTGTGTATCGGAAACGTCAGATGTAGAGGCGTTGTGTCGTAGTAGTTGGGATAGCTGGTTGGAGTAGGCAGTGGCTATCTCCGGGGTTTGCAGCTTCCAGCTTTCTTTGTGTTTGGTTACTTGCTTTCTTTACTCTGCTCAATCTTGTGCGAACCTTGGCTGCAACCAGGTAATGATCCGAGCCAATATTAGCACCACGGATCACATGCAGGTCGATGAAACTAGATGCATGCCTTCCATCAATTACCACAAGATCAATTTGATTTTTGATGTTTTGATCAGGGGATATCCAGGTTGCCTTGTGGATATCTTAATGCGGGAATCTGGTTCTACTCGCTACCATGTTTCTTTCCGACGCGAAGCTAACTAGTCTGAATGCGTTATCGGAGGTGTTGTTGTGCAAACTGCATTTTCCGACTGCTGAACCAAGAGCATCTTCCCTTCCTATTTTAGCATTAAAATCTCTCAGACCAATTTTAATGTCATGTGCAGGGCAGCGGTCATATATTTCCTCAAGGCGCTCATAGAATGCATCTTTAATGTCCTCATCTTTGTCTTTCGTCAGTCGGGGCGTGTACACTAGGGTGGGTCGATAAAAAAAGTTGTGCCGGTCACCCCCTAGAATGAAAGAAAATTTTAAAACGAATTCAAAAAAATTTTTTATTTTTTTTTGCCACGCCCCTTGACCCCGCGCATTGGGTTTTTTGTTTCCTGTGTCTCCATTTATAGTCCGATCGTAATGTGTGACATATCAATGTTCTTGGACTGACAACAGCTACATTTTCTTCTCTGATCACTTTTGACTCCGACGTCAAATTCTAGAAGTTTCTACTGGAATCTCATTTTTTACCCCCCTAAGTCAAATTTTTTTCGTAACGATAAAAAAGTTTTTTAAATTCCATGATATTTTCTCTTTTACAGTATATATTTTTATTTATAAACAAAAAAGTTACAGAGCTTTAAAAAATCAATTTGACGTCGCTAAAGGCCAAAGCTCATTGTTTACAAATGTTGGCGTGGTCGTATTTTGTTTTTTAAACCTCTGTAACTTTTTTGTTTATGAATAAAAATATATACGGTAAAAGAGAAAATATCATGGAATTTAAAAAACTTTTTTATCGTTGCAAAAAAAATTTGACTTAGAGGGGTAAAAACCGAGATTCCGGTAGAAACTTCTAGAACTTGACGTCGGAGTCAAAAGTGATCAGAGAAGAAAATGTAGCTGTTGTCAGTCCAAAAACATTGATATGTCACACATTACGATCGGACTATAAATGGAGACACAGGAAACAAAAAACCCAATGCGCGGGGTCAAGGGGCGTGGCAAAAAAAAATAAAAAATTTTTTTGAATTCGTTTTTAAGTTATCTTTTGATCTTGGGGGTGACCGGCGAAACTTTTTTTATTTGTATGAAGTGCGACCCACCTTAGTGTACACACTGTAAAAGTATTTCGCCCTGATGCGAATAGTGGTAATTCGGTCACGTACAGGGTTAAACCGCGAGACCAAATGTCGAAGTCTCTTGCCGACTATGAATCCACATCCAAATTCGTGTCTTTCTGCATGGCAGCTATAAAAGATGTCACAGTCCTTTCGACGTGTGCATCTCTGTCCCGTCTATCGCATTTCCTGTATGGCGGTGATGTCAGCCTTGTATTTGTCGAATCAATTAATGACGGAAAATACCATACGGCGTGGTCGCGGCCAAGCTTTGTATGAAATTATCATTAAAAGTAAGTGTCCGAGTTTGTTTTTTCTCATCATAGAAATGATTACGATATTCAATTCAATTGCAAGTGATTTGTTTATAGTAGAAAAAAAGGTTTAAATTATTCATCTAGTTATTGCCAAAAACGATTCAAACGAATCAGCAATAAATGACGCAAAATACCCTAAGTTTTTAAAACAATCACAAATTAAATCCTATTTCGAAGGAGTAGAAGGATAATAATTTACCCTCCATTTTGTACCGCCCTAATTTATTTCGAATACTTCCCCTATACTAAAATTTTTAAAAATTTAGCATATCAACCATCAGAACATCATCAATATTTCTTGCACTCGTTTTTTTGTGAACTCCAAATAAAAAAATCAATCAATTTCTTTGATAGATCAGCACTTTCATGGAAAAGATAAAAAAAAACTGAAGGGGCGTTAACCACATGTTGCAACATATAGAGGAGAGAGGGAAAAAGAGAGAGAGAGAGAGAGAGAGAGAGAAGGAATAAACAACAAAACTCCCCTTTCATAATCAGTGAGCCGACAGCAATTACAGGATCATTAGAAAACATTAACATAAACGCTTGGAAACAGACACGCCATGCCACGCCACCACCACATCCATTCAATAAGAGCAACAATTAATCAAACACAAAAATTTTCACCACCAAGAAAAAAAAAACAAATCTGGAAAAATTATAATGACTAATGATGACTGACTCATGTATGGCGAGTGAAAATAACTAGTATGATTAAGAAGAGGCTCCTTCTTCTTGAATTAACTTAAAACATGACAATAAATTATGATTATTGATGGCAACTCTGGTTGTTTGGATAACTCTACCCACGGGGAAAGGAACTAAAAAAAAATAGTACAAAAATTGTAGTCAAGTCATCATTCCTAATGGGTGGGCTAAACCTTCCGTTTCCTTGAGTGTCATCTACAAATAAGAAATGTTATTATTATTTTTGGGAAATTTGAAAATTTATATAGGAGGTACCAGTTGGGGCAGCATTTACAAAAAAAAAGATACGCCTGTAGAACTATGAGGGTGGTTTCGGTCATTTGTATGGGGAGTACCAAAAGGGGTGTGGTAAATTTTTCGGTTGTCTGCCTAGTTGTACAAGATAGTCAAACTAACAAAATTAAATTTCCTTTATAAGATAATTGACCAAATTCAAATATCCAGCAGTTTCCCATTCGGATGTTATAAGAGGCCATTTTTTATGGGAGGTACCTTAATGGGTGGGTCTGTTCAGCCTAACTGCAATCCTAAAACTTCGTTCTGAAAAGTATTATTACTGGTAAACAGTACTATGTATTCTCAATCAGTAAAGGACTACTCGTGATAACCTAGCCACCGGCCATCCAGCCAGACGGATATTGCTCAATCGCCATAAAATGTCCTGAAATGTATTTACCTAAAGATCTTCCCTATGGGTAAGGGTATGAAAAGCTCAAGAGATAAACTTGAAATTTAATGAAATAGCAGGCACTCTACAGATGTCAACTGAAGGTGTACATCATATCATTCACGAATATTTGGGTATGAGAAAGCTCTGTTTTAAATGGGTGCCGCGCTAGCTCGCTTTTGACCAAAAACAACGACAAGTTGATGATTCGGAGCAGTGTTTGGAAATGATCAAGCGTAATTAACACGATTTTTTGCGTCGATATGTGACAATGGATGAAACAAGGCTCCATAATTTCACTACGATGTCCAATCGACAGTTATCCGAGTGGACTGCATCCGATGAACCCGCTCCAAAGCGTGGAAAAACGGAACAGTCGGCTGGCAAGGTTATGGTATGCGCATGAGATAATTTTCATTTAATAACCTTGAAAAAGGAAGGACCATCAACAGTGACTATTACATAGCGTTATTGGACCGTTTGAAGGACGAAATCGCCGAAAAACGACTGCATTTGAAGAAAAAGAAAGTGTGGCTTCACCAAGACAATGCATGTTTTCACAAGTCAGTGAAAACGATGGCAAAAATCCATGAATTGGGCTTCGCATCCGCCGTATTCTCACAGATCTGGCCCCAGCGACTATTTCCTGTTCTCAGATCAAAAGAATGCTCGCTTGGAAGAAATTTTCTTCGAATGAAGAGGTGACCGCCGAAACTGAGGCCTATTTTGAAGCAATGGACAAATCGTACTACAAAAACGGTATCGAAATGTTGGAGGGTCGCTATAATCAGTGTATCACCCTAGAAGGTAATTATGTTGAATAAAAAAAATAATTTTTTCCCTGTTATAAAACCCAATTTGCCCCATCACGTACCGTTTTCTTGGAACGCCACCTTCTTTTCTTTGATTTACTTGAATGGTAATGAAAAGTGAAGAAAGTAACTGAAAATGAAGGGGGCGTGCGTACCGAGAAAACGGTTGGCTCTTATGTAAAATACCTTCTAAATCCAAATATCACCTCCATTTTTCCCATCGCTTGCCGTGGATGATGGGGAACAATGAACCAAGTGGAGTAGGAATAACACTGTTCGGTACGAAACTCGGCCCGACACTATTCCTGCAGATTTGTATGTAAAATTGTCTCCTGAATCCGAATATAACCCCATGTTACCCCATCACGTCGGTTTTTCTGGACACCCCCTCTTTTCCTTTGATTTTCTTTAATGGTAACAAAAAGTGTAGGAAGTAACTAAAACTGAAGGGGGCGTGGATGTCCCTTCCAAATCCTTTTTATGCTTTATTTGAATGATAACAAAAAAAGGCAAGTAAGGGATGACCCGAGAAAACGGCAGTAGATGGGGAATAATGGGGGGAATATTCGAATTCAGGAGGTAATTTTGCATAAGGATCACCAGGAGAAGTGTCGGGGCTCACATTGACAAAACAAAATGGGAGGCGTCCCGTCCAAGAAAATCGGTGGGTGATATGGAACAATTCGGGGTGCTAGTCGATTTCAGGGGGTCAATTTACATAAGAATCATCCGTATTCTCAGACAACAATTTTTTCCCCTTTGCACCCCATGGTACCGCACTTCCGAGAGGTGAATCCGTCGAAATTTCAAATTGTTCACCAAGGACATTTTGCCCCGTCACAAATCAACTCAGAATAATACCCAAAACTCCCTATCAACTCATTTCATAACGATCTTGTGAAAAACTCAATTTAATGAACTAATTTTAAAAAACCCTCCAACAACGACAACAACAGCGACATAATTCTGCTCAAGGGAAAAAGATGACAACAACAATAACGAGAATCTGAAAGCTAAAAAGAAAAACTGCTGATTCTGTAAAGCAAATCACAGAAGGCAACAGTAACAGCAATGAAACAGTGTCGAATGTATTATACTTCAATCACCAGCAGCAGAAGCAGCAACAACCACGACAACAACATCAGCAACAGCAACACCCCAAAGACAACAACAACAACAATAAGAAGAAGACGAATATATGAAAAAACAAATACAGAACGAGGACAACGCTGTAACTGAAACAACCCAAGAAGAGATGATGAGGCAAACAACAAACCAAGAAACTAACCCACCACCAACAAATCGGCCAAACCACCAAACAACCAACCGACCGAACGTCTGACTGTTGCATCGAGATACCAACTACAACTACTGCAAGTAATCACAGCAACAAATGCAGAAGCAGCAGCAGCAACAACATGAACAACACCACAACGTTCAGAGTAAACCGAAGCGAGCGGAGAGCAGAGTGGGCGCAATACAAAATTGCATTGTTGTCATATTTCGTAATATGCTGAGGGCAGCATAAAATATGAATATGAATTTCGTAAAACTAAAATTGAATTGAAATTGAGAAAAAAAAAACAAAAACTTAATTAAAAACTAGCGACAACAATAACAGCAACATGAGCAATAACAATGTATGATACCTAAAGAGGAATCGGGCTGCAACAACAATGAGAAGGAGAGTCACAGTGGTAGTAACCGAATCGCCTACAGCGAACTGGTAAACACAGTGGTTTTGTTGGTTGTTGCATTAAATGCATGTTTTTATAGAAATTGTAAGCAGGAGATCTAACTAAATTTACTAACGCTCACTGTTTACATTGTTTTGCTAAGTTTTGCAATATTTAATCGTTATTTAAAAGTGGAACACATAAAATAACTTTCCTTTATACCTTGCATAACACCGTCTTTAGTCTTTCACATGGCACACTCGTCAGGACCTTATATGCTACGGGTAGAATGCTGATTCCGCGGTAGTTGGATCACATACTTGGATCAGCACAGAACGTAATACGCTTCAATTCCAATCATTGGGCATGTACTCGTTAAGCCAAACCCGTCATAGGAGCTGGTGCATGCTCGTTATCAGCTCATCGCCACTTGATTTAAAGAACTCTGCCGGAAGTCCATCGGCACCGGCGCTTTATTTTTTTCAACCGTGATGTTGATCTTCTTACCTCGGCTTGACTTGATGGTGGGCAATCTAAGCCGTCTTCCACAATTGACGTGATACTTTCATGTGCGCTGCCCTCTGAAACCAGCAATAGCTGGAAATTTTCTCTCCATATATGTATGCAGCACACTCTGCGTATCTGTAACTGGATATCCACCCTTATCCTTACAGGAGGGGAGCCCAGTACCGTAGCCTTTTGCTTTGACTTTCTGGTAAAATTTTCGGGCCTCGCCTCCTCTTATCCTATTTCTCCCGTTCCTTTATCTGACGTTTTTTCGCTTAAATAGCTGTCTCGACTGTTTTACTGTGTCCTTGTGCCGTTCCCTAACAGCCCGGGTTACAATTGGCTGTAGCGTTGCTCTATAAGCAGCATCCTGTTCCTACGACGCTATGCGACATTCTTCATTGTACCAGGATTCGTCTGAGCCCCGTTTTTCATAATCATTGTTGCGGAGATTGCCATGGAATACGCAATATGCTGCCTCTGTGTATCGGGAACGTCAGAAGTAGAGGCGTTGTGTCGTAGTAGTGGGGAGAGCTGGTTGGAGTAGGCAGTGGCTATCTCAGGGTTTGCAGCTTCGCTATGTCCACTTTTCTTTGTGTTTTGTTACTTGCGTTTTTCTCTCTGCGTAATCTTGTGCACACCTTGGCTGCAACCAGGTAATGATCCAAGCTAACGTTAGCACCACGGAACATACGCACGTCCATGACATTAGATGCATGCCTGCCATCACTTACCACATGATCAATTTGATTTTTGGTGTTTTAATTGGGGGATAGCCAAGTTGCCTTGTGAATATCTTTGTGCTGGAATCTGGTTACACTCACTACCATGTTCCTTCTTGCTGCGAAGCTAACCAGCCTAAACCCGTTGACTGACGTGTCGCTATGCAGGCTGAGTTTACCGATCGATAGACCAAGAACATTTTCCCTTCCTATTTTTGCATTAAAGTCTCCCAGAACAATTTTAATGTCGTGGCCAGGGCAGCGGTCGAATGTTTTCTCTAGGCGCTATTAAAATGCATATTTCATCTTATCGTCTTTATCTTCCGTCGGGGCATGATTACAAATCAGCGTGATGTAGAAATATTTCGCCTTCATGCGGATTGCGGCTATTTGATGACTTACAGGATTGAACCGCGAGACAAGATGTCTGAGTCTCTCGCCAACTACAAATTCACATCCAAATTCGTGTTTTTCGGCATGGCAGCTGTAAAAGATGTTGCAATATTTACTTCGCGAGCATCCTGTCCATGTCATCTCCTAGATGGCGGCTTTCCACCCATTTTATGGTGAGATTCCTACTATATCTTAGTGATTTCACAAATATTGCATGGTGAACATATTGTATAACCTCCATTTTACCTTTCAGCAATATAAATATACTATACTGATCTTCACCCTGACTTGGAATTTCTCATCACCCAGACTATGATCCCAAGATATTCCACAGTGTTAATTGAATTTTTTAACTTTTCGGATATCCAAAGAATACAGTGTCGATCCGGTATCCA
This sequence comes from Muscina levida, assembly GCA_964034835.1. Lineage (NCBI taxonomy): Eukaryota > Metazoa > Arthropoda > Insecta > Diptera > Muscidae > Muscina > Muscina levida. Next base: position 17,602,029 of record OZ035880.1, on the reverse strand, counting down.
CAACAATATTAATCGCCAAAATTTACACAACAAAACCACTGTGCAGGCTTAGGAATGAATGCAGTTTATTCAAAGGTGGGGAAAACAAAACAACTCTTATTACGAAAAAAATACAAAGTGCACTTGAGAGCTCCAAAAGCTAAACAACAAAGAGTTTTCAAAAGTATCTTAATAAAGAGGCAAAGTCGCTCGATGCTAGAGCATAAGAAAACAACAAGAGAGAATATGAGTGGGGCATGTATGGGGGGCCTTCAGCAATTAGTTAAGGGATTGATGTTTGGAGACAAAACGAAGAGAGCGCCCATTTGGGGCACACAATTTTTGCATGAGCGACTACAATACGTTGCTATTTGCTCTTCTGCGTGTCTTTATCTTCGCTTCCCGCTATAGCCCATAGAGCTTTGAACATATGACGACGATGACGATGATGATGTAGATTGTTTGGATCGTTTGTATGTGGGGGATTTTCTGTCATTTCATTTCGATTCATTTTGTTTTGCTTTTTTGCTTTAGTATGCCGTTTTGCGCCCCAATTTGTACACTGGGGGTCTCGTTTATGTCGTTTGTTTTGGTTTCGTGTTTTCACGTTTACTGCTGCAAAGTGAGCGCGTTTGCAATTACCTTCGTCGCGGCCGCCGAATATGAATCGGCACCACTTCCAAGCAATTCCCGCCGCACTTGTTAATTTTTATTTAATTTCTTTCATCCATTAAACGGTGCTCCATTCGTGTTAAACGCGCACTCACATATCCCATTTACGGCAATTCGTTCGGTGATATGGGACGAAATCTCGCAGCAGCGACAGTAAAGTGTGAAGAACATACACCACCTATAGGCAGCAAGTGAGGAGAATTGCCAATAACGTAAAGTAGATATAACATATACGCGAAAATGTCCTACGACGCCCTTGTGACAACGAGACGTTAACAAAACGAGGAGAGGCATTTGTTGGAATACAAAAAAAAAACCCGAAGACTAAAGAAATCGATCGTTCGCCGCGTAAAAAGTGAATATCTATACAAATTAAACTCTTTTGTAACATTACGTGCGGGAGTAAGTGAAATACGTAACGAAGTGTTGTAACGGTATGAAAAGTAAAGAGGATGTGAAAGGATAACCCAACGCTTAATTAGTCAATAGTTGCTTAAAAAAATCTTTAAAATTCTACAAAAAAAATTACATTTTGTGTGTGTAACAAAATACCTATATTGTGATATCATCCTTCGTCCTCTCACTTATGTCGTCCTCTCCCAATTTCATCACTGACGTGTAAAGTGTTGTGTGTTTGCCTAAGGTGCAATTAAAGAAATCGATTCTACAAAGTGTTCAGTCCTTTTTGGCGATGAAAATGGCTGTCGGTCATACGCCATGGGCGCCTCAGTGACCTAAACAACCTAAAGAGCTCATGCCTAACCTACGTAAATAACATAACCTATAAAAATATACAAATTTAAAAATATAAAAATATAAAAATATAAAAATATAAAAATATAAAAATATAAAAATATAAAAATATAAAAATATAAAAATATAAAAATATAAAAATATAAAAATATAAAAATATAAAAATATAAAAATATAAAAATATAAAAATATAAAAATATAAAAATATAAAAATATAAAAATATAAAAATATAAAAATATAAAAATATAAAAATATAAAAATATAAAAATATAAAAATATAAAAATATAAAAATATAAAAATATAAAAATATAAAAATATAAAAATATAAAAATATAAAAATATAAAAATACAAAAATATAAAAATATAAAAATATAAAAATATAAAAATATAAAAATATAAAAATATAAAAATATAAAAATATAAAAATATAAAAATATAAAAATATAAAAATATAAAAATATAAAAATATAAAAATATAAAAATATAAAAATATAAAAATATAAAAATATAAAAATATAAAAATATAAAAATTTAAAAATTTAAATATTTAAAAATATAAAAATATAAAAATATAAAAATATAAAAATATAAAAATATAAAAACATAAAAATATAAAAATTTAAAAATATGAAAATATAAAAATTTAAAAATATAAAAATATAAAAATATTATAATATTGTAATATAAAAATATAAAAATATAAAAATATAAAAATACAAAAATATAAAAATTTATAAATATAAAAATATAAAAATATAAAAATATAAAAATTTAAAAATATAAAAATATAAAAATATAAAAGTATAAAAATATAAAAATATAAAAATATAAAAATATAAAAATATAAAAATATAAAAATATAAAAATATAAAAATATAAAAATATAAAAATACAAAAATACAAAAATATAAAAATATAAAAATATAAAAATATCAAAATATAAAAATATAAAAATATAAAAATATAAAAATATAAAAATATAAAAATATAAAAATATAAAAATATAAAAATATAAAAATATAAAAATATAAAAATATAAAAATATAAAAATATAAAAATATAAAAATATAAAAATATAAAAATATAAAAATATAAAAATATAAAAATATAAAAATATAAAAATATAAAAATATAAAAATATAAAAATATAAAAATATAAAAATATAAAAATATAAAAATATAAAAATATTAAAATATTAAAATATTAAAATATTAAAATATTAAAATATTAAAATATTAAAATATTAAAATATTAAAATATTAAAATATTAAAATATTAAAATATTAAAATATTAAAATATTAAAATATTAAAATATTAAAATATTAAAATATTAAAATATTAAAATATTAAAATATTAAAATATTAAAATATTAAAATATTAAAATATTAAAATATTAAAATATTAAAATATTAAAATATTAAAATATTAAAATATTAAAATATTAAAATATTAAAATATTAAAATATTAAAATATTAAAATATTAAAATATTAAAATATTAAAATATTAAAATATTAAAATATTAAAATATTAAAATATTAAAATATTAAAATATTAAAATATTAAAATATTAAAATATTAAAATATTAAAATATTAAAATATTAAAATATTAAAATATTAAAATATTAAAATATTAAAATATTAAAATATTAAAATATTAAAATATTAAAATATTAAAATATTAAAATATTAAAATATTAAAATATTAAAATATTAAAATATTAAAATATTAAAATATTAAAATATTAAAATATTAAAATATTAAAATATTAAAATATTAAAATATTAAAATATTAAAATATTAAAATATTAAAATATTAAAATATTAAAATATTAAAATATTAAAATATTAAAATATTAAAATATTAAAATATTAAAATATTAAAATATTAAAATATTAAAATATTAAAATATTAAAATATTAAAATATTAAAATATTAAAATATTAAAATATTAAAATATTAAAATATTAAAATATTAAAATATTAAAATATTAAAATATTAAAATATTAAAATATTAAAATATTAAAATATTAAAATATTAAAATATTAAAATATTAAAATATTAAAATATTAAAATATTAAAATATTAAAATATTAAAATATTAAAATATTAAAATATTAAAATATTAAAATATTAAAATATTAAAATATTAAAATATTAAAATATTAAAATATTAAAATATTAAAATATTAAAATATTAAAATATTAAAATATTAAAATATTAAAATATTAAAATATTAAAATATTAAAATATTAAAATATTAAAATATTAAAATATTAAAATATTAAAATATTAAAATATTAAAATATTAAAATATTAAAGTATTAAAATATTAAAATATTAAAATATTAAAATATTAAAATATTAAAATATTAAAATATTAAAATATTAAAATATTAAAATATTAAAATATTAAAATATTAAAATATTAAAATATTAAAATATTAAAATATTAAAATATTAAAATATTAAAATATTAAAATATTAAAATATTAAAATATTAAAGTATTAAAATATTAAAATATTAAAATATTAAAATATTAAAATATTAAAATAATAAAATATTAAAATATTAAAATATTAAAATATTAAAATATTAAAATATTAAATTATTAAAATATTAAAATATTAAAATATTTAAATATTAAAATATTAAAATATTAAAATATTAAAATATAAACATATAAAAAAAATAAAAATATAAAAATATATAAAAATATAAAAATATAAAAATATAAAAATATAAAAATATAAAAATATAAAAATATAAAAATATAAAAATATAAAAATATAAAAATATAAAAATATAAAAATATAAAAATATAAAAATATAAAAATATAAAAATATAAAAATATAAAAATATAAAAATATAAAAATATAAAAATATAAAAATATAAAAATATAAAAATATAAAAATATAAAAATATAAAAATATAAAAATATAAAAATATAAAAATATAAATATATAAAAATATAAAAATATTAAAATATAAAAATATAAAAATAAAAAAATATAAAAATATAAAAATATAACAATATAAAAATATAAAAATATAAAAATATAAAAATATAAAAATATAAAAATATAAAATTATAAAAATATAAAAATATAAAAATATAATAATATAAAAATAGAAAAATATATTTTTTGAATGAAGTATTAAGTTATTCGGTTGTATTCTTAAAAACTAAGTCACAAAGGGAATTTACCTCACAATATTCTAATTAAATATAGCAGAATATATCATAGGGACTGCCATTACTCATAGCCTATGGCACATTTTGAGTGAAGTGTAGACTAAGTCGGTTGGTAATCTAAAAACCAAGTAAGAAAGGGAATTTACCTCATTTACCACTTGGAGGTCACCCACACCCTGTAACCAAAACAGAGGCAAGCTTGCCACGGAAAAAAGAGTGGCCCTGGCACAACTAAGATCGGGATGGAGCAACAGGCTAAATGCCTACTGGTCCCGCATAGACCGTGCCATCCCCAATATATCTACCTAAAAAGAAAAACAAGTTAGAATGTTTCAATCGGGTAAACCGACTTACATATACCTTCTACTTACTTACTTAATTTCCCTTTGCACCCCATGAATGGGGTATGGGATAGCTTCTCGCGTTGTTGTGAATTAACACGCTTTCTATTTTTAGATTCACAACTAACGGCACCTACTTATTTATCGACGAATGCGAACGTCACTGTTTTGAGAAGCTCTTACTAGACACGACGATTGAATCGACGCTTAATACTGCGAAGTTGCTGTCAAACAACATTCGAGGGGAGCCGACAATGAAAGAAAATTGTATTTATTTTTTTTTCTTTTAAGATGACTGGAGCCAGGTTTGAACCTGCGATCTCCCGCATGGTAGTCGCGTGTTCTAACCACTATGCCACGGCCGGTCCCATATATACCTTCACTCTCAGTAAAAAAAAAACCAAAAAATATGCAAGCATAACAATTTTAGGTTTTTACACTTCCAATTTTTTCTCCAAAACTTTTTCCTGTTACAGCTTAACAAAATACAGAAATATTATTACTCGATTTCTAATGTAGGCAGAATGGTACATGGGAGGGTCGTGGCGATGTAGCTCATATGTAATAGCATAAATACTTTTGGGAAAATATTAATCCATGTAAAGTTTTACAACAATTGGTTACGTCTTCGAAAGTTATCGTGCATACCAGCCGGACAGGACGTGGATCAAACTACTTAAAAAGTCATGAATCGAATTTGGTTCAAAGAAACCTAGGGTATACAGTGACACCAATCTATCAATGATAAATACCCTCCTACCTGTAGCATGAAGGTTTAAAAATGTGCCAAAGGATATTCGATCTTATCTATAAAGATAGCAATTCTAAACATTTTAAAGGAATTTAAATTGTTTGCTTTAATTTTTAAAAATTCAACTCTGGCTTACAGTATATATAAAACTTCGCCTTCATCAAACCACCTAATCAAAATGTTAGCGTTTATATGAGATCTTTTTACCCCCTGCTGGCCCTTACCTTAACCTGAAGTCAGTGGATACTTGGCTCATTTTCCTTTGGTTGCAAATGCCCACTTGGGGTGACTCTCCCTCTCACTGCCTCTCCCTCCCTCTTCTGTCACCTCTTTCTCTCTCTTTCTTTACGACTTAAAGACAGCCTGGCAAAGTCTCGAAATTAACATTTCATTATAAGCTTTCGTAATAGCTTCGTTTTTCATCGTTTCTTTTGCACCACATTGGTTTTGCTTTGCTGTGTTGATAATTTTGTAGGGGCACCCGACTGAAAGGTACCTTTTTGGGGTCGTCGCCAATGTGGGCAAACCGAACTCAAAACGAAACCACTACAGGCTCACCACAACAGCGCTGTCAGCGGTTGACGTCAAAGCCAACGTTATTGCAACAATAACCACTGACTGCAAAAACAAAAAAAGCAAAATATTAAGACGGAAAGCAAATGCAACAAAACCCACAACAACAACAAATACTACTAACGTAAGGCAAAGCAAAACTAAACAGCAAACAATCAGGGACACATTGCGCCGCAATACAACAAACAACAGAGTTAGTAGCGTTGGGTATCCCTACGATTCAGTACGCTTTCGAGGTTGTTTGCCGCTGGTGCGGTTGCAAATGGTCAATAAGCTCAAGCAACACAGGAGAGAGAGAGGCAAAGAGAAAGACAAAAAACAGCGACGACAACAGCAATATCAAGCAAATAATAATAAAAGCATATATAACAACATGTTACAACAACTAAAAAAATATTAAAAATTTCTAATAATTACAGAAAACAAAAAATGGAAATAAAAAATTTAAAACATAGAAAATTATGTATAAACGTGACACATTTAAAAAAATAAACAAAAAAGTTGCCTGTTTGTTATAAACTAATTAAAATTATGTCAAAAGCAGTCAATTGAGTTTTTCCACAGTGTGTTGTTGACAGTTTTTTTCTTAAAACCTGCAAAAAAAAATGTTACATTAAAGTTATAAAATAAATAAAATAAACAATAATCTAATAAATCGACAACTTCCTGAATTCTAAGCTCAAGCTAACGCTCCGTCGTAGCAACCACTTCCCACCTAAGTCATCTAACGACATTTCCTGCCTAGCCCTATGGCCAACAAGGGGTTGTTGCATTTACGCTGCCTACGATCTTAACTAAGGTAAGTTTTAAGCTTTACATTTATGCTATGTCTGTCTTAATCACGTTTTTCTAATGTGATATTATTAGTCATTGTTTAACTTTTCTTGGGAAAAATAATTAACTAATAAGTAACAACATTCTAATGCTCTCTTGCAATACTTTGCAATACTATTAAAATTGACATTTTCAAAAGAGAATGAATAAGGTTCGAATTAGAATTGGTTCTCAAGAGGAGAGGGGGAGATTTGGATTGGGATGTTTTCTAAATTTCATATTCTATTTACATCAGGGAGATCATATTTTAATTTTCAGAGTCAGGTATATTATATGTACAACTGCAAAGTTTGTTAAAGGTACTTTCATAGTACTCAAAAGTACTTTTTTGTACAATAAAAGTACTTTTTTGTTTAAAAAGAAATAAAAGTTCCTTTTGGCTTAAAAAGATACTTTTGTTGTATCAAAAAGTTTTTACATTTATTGTACTGAAAAGTACTTTTAACGTAGTTTTATTGAACCAAAAAATACTTTAAAAAAACGTACTTTCCCTTTAAACCCCATGAATGAGATATGGGATAGCTTCTCGCGTTGTTGTGAATTAACAGGCTTTCTATGTTTATTCTCACAACTAAAGGCACATACTTGTTTATCAACGAATGCGAACGTCGCTGTTTGATAAGCTTTTACTAGACGTGCCGGTTAACTCGACACTATACTGCGAAGTTGCTGTCGACAACATCGAGGGGGGCCGGCAATGTAGATGACTGGAGGCGGGAATCGAACCCGGAGTCTCCCACATAGTAGTCGCGTGTTCAAACCATCTTGCCACGGCCGGTCCTTTTTTTATTTTTATTGCACCAAAAAGTAGTTAAGTTTTCTAATACATTTTAAATTGTTTCAAAAAGTTACTATATTGTACGAAAAGTACTTTTATTGCATCCAAACATTTTTATTGTATCAAACTTTTGATGAAGCAGCAAATACTTTTATTCCTCCAATAAATGCTTTTATTTGTACTAATAAGTACTTTGTTTATATCGTTAAGTACTTTTTATCAAACAGTACTTTTATTGTAATAAGTATTTTTTGTATCAAAGTTATTTTTTGTTTCAAAAAGTACTTTTATTATGTATATCAAAAATTACTTTTGTTGTACCAAAAAGTACATTTGTTGTGCCAACAAATACTTTTATTGTACCAAAAATACCTTTCTTTGTAGCATAAACTTTTATTGTACCAATAAGAACTTTTTTTTATCAAAAAGTAAATTTAATGTACCTATACGTACTTTTTGTTATCAAAAAGTTAAAAAAATTAAAAGTTTTATAAGTTTCAAAAAATACTTTTGTTGTACTAAAAAGTTTTTTCGGTGCAACAACAAGTACTTTTACTGTATGAAAAAGTACTTTAGTTGTACCAAAAATATTTTTATAGTACCAAAACTATTTCTGTTGTACCAAGAAGTACATTTATTGTATCAAAACGTACTGTTATTGTGCCAACAAATACTTTTATTGTACCAAAAAGTACTTTTACTTTACCAATACGTACTTTTTTATAAAAAGTACTTTTATTGTACCAAAGAGTAATTTTATATTACCAATGAGTTTTTTTTATCAAAAAGTACTTTTAATGTACTTATAAGTATTTTTTTTATCAAAAAGTTTAAAAAATTAAAAGTTTTATATGTATCAAAAAGTACTTTTATTGTACCAAAAAGTTCTATCAGTGTAACAACAAGTTCTTTTATTGTACGAAAAACTACTTTTGTTGTACCAAAAATACTTTTATTGTACCAAAAATATATCTATTGTATCAAAAAGTACATTTGTTGTATCAAAACGTACTTTTGTTGTGCCGTAAAGTACTTTAATTGTATCAAAACGTACTGTTGTTGTTGTACCAACAAATACTTTTATTGAACCAAAAAGTACTTTTACTGTTCTAATAAGTACTTTTTTATAAATAGTACTTTTATTGTTCCAAGTAGTACTTTTACGTTACCAATGAGTACTTTTTTACTAAAAAGTACTTTTAATGTACTTATAAGTACTTTTTTTATCAAAAATTTTAAAAAAATAAAAGTTTTAAATGTTGCAAAAAGTACTTTTATTGTATTAAAAAGTACTTTTATTTTGATCAAACCGTACTTTTGTTGTGCCACTTAAAACTTTTATTGTACCAAAATTGCGTTTATTGTACCAAAACTACTTTTATTGAACCAAAAATTACTTTTGTTATACCAAAAAGTACTTTTATTGCACCCAAAAGTAATTTTTTGTACCAAAAGCTTCTTCTATTGTATCAAAAAGTACTTTTGTGTACCAATAAGTACTTTTATTGTATCTCTAAGTAATTATAGCCTCACACTTAGGAGTTGCGGATCCGCAACTACAACAAAGCAACAACAACAAGCGTGAAAAAAATTATATACGAGAAAAAGTGTTACGCATTATAGAAGACGAGTTGGGCCCCACCTAGTATCTTAAGACCAAACTAGTTTCTATACTTTTTAAAACATTTGGGCCATATCCGTCTGTCTGGCTGGTCCTTATTAAAATTTACCAGCGTTAATAGTTTTCAAAATTAGGCTATGAGATTTGTAAATAGGCAGTACAGCTTCACCCCTTTCGGTACTCCCCATACACAATGACCAATTTTTGAAAAATTTAAATTTCTCTTATTACTACCAAACAGGAAACTGCAGGATATTTGATCAGATTAATTATGATCGGATAAATTTTATCAGATTAATTATCTTGTGATAGTAAACAAATCCTCAGTACATCGAAACGGTTATCACATTTTTTCCGGTACCTCCCAAACAAATGACCAAATTCACCGTCATAGTTTTACATACATATAACGCCAGTCATATTTGGCGTTATATGTACGCTTATGAAAATTTAACTCAAGAATGAATATGGACTATATCGGTTGAATCTTTCTGGTACCTCCCATACAAAATTACCGCGTTTTGAAAAAATATTATCCGTCCCTAACTACCGAACTTGTAATATTATTATCTTGTAATAGTGGACAAATCTTCAGATAACCGAAACGGTCGTCACAACTCTTCCGGTACCTCCCATACAAATGACCGAATTCCCCCTCATAGTTTTACATACATATCTTTCTTGTACGAGCACTGAATTCAGTAATATTTTGCGTAAGATCTACACTTGATGAATATGGACTATATCAGCCTACCTCTTCTGATACCTCCCACACAAGATCTACAATTATAACAATTTGACTTAGGAATGACTAATATAAGGTAGTCTTTAGACCTGTTAGCCTATCCGATCTGTAATTCCCTAGAATATTCTTATGCCCTGACACTCATATGTACAAGATAATTGTCGTACTACCCATTAAGAGATCTGCAGTAGTCTGGGTAGATGTTGATTTCAGGAATACAGATTGCAAAGGTATTAAAGAAACCCAACTCTCGGAATCGTCATTGACTCCCATCATTGCTGGCCTATTATTCTCCAGCCCTATACTACTTATAACTACCCGTTTCTTCAAAAAAATATTTAATGTAAATTTTAATGTAAACTATTGAAACATTAACTACAGAACAACGATATCGGAAATCGGTCTATAACATGCCAAATATCATCGTTCGGGGATAAATGTATTCTATGTGCCAAAAACACTTTCTGAGTAAATCGAAATTAATGTTTGAAAGGCCTATAGAACAAAGGGATATAGAGCAAAGGGATATAGAACAAAGGGGACACGAGATATCTGGATTTTTAGAAGAGATAGTCAAGAGAAGAGATGGCAGATTTAAAAAATTTAGTATCAATAACACGAGATAGCCAAATTAACTCAAAACTATCTAAATGGCGTATGGACATGGACACATGAATCCCGGACGACGATATGGTCTATGAATCAATAACAGTCATAGTGCGTCTGCAATGTGTGTCATGCGATTTAGAGAAGCCCTTTAATTCCACAAAATAACCGCCACTATCCCATATAAACCCAGCTTTATAGGCAACAAAAACAAATCAAATCAATTTGTTCTGCTCCAGTTCGAGAATTAGAAAAAAACTTCCCCTACAGAAGGCAATTTGATGTAATGCCGTCGTTGTAGTCCATATTCATCATAACTCATCCGTAGCCAAAATATTATCCATCCAATGAATCCATATCCGTTCGTCATATGAGCTTCCCCCTCTCTCTCTCCAGTTGAGCCTCTGCGTTGGAATGCTGGACACACATAGAGACACACACACACGCACATGTTTATAATATTGCTATTACTATGGGGTTCGGGTTCCATTGAATGTGGAGGACAACAGCAAAATCTAATAATTCTTTCTTTTGTTAAAGTTCATTTAAGCTGCTCCCCTTTTTTCGTTGTTGTTGTTGTTGTATGTATTTGAATTCGTACTTGTGTACCCGTCTCTATGCACATTTATTGTTAGATATCCCCACATAGAAAAAATATTTCACAAATAGATACAAATTGAATCCATACAACATATGATCAATGCTACACAGAAACACAAACATCATCGACAACACGCCGGCTCTGGCAACAACAATACATAAAAAACAACCAAAAAGTAGAGTAACAAACAGAGTGCGGAGTGAAGAGTGAATGAGCGTGCACCCAGTATATTCGAAATATATGAACTATTCAACATGGCTATCTGTTTTTTTTCTATGTATTTTCGAAACGCTTCAATGATCATGTTTGCGGTTTGAACCCATCACAGTTGTAAGGTGCTAAGGCCGGGAAGGCGGCGAGCGGAAGCAACAACTGTGAAACTATAGCAAGGAGGGTAAGGGTTTTCCAACCCAAAGCAAATGGAAAACGTAGCAAGTACTCTCGTATGTACGTATCTATAAGTGAGTCTGTCCCTGTGTCGAGGGTACGGAATAGAAATTAAATAATTAGAAACATGACGATGACGACGGTGATGAACAAACGGATAATAGAGGCGGAAAACACAGTAAAAATGTACATGAAAGGCCAAATTGAGAAAACAACGCGTCAAAGAGTTGTGATGGTATGGGTACACTGGAAAGCCATAAGAGGATTTCAGGAAGGCGAAATATGTGGAGAAAATTTAAGGAATATTACATGAATTTAACGAAAGCTTCAAATAACCCAGATAAATTTTGAGTTAGACTAAAATAAATATTAAAGATAGTCACTCTTATTTTGTTGTCCTAAACCGTATCCGCCCAAGATATTCTAGTGCAGATTGAGCCATGTCCGTCTGTATGTCTGGCTGTCCGGCTGGTACGTACGATAACTATCGAAAGACGCAACCAATTGTTTCGAAACTTGGCACGGGTTAATATTTTCTCAAAACTACCTACGGTATAGCAAATAGCCTACATGGCCACACCCCTTCTGGTACCACTCTTACAAATGTACCATCCCGCCCACTTTAAAAATCAAGTAAGCATATTAATATACCCAACGCGATCGTGCCTAAATTCGTGAATTTAGTAAAGATATAGCAGAATAAAGTTTGGAGGAAAAAACTTTGCCACACCCATCTGGTACCGCCCACTTTCGAAATCGATTAATATTATTAATACCAAATTATGTATTTAGTAAAGTTAAAGCAGCACAAAGTTTTAGAGAAAAAATCTGAAAGTCTAGCCACGCCATTTTTTTGTAACTTCCATACAAATGTACCATTCCATCCACTTTAGAAATCGATTAATATTATTATTACACCCAACGTGATCGTGTCACAATTCTGTATATAGCAAAGCTAAAGCTGGATAATGTTTTGGAGAACTAAATGGATGTCTAGCCACGCCCTTTCTGGTACCTCTCATACAAAAGTACCACTCCACTTCACTCCACTTTAGAGATGGAGTAATAATATCCAAAACACCTAACGCGATCTTAACCAAATTCTGTATTTAGTAAAGTTAAATCTGGATAAAGTTTAAGAGAAAAAAACTAAAAGTCTCGCCACACCCCATCTGGTATCTCCCATACAAATGTACCACTCCACGTTAAAAATCGAGTGATAATATCAATATACTAGAAAATTGTATGTTTTACTAAAGGTGAGGGTGAGGATGAGGGTAGATGCAAGTCCGATTTTCCAATTGAAAGTTTTTTACTGGGTTTTGTTTACTTTTGTTCCATGACGTTTTGACAATACATTTTTGCGGGTTTCACGTAGTTTCAATACCTAGTGCTTTAAATCTAGCCCTTTAAGATATTACTGTACAGATAGTTGGTTAACATTTCAACTATTTAAGTACAACAATAAAACTAATACATATATATTATCAAATAGTAAAATACGTAGTCATATGCTACTGACTGGTGACCTACTATACCAAAATTTTTGTTGTTGTTGTTGTCATCATCAGTCAGGCCGGTCGAGTCTGGTTCTGGCGGTAATTGAATTAATGAATGAATGAATGTCAAGTCGTAGGAGTGACTCAGTGATGATTGACCGACCGGCTGACTGACAGACTGACACACAGCGACTTTTTATACTACATACTAATAAATTGATAATGATAACAACAACAACCAAAAACCATTGACGATCGCAATGACCATTATGATGATGACGTTGTTAATATGATCGTATCGTAATGATTCTGAAGTAATCACCAGCCGGACCAGCTATAAGCAACAACAACAATAACAAACAAAACAACAAGAACAGAAATGCTAAAATTAAAAACTAAGTCAACATTTAACCCAGTCTCTTGTTTTTATCTTAGCTGTTGTCGTTGTTGTAGTTGTTGTTGTTATTGTTACTCTATTGACTCAATTTATAGCTGACCAATTTATAATATATGTACATATTTTGATTTGTTTTTTTTTTTGGTTCTGGAATTCTTGAAGTAGAAAATCTGGCTAAGGGCCGTTTTTTGAAGTTGTTGTTGTTATTTTGATACATTTTAAAACCTGGCCCTGCTTTAAATAGCGTCGACGACATCCAACGACTCCACTGTCCATCTGTGTTGGTAGTTAGGGTGGTGAAATCGTCATGTGTGTGTAGGGAAGTGCGTGAACATGATCTCTACCGTGCGTGTGTGTTTGTTTGCATTAGTGCGAAAGTTAATGTTTACCAGGTTTTGTTATTTCGTATCGCATTGGCCGGTTGTTGTTATCGTTGTCGTCTCCGTCGTCGTCGTCGTCTTTTCGTCGTTCATTTCTCTGTGATTTCATTACAAAAACAAAACGAAAACACACATATTTTGGTCACTGACCTTTATACATAGCTGCTCATCATCAGCGTAAGCTGTTTGTTGCCGTTGTTGTTGTTGTTGTTGGCTTTATTTTGTATTTTATGTGTGTTTTTCATTTGATTTCTTTTAGCAGATTTTTCGTGCTTAATTTTTTTTTTGTTTTTTTTTTCTACATGTGTTTGTGTTTTGTGCCTTCTGCATTTACCTTTACCGGCCAACAACAGCAGCAACAACAACATCAACTGCTAATGCTCATCATTATCGCTAGTTGCTGTTGGCCATTTGGCCAAAACAACAACAACAAAAATATTGTTGTTGCAATCTAACTAACCATTTGTCAAAATTTTTTTGAAAATAATGAATATTAGGAAATTTGATTAGTTTTACCTTAACCCTACGGGTAGGAGGGTATCAGTGAATATACCCGACTAATTTGACACGACCAAAAGTGTAACACATAGAAAAAGTCACTGTAGAACCTAAGTTTCTTTGAACCAAAATATATTGATGATTTTTTTAAGTCATTTGATTCAAGTTCGTCTGTCCGCCTGTCTGTCTGTCCGGCTTTGTACGCATGATAACTTTCGAAAGTCGCAACCATTTGTTTTGAAACTTTGCATATGGGCTACATGGCTACGCCCTTTCTGGTACCTCCCACATGAAAGTACCATTTTGCCCGCCCACTTTAGAAACCGTGCCTAAATTCCGTATTTAGTAAAACTGTAACAGGATAACGTTTTGAAGAAAATTCCGTATTTAGTAAAACTATAATAGGATAAAATTTTGGAGAACAACGTGAAAGTCTAGCCATGGCCCTTTTGGTACCTTCCACACAAATGTACCGTTTCGTCCGCCCACTTTAAAAATCGAGTAATAACATCATTACACCCAAAGCGATCGTGACCAAATTCTGTATTTTGTTAAGCTACAATATGATAAAAGTTTGGAGGAGAAATTGGACGTCTAGCCACGCCTTTTCTGGTAACTCTCACACAAATGTACCATTCCGCCCATTTTAAAAATCGAGTAATAATAACAATCGTGCCCAAGTTTTTAATTTTTACTTATTGATACAACAAAAGTACTTTTTGGTATACTAAAGTTTATTTGTACAATAAAAATAAATGTTAGAACACTCAAGTACTTTGTAGCACAATATAAAGTACTTGTTGGTATACCACAATATTTGTTGGTACAATAAAAGTACTATTTGGTATAACAAAAGTTGTTTTTGGAATAAAAGTAATTGTCAGTACAGTTAAAGTACTTTGTGGTATAAAAAAGTACATGTTGGTACAATAAAAGTACTTTTTAGTACGATAAAAGGGGACCGGCCGTGGCATAGTGGTTAGAACACGCGACTACCATGCGGGAGATCGCAGGTTCAAACCTGGCTCCAGTCATCTTAAAAGAAAAAAATAAATCAAATTTTCTTTCATTGTCGGCTCCCCTCGAATGTTGTTTGACAGCAACTTCGCTGTATTAAGCGTCGATTCAATCGTCGTGTCTAGTAAGAGCTTCTCAAAACAGTGACGTTCGCATTCGTCGATAAATAAGTAGGTGCCGTTAGTTGTGAATCTAAAAATAGAAAGCGTGTTAATTCACAACAACGCGAGAAGCTATCCCATACCTCATTCATGGGGTGCAAAGGGAAATTAAGTTTTTTTTTTTTTTAAGTACGATAAAAGTACTTGTTAATAGAATAAAAGTACATTAAAAGTGCTTATTTGTATAATAAAAGTACTTTTTAGTATACAGTCGAAACTCTCTATAACGAACTCCCATATAACGAAGTTTTCTTTATTGCGAAGCAATTATAAGAACACTGTATTTTGTGTCTACTTTGAGTGTATTTTAATCTCCATATTACGAATTTCCCTATAGCGAATATTTCCTTATAACGAAGCATTTTTGCGACCGTAACTTCAAGACTGAAACGTTTTCAATCACCATATAACGAATTTATTCAAATAATTTTTCGTTATTATTTACATACATCTCTTAAGAGATTCAGATGAATACGAAGAAGAATCTGCCGATATTGTGATACCGTTACCCACATATGGACAACTTTCTTCATCATTTGAAGGTTTCCGTACCTATTTGGAAATGAAAATCAACGTTCAAAATACAGTGTTTACTTCACTAAATGTATTAGAAATTATATTGAAGAAGAAAAGTGGCAAAATGCACTTCAATCCAAAATAACTGACTACTATAAATAAAAAATGTTAAAAGGAACAAAATTGTTTTTCTTTTCTATATAGCGAATTTTCTTTATAGCGAAGTAAATATCCAGTCCCTTGGAATTCGTTCTAGAGAGTTTCGACTGTAGTTAAAGTACTTTTTGGTACAATTGAATACCTTGTTGCAACAGATGAAGTTCTTTTTGGTATAATAAGAGTACTTATTGGTACAATAAAAATATGTTTTGATACAGGAAAATTACTTTATGATATAGTTAAAGTACTTGTCGGCATAATAAAAGTACTTTTTAGTGCAATAGTGTAATTTTTTTGGTTTGACAAAAATATGTTTTGTTTAAACAGAAAAACTTTTTAATACAAAGAAGTACTTTTTGTTAAATTTTAAATAATTTTTGGTGCAAAGTAATTTTGTTAACAATAAAGTACTTTTTAGGAACATTAAAAGTAAATTTTGGCTGCACGACATTTTAAAAGTATATCATTATATATTTAGGTTAAAGGTTTTCAGATAACGTTTGAAGTGATTTAAAAGTATAATTCGGACTACCTGGGGGAAAATTTGCTTAACCCCACTTACACGATTAAAGAAATAATCCCAGTTCATATATGCATCCATACCCAATATAGTCGGGGTTATTTCTCTCATCTTTTTAAATATTTCGTTTAATTGTCTGCAATATGCCACTGTGCTCCCGCATTGGCTTTTCTTTGCCAACGTTTGTTGTTAATGATGATATCATTGAAGTTGCCAACCAGCAACAATTTAAGCTCAAAAGGCAGAAAAAAAGGTCAAAGTAAAAAAAAAACAAACCCAACACCAAAACATTAATGAACAAACTGCCAAATTGCATAAATACTTGAAACGCTGAAGAAAAACGTTCGAGAAAGTACTAAAGTGAAAGATATGCGAAACAGTGAGCAAATGTGGAGCACGTATGTATAAATTCAATGTGAGGCAGACAAAATGCTGATGCAACAAAACATGTACATATGCAACGATAGTCTCAATCAAGCCCGCTGGCGGCATTGGGAAACTGTATAACCTAGAGTTAGTCACAGTCTAGTCATAGTCCAAAACAACTCTAGGCCAACTGTAAAAATATTTTTAAATTTAGAACATTAAACTTTAAATTTTTGTTAAACCCAAAAAAAAACACCGTTAAGTAATTTTATTGTATCAAAAAGTAATTTTTCTGTACCAAAAAACATTTTCATTGTACCAATAGCCAAAAAGTACTTTTTATTGTACCAAAAAGTTTTTTTATTATACTTTTTCTGTACAAATTATTACTTTTAATATACCATAAAGTACTTTTGGTGCATCAACAAGTACTTTTATTATACCAAAAAGTACCTTTATACCAATAACTAGTTTGATTATACCAAAATGTACTTTTATTGCACCAACAAGTACTTTTATTGTACTGCAAAGTACTTTAAGTGTTCTAACAATTACTTTTATTGTAAAAATAAGTACTTTTACTTCACTTTAAATTCTTGTTGTATTGACTTGGTGGATGTAGTTTTTGTACAATCTTGAACTTAACTTATAAGCTTGAATACCAACTTTAAAAAAGTACTTTTATTGCACCGTCAAGTACTTTTTCCTTAACTTTCTTGTACCAAAAAATAGTTTTATTGTATTAATAGGGACTCTTTTGATACCAAAAAGTTCAGTTTTTAATATTTATTTTTTAATTCTTATTTTAATTTTTAAATAAACTTTTTTAGTTTTTAATTTAAAATTTTCAATTTTTGATTTCTAATTTCAAATTTTAATTTTTTAATATTTTCTTTTTTATTTTTGGATCTTTTATTTTAAATATTTTATTTTTTATTTTTAGTGTTTAATTTTAAATATTTATTTTTAAATTTTTATTTTTTAATCTTTAATTTTTTTTAATTTTAAAATTTAATTATGTTTTATTACCGATAGATTAATTAAAAATAGAGAAAGGGCGCGACAGTCCTTAAAATTAAAATTTTTTTAAATTTAAAATTTTAAAATTTAATTTTGTAATTTTTAATTTTTTCTTTTTAAATTTTTTAAATTACTTTTTTTAATTTTTACTTTTGAAGTTTTAATTATTGATTTTTAATTTTTTGTTTTTAATATTAAATTTTTAAATTTGTATTTTATTTTTTATATTCTAATTTTTTAATTTTTAATTTTTATTTTTAATTTTTAATTTTTTATTTTTAATTTTTATTTTTAATTTTTAATATTCAATTTGTAATTTTTAATGTATAATTATTAAAACTAAAATATTAAACTTTAAAAAGTTTTTGTTGAGTCACCTTTTGTGTGAAATTTTATTACATATCGGTTCCTTTGCGACATTTACTATACGCAATTAATTCTACATCAAATTCCAACATCTAATATACCGATGTTCTATCACAGTGAAGGACAAAAGTGAATGGTATGCGCCAAAGCATTCCAACAAAAAAATGATAAATTATCGTCATAAACAGATGTTTTTATATTTGCAACAAAATATATAAAAACAATGATTTGTTGACATTACTTGCGGCGGTGTTGTTACTGTTATTATTGTTTTTTTTTTTGCCAAACAAAAACACTTGTTGTACTCGTCTATCTATGTAAGTGTTGTTGTTGTTTTTGGTATTTATCTATACACTGCGTCACACTTTTCACTCGGTGTGTGATTGTTTTTGAATCATTGTTATTTTTTAATTTTTGTTTTTGTTGCAATTTTGATACACTACTCTATTTGAAAACGTCACAAGAAATAGCAATAGACAGTGAGTGTATGAGAGAGAGAGCAAGGGACAATGAACGCGCTGTCACCACTTTGTCACTTTATAGCAGCGGCAGTGAAATGTATCTGAATGAACGATTAAGTGAGTGGCGTCGATGATGATGATGATGACGGGCAGTGTGTGTATTTATTTTATGCATAACTGTTAATTGTTTACATAGCTATTGCCTGACCATTTCCTAGAGATAGATACTCATAAAAATTGGCCCCAAAAAAACGCATTGTGAGAGAAATTGGAAATTGTTCAACTCTTTTCTCTGGGTTACTCTTGATATCTAAAGACTCAAACGCTCTTTCTCTCTCTGTTTTATTACTCTATCTGAAAGAGTCTATCGGTTATGTGGTCTCGTGTAAATGTTTTAAAATTTCGTTTCGTAGTTCTATACAGTTTAATGTAGCTTTAGCGTCTTCATCTATCATTTATTTCTATGAATGTTAGGCATTGTATCTTTTAGATACATTTGTGATCGGCATCAGCACACACAAAAATACCATAAATTATTTATTAGATTTTCAATTTAAATTAGAGAAAAAGAAATAACTTTTTAATGAGGTTGCATCTTTTATAATATAATTAAAAGCTAATCCATTGGCGGCGGGGGAATTTACATAGACAACAGAGCGATATTAATTCTTTATAATCATAAATTAATTATTGTATTGTTTATATTTTGGCATTGCAACAGGTGTCTAATATTTGTCTATGCCAAAGCGAGTGACATGAACAGTGGGTCTGAAGTATTGACCGTTATTGTAAAATGGCGAGCAATATTAAAGTGTTAAATACAAATATTTTAATACAAGTGTAATGCTATTCCATCGATCTCGTCGTAAAGTAGTGCACTAACATATATTTATTAAATTTGAAACACTATAGCGGTTTTTTTTAAGATAAAACACAAATTTAATTTTTGTCGTTACCTAGTATTATAGTACAACATTTTTTAGCTCATTGATTTGGGACTCAATTCTGAGTACTGCACCTGAAAGTAGTCCCAAAAAGAAAAAGTTCTGCATCATTAGTTTTGTCAAGTTACATGCCATAATAATTTAATATCGATTTGAAGTTAGTAAGTATCGTATAAGGGAATTGAGTCCCAAATCAATGAGCTGTTGTACGGTGTTATAAAGTGAAATCTGTAAATAAATTAAATTTTTAGAGCGTTTTATACGCATTTTAGATATATTAAAAAACAATTCATTTTTTATTAGATAATATATTGGCCTACCATTCCTGGTACCTCCCATAAAAAATTACCAATTTTTGGAAAATTAAGATTTCTTCCATAACAGGCCGTGTTCGCAGTCTTTCACATTACATTTGTACACACTAATTTGAAAAAATTGGTTTGGAATAAGTTAAATGCTAATGTCTTATGCATGGGAATTATAAAGCTTAACAGTGTGCACATTTTCTTCAAAGAAATTTTTTATCTAGGTCCTATGGTTTTCATGGTATAAGCAGTTAAAGTCGGTCTTTCACATTACAAATTTTGGAAGTCACATTTGAGGTAGACTGATACTTCCTAAAAGTTCTGCTCGTATAGACAACGGGTTGTCCCCATACTTTTGGAGATAAAAGTTGAATAATGAAGAAAGGAAATTGCATTTCAACGGTTTAAATATGTTGCTTAGAAACCTCAGTAGGACTAAAAATATCAAGTCTTTCACATTACATCGAAAGTCTTTCACATTACATCGTACAAATTTTTGCATTTAAAAACGATTTTTAATGCTTATAAATGCTTCTTAAAGAAATTTTTTTACAACCATAGACCAATATTAGGTCTGGGGCTAAGGGATCGTAATAAATATCATGGTTTGGGAGGTGGGGGTAGAGCGATTTGTGACAGGTGGGACATCAGCTTTTTATGGCAAAAAAAGAAAGGTGTCAAAAAATTCGAAAACAGCTTGACAATATTTAAGGGCGGGCCCACACCTGGCCGTGTTCGCGAAAAATTTTTGGTGTGTATGCAATAAGAAGAATCTAAAAAATTTGGCACCAATGTTTTTTTGGTCGAAAATTGCAACCCTAGCATGTTTTTTCTAGTAAGCTTTAAAGTTTTATGTCACCATTGTTACGCATGCCAAATAAACTATAACATTCTTTTGAAAACGGTTATATTTGCGGAATTATTAAAAAAATGCAAAAACAAAGTTATTCAAACTCTATTTTTATTTTGTTTCTCTTTTGATTTTTAATTTATTTTTTTATTTTTTAAGGTTGATTATATCCTTCTTTGGAAGTTGAAAAAATGCGGATATTGCCGGACTCTTGCTGTATTTGATGGGCCGACGCAAAATCTCCAATATTTTTTGTGTTCAAACAAAATTCGGCAACATTTAATTTATTGTATATTTCACAAAAGTTTTCATCGGTGACTTCTTCGACAGAAATGGCTGAAGATGTAAGGTTGAATTCATTTACGTAGTCTTTCTACAAGAGTCTCACGATCCTTTCTTGGCATTTCACTTTCCTTCAGTTTACGGTTTTCTCTCAATTTACGCATAGCTTCTGCCCTCTTTCTTTTGTGTTCTTCGTATTTACCATTCTTTTTTAGCTTTTCGATAAAATTTTTATTTTTTTCTGCACTCGTGAGTGGATCTTACCAAAAAAACAAAATTATTATTATTTCTGACAAACCAGCATTAATCTTCAAAAACACCACCCATTCCAGATATTAGGAACTCCTGCTCAGAAAAAGTTTTGTTTTCATAACAAAACACCAGCGTGCAACCACCGTTATTAAACTTTTTCAATATTAGTCTTTCACATTACACCGAAATTGCGCAGTTTTCATTGCTATCAAATGTGGATTTACAAATTTTTTTAAATTTTTTTTTTGTTTTCAGAACTAAAACAATTGTTTATCTATATATTGCAAAAGAAAACAATGCAATTTTCTGAGCAAAATAGGTTGTTTTTACCTTTTCCTGTGAGCTATCCATTTTGTTTGATATCTCAGTTTAAAGCTTACTAGAAAAAACATGCTGGGGTTGCCACGGTTTTGCAATTTTGACCAAAAACAGATTTTGCCAGATTTATTAGACACTTCTTATTTCATACACACAAAAATTTTTTGTAAAAGTCACAAAAATGTTTTTCCCCTCTGGTTAACATTTTCGTGAACACGGCCAACATCGAAACAAACAACTTAAGGATAATTGAATTTGGTTAATTTAAATATCATGTAATAGTATACAACTCCTCAGAAAACCGAAACCTTTGCCACACCTCTTGTGGTACCTCTCATACAAATGACCGTATTTACCCGCATAGTTTTACATAGGTATATGTATGTATATCCTTTTTGTAAGTAAACTGAATTCAGTCATATTTTGCTTAAGATGCTCGCTTATAAAAATTTGATTCACGCATGACTATGGACTATATCGGTTGACGCCTTCTGGTACCTCCCATACAACATGAGCCATTTTTTGGGAAACTAACATTTCTCCCATAATTTCCGAACAGAAAGGTTTAGGTTGAGGGCATATAATGGCACAGCGCAGTACCATGACATTACAACACTCGGAAACCATTATGATCTAGTGATAGGGGAAATAAAAAGAAAAGAGTAATTTGCAATATAATAAAGTGTTCACAAGAATAGTACAGTGGAAGAGAGATAGAAGTACTAAAATATAATTCCGCTGTGTTCTCTCCTTCAATAAAATACAATATACAAGTAGTGAGATTACATGGAGACACTATGACACAATATACAAGTAGTGAGATTACATGGAGACACTATGGTCCTCTCCCCTTAAGCCAGCTCAAACCATCAGTGAACTTCAACAAGATTCTCCATGTTACATGACGAGAATTCATTGAGAGTATCAAATAACTATTTCCCGAGGAATTGATTCCTTCCGCTATACAGAGCTGGGCAATGGCATAACAAATACTCAATGGTCTCAATTTCCTCCTCATTGTCGCAAAGCCTGCATTAATCCCACTGTGTCGTCTTCCAGTTGAATGTAAATGCTCTGAAGTCACAGTGACCCGTGATTACTCCAATTAGTCGTCTAACGGACCTCTTATCCATTTCCAATATTGATCTGGTTCGTCTTCCATCCAGTCCTGGCCAAATATCTTGCGATACCACACAGTCGGTGCGATGTTCCCAGGATGCATTTATTATTCGATGTGAGGGGTCACAATTCCCTATATATGACACATTGGTGGTCGCACTGATCTATCCGATTGGCAGGGTTCCAGCGTTGAGCCTTTGAATTCTCCTTTTGGTACCTCCCATACAAATGACCAAAATCACCCTCATAGTTCTACAGTAGGGTGAATCCAATTTTTTCAATTTTGAATTTAATATTTTTACAAACATATTTGTTAGTTAATAAATATTTTGAAAAACTTGTTTAAAACGTGTCCGTTCAATCGAAAAGAAAAAATCCCAAATTAACACTTGTTCACCAAATTACAACAAACGTGTAGCAGAGAAAGAAAACAACTTCCAGAGAACTTCTCAATATCCAAAACCCGACCAATATACTGAAAGTCCCCCGCGAACGCAAGACATTTGTGAAATAAAACTACAAACATACCTATATAAAAAAGGTTTATAAAACGTAATTTTACGAGTTCAAGTGAATCTTACAGCTACTACACATTTTATGTTTATTTCCTACTAAACATACGTAGATATGTACGCAGTTTTCTCTTGTAGTTCTTCTTACCGCCAGCGAGCGAGCATAATGTCAGAGTTTCTCAACCGTGTTACGCCGCGTCACTACATTACCAACGGCAGCAGCAGCGGCAACCTGTTGTTGCCAAGTCTAGAAATGCGTTTATTTTGTTGTTGTTTTGTATCTTATTTCTCACATTCTCCTTCCTCATCAGAAGACGACTGCTCGGGGGGTGTTGGTTCAGTCATGAGCTTACAAACTTTTTTTCTTCTTTTGATGGCTTTCCTTTTACACCTTTTGTATCTGTGAGTGTGTTTTGTTTTCTTTTGGTATCGTTTCGTTTTGTATTTACTTTTCGTTTCTTGTAAATCAGAAACCGTTTCTTGACTTCATTTTACCCGGCGATTGTTTTCATTGGCAGGCGGCAGGCGCGTCGGCTGATTGTGTCCGTCTGACTCTGAATCTTTTGACAAAGTTTACTTTCCTTGTTATTGTTGTTGGTTTCTTCAATGGGTTGTTGTTTTGTTGTTTTTGTTTTTGAAATGATGGCTGATGGCGAAATGAATACCGTCTGTCATTTCAATTCCGCATTCTACTCCACGTGTTATGGCCAGCTGAGGTTTCCCCCCTGTTCGTACGGTCATCCTTAAGTGAAGGTGATGCTCGTGTTACATGAAGCACAGTGGTTTAAAGCCATAAAAAGAAAAACACATAAAAATATACTAAAATAAAAATATACTAAAATAAAAATATAAAAAAATTTACTAAAATAAAAATTATAAAATATACAAATATAAAAATATAAAAATATAAAAATATAAAAATATAAAAATATAAAAATATAAAAATATAAAAATATAAAAATATAAAAATATAAAAATATAAAAATATAAAAATATAAAAATATAAAAATATAAAAATATAAAAATATAAAAATATAAAAATATAAAAATATTAAAATATAAAAATATAAAAATATAAAAATATAAAAATATAAAAATATAAAAATATAAAAATATAAAAATATAAAAATATAAAAATATAAAAATATAAAAATATAAAAATATAAAAATATAAAAATATAAAAATATAAAACTATAAATATATAAAAATATAAAAATATTATAATATAAAAAAATAAAAATATAAAAATTTAAAAATATACAAATATACAAAAAAAAATATATAAAAATATAGTAATATAAAAATACAAAAATATAAAAATATAATAATGTATTAAAATATAAAAATATAAAAATATAAAAATATAAAAATATAAAAATATAAAAATATAAAAATATAAAAATATAAAAATATAAAAATATAAAAATATAAAAATATAAAAATATAAAAATATAAAAATATAAAAATATAAAAATATAAAAATATAAAAATATAAAAATATAAAAATATAAAAATATAAAAAATATAAAAAATATAAAAATATAAAAATATAAAAATATAAAACTATAAAAATATAAAAATATAAAAATATAAAAATATAAAAATATAAAAATATAAAAATATAAAAATATAAAAATATAAAAATATAAAAATATAAAAATATAAAAATATAAAAATATAAAAATATAAAAATATAATAATATAAAAATACAAAAATATAATAATATATAAAAATAGAAAAATATAAAAATATTAAAATATTAAAATATTAAAATATAAAAATTTAAAAATATACAAATATACAAAAAAAAATATATAAAAATATAATAATATAATAATACAAAAATATAAAAATATAAAAATATAAAAATATAAAAATATAAAAATATAAAAATATAAAAATATAAAAATATAAAAATATAAAAATATAAAAATATAAAAATATAAAAATATAAAAATATAAAAATATAAAAATAAAATATAAAAAAATATAAAAATATAAAAATATAAAAATATAAAAATATAAAAATATAAAAATATAAAAATATACAAATATAAAAATATTAAAATATAAAAATGTAAAAATATAAAAATATAAAAATATAAAAATATAAAAATATAAAAATATAAAAATATAGAAATATAGAAATATAAAAATATAAAAATAAAAAAATAAAAAAATATAAAAATATAAAAATATAAAAATAGAAATATAGAAATATAAAAATAAAAAAATAAAAATATAAAAATAAAAAAATAAAAAAATAGAAAAATAGAAAAATATAAAAATATAAAAATATAAAAATATAAAAATATAAAAATATAAAAATATAAAAATATAAAAATATAAAAATATAAAAATATAAAAATATAAAAATATAAAAATATAAAAATATAGAAATATAGAAATATAAAAATATAAAAATAAAAAATTAAAAAAATTTAAAAATATAAAAATATAAAAATAGAAATATAGAAATATAAAAATAAAAAAATAAAAATATAAAAATAAAAAAATAAAAAAATAGAAAAATAGAAAAATATAAAAATATAAAAATATAAAAATATAAAAATATAAAAATATAAAAATATAAAAATATAAAAATATAAAAATATAAAAATATAAAAATAAAAAAATATAAACATATAAAAATATACAAATATAAAAATATAAAAAATATAAAAATATAATAATATAAAAATACAAAAATATAATAATATATAAAAATAGAAAAATATAAAAATATTAAAATATTAAAATATTAAAATATAAAAATTTAAAAATATACAAATATACAAAAAAAAATATATAAAAATATAATAATATAATAATACAAAAATATAAAAATATAAAAATATAAAAATATAAAAATATAAAAATATAAAAATATAAAAATATAAAAATATAAAAATATAAAAATATAAAAATATAAAAATATAAAAATATAAAAATATAAAAATATAAAAATAAAATATAAAAAAATATAAAAATATAAAAATATAAAAATATAAAAATATAAAAATATAAAAATATAAAAATATACAAATATAAAAATATTAAAATATAAAAATGTAAAAATATAAAAATATAAAAATATAAAAATATAAAAATATAAAAATATAAAAATATAGAAATATAGAAATATAAAAATATAAAAATAAAAAAATAAAAAAATATAAAAATATAAAAATATAAAAATAGAAATATAGAAATATAAAAATAAAAAAATAAAAATATAAAAATAAAAAAATAAAAAAATAGAAAAATAGAAAAATATAAAAATATAAAAATATAAAAATATAAAAATATAAAAATATAAAAATATAAAAATATAAAAATATAAAAATATAAAAATATAAAAATATAAAAATATACACATATACAAATATAAAAATATAAAAAATATAAAAATATTGTTCTAAAAAATACTTGTTCGTTCCAGCAAGTAGCTTTTTTGTACCAAAATACTTTTATAGGACATACTAAAAATTGCTTTTAGTTTTTGTTCCACAAAGTACTTTTTTTGTTCCAGGTTACTATTATTCTGCCAAAGGCTCTCTAGCCAGGAGTCTAAATATGTCAAATCAACCAATACAAAGAGAAAGAAGTCTAAATTTTTTTTTGAATATGGCGAGCCACCCTTTGTTTTGGACTATAGCCATTTTCCCCCCTAAAAATCAATCAGATACGAAAAACCACAGCTATAAAGGGTGTGTTTGATTTCTCCTATCATTACATATGTATAACATATATGTAGCTTGCTTGTTTGTATCTTACACGTCAATAAATCTATTCCACTGATTGCTTCCCCGACTTAAAAATTACTTACTCCCTACGAAACAATAAACGGACGAAGACGAGCAGTATTCGAAATGTGACTCTTGTAATTGTATGGAAAACTTAAAACCCAGGAACAGCATACCTATACATTCACGAGTGCAAACTCTCATAATAACTGCCTGACTGGTCATATGGATCTGGACGATTCAATTGACTTCCAAATTCCTCAAGGAAAAAACATTCACAAGGGGAGTGAATAAGGAAAAGTTGTTGCTGCTGCTGTTGTTGTTGCCTGGTGTTGTTTATCAGCAATACTAAACCTATACAAACAACAGTAACAACAACAGAGCGGCTACCACAACCACAAACGACCAACACTTGGGCAATTGCAATAACAACAAGGAGCTACGTACTACTGGCACGAAAACTGTTGCTGATTCGCCGCCACCTCCTTCTCCACCTCCTTTCCCTTTATCACAATCGTTCATACAGTTTGACGTAAGGTGACGGCGGCGGAGGCAGCCGAGGCCGAGAATAATGATTGCCTGTTGCTAGTACGACGAAAGTATCATGTGGTTGGGAACAGTAAAAATAAAAAAAAAAAAAAATTTGCTGTGTAAAGGAATTGGAAAAGCAAATAAATTCAACAGCAATCAGACACACACACACAGCCCCAAACCTCCCTCCCCCTGCCTTAGTGAAACAAGGAAGGTGGGTAAGAGTCGAAAGTAAACATTGTGCCAGTTTAAGGGCCAGATTACGGGGAGCAAAAAGCATGTGGGGGGTGTATTGGTGAAACTTTGAATTGGTGTTAATTCTTAAGGAGAGCCAAAAATCTTCTTCATCACCATATATTGTTGATGCTTTTCGCCTGGCTGTTGATAATTCAATCAAACAAAAAAGCTTTTCCTTTTCATGTTCTCTGCAATATCAACAGCACCAGCTCCACCGACACTATCACCATTATTGCCACCCCATAGCAAACGATCCTCGCACGATCGTCAATCGTATGATCTACCACCAAACAGGCTGATAAACATCACAACTACAAATAACATCACACACAGGCACACTTACACTTACTAGTGCTGGCGATCATGCTGTAGACTTGAGTGTTTCCATTTGTTTTTGATTGCAAAGCGCAAGAGAGGCGCGCGCGGTATTGCTTTACGTTCCTCTTCAGGCGATAGTCTTTTTGTGTGAACAAGAAACAACAACAAGTAAATTATTTCCTAGCATTTATTATTGCCAAACACAAATGTTATTGTAGCATTTTTTTTTTTGACAAAATTTACAGTATTTTCATGTAAATGAGAAGTATTGGCAAAAAATTTTTTCAAACAGAAAGTTGTTTACTAATACATTAACCTTAAAGATAAATTCGTATATGAAGATTATTTTAAGGTTAAACTGGAAGCTTCTTCATTTTTATTTTTTAATTTTTAACTTTTAATTTTTAATTTTTAATTTTTTATTAATTTAATTTTTAATTTTTAATTAATTTAATTTTAAATTTTTAATTTTTTACTTTTAATTTTTAATGTTTAATTCTTAATGTTTAATTTTTAATTTTTAATTTTTAATTTTTAATTTTAAATTTTAAATTTTAAATTTTAAATTTTAAATTTTAAATTTTAAATTTTAAATTATAAATTTTAAAATTTTTAAAATTTTTATTTTATTTTTAAAATTTTTAATTTTTAATTTTTAACTTTTAATTTTTAATGTGTAATTTTTAATTTTTAATGTTTAATTTTTAATTTTTAATTTTAATTTTTAAATTTATTTTTATTTTTTGCGTTAAAATTTTTAATTGTCGATTATTAATTTTTTAAGTTTTATATTATATTTTTATTTTTAGTACAATAAAAACAATTCCACTTTTCTTAAATGCCAAACTGCAGCTGGCAACTCTGCGGAAGAGAAATACAATAAAATTTTCGCTGTCATTGCGATGAGAGCAAAATTTAGGATCATTTCTTTAATTGCTAAGGGGGGTTGGTTGGGGGCTGTTCATATGTATGTATTCTACAATGGGGTTGTTGGTGTATTGAATGCATATATGTGTTGTTGTTGTTCTTGTTGTTATTTGTTATTTTTATCATACAATTTCAAGGAGGAGGATGTTGATATAGAGAAATTTGTTTGCATTTTTTGCGGCTGGCGACTGCTTGTTCTTTAGTGAAATTTCGTTGAAAGTTTATTTTTAAAATTTTAAATTGTTTTTTTTTTTCATTTCGGTTACGATAAGAAGGAGACTGTGGGTGTTTCTTTATTGTTGTTGTTGTTGTATTAGTCGATTTTTATGTATTTGATAAAAATAGAAAATGTTCTGGTTATTTGATGCAAAAGACACAAAAAATGTTACAGTAAAAAAGAAACGAAAATTAGGTCAATTTGTGAATTCGAAAAGGATCGAAAGTGGTGGTGGCAATATAAGCAATGATATACATATTAAAAGGGAGCAGCTATACTGATTTTTAAAACCAAATAATTGCCTCAAGCTAATTTTGTTGGTAATTAATAATGAACTAACATTTTTTTATGAAGTTTTGTTATTTCATTAAGGTTTTTTCTTATCTCCAGCCAAACTACTTGGCAATTCATTCGGTTCGAAATTGTGATAACCTCAATCCTGTTCATATACTGTGCCTTAACATTTAACGCCTGCCCTGTTGCCCCATCTCCCCCATCCACTGTTTTTACAATTCCCTTTTCAGTTTTATTGTCGAGACCCCGAAAAAGATAAGGACCGACGACGACATTTTATTTCGTTTAGTTTACTTCTGATTACTTTACCGCCAAGATAAGAAACCTTTTTGGTCGCCTATAATTTTGTTTATTCCCTGCTCCCCCTGCCTGATAAGGAGAAGCAGGAGATAGATTTTGTTTTCTTTTACTTTGTGTTTATCTTTATTTCAGGCTCCTTTTATTCTGATAAGAAAAATACGGAATATGTATTTGCTAGTTGGAGTCAAGTGTTTGTAGGAAAAACAAATAAAAAAATACAGGTATGATGAATATGTAAGAGTAGGAATTGTATTCGTATAAGTATAATATAGGAAGGTATAAACGCACCAAGAAAGTAGATACAACTGATAGGAATAATATAACAAGGTATTGGATAATGTTCCTCGCCAACCTAAGTTGTGACTACGAGGGAAGAAACATTTGAAGTTTATGATGAAAAATATGTTTAATATTCATGGAATAATTAGTCGAGCTCAAGGTCTTTTGTTTTTAATATTTATTTCGATATTTCGCTATCCGTCGGATAGCATCTTCAGGAATGAGTAACAATTATAAAAAGGTCATTTACATACAAATTTAAAAATTGCACAAATATGTTTATTTTCTTATATGTACCTATAGAAATTTCAAAATATAAAAATCTAACAATATATAGAAAATATAAAAAAAATAATATTTAAGTTTTTAGTGTATTTCATTTATATTTTTATATTTTTATAATTTTATATTTATATATTATTATATTTTTATTTTTTTATATTTTTATATTTTTATATTTTTAAATGTTTATATTTTTATATTTTTAAATGTTTATATTTTTATATTTTTATATTTTTATGTTTTAATATTTTAATATTTTTATATTTTAATATTTTTATATATTTATAATTTTTATATTTTTATAATTTTATATTTTTATATGTTTATATTTTTATATGTTTATATTTTTATAATTTTATAATTTCATATTTTTATATTATTGGATTTTTATATTTTTATATTTTTATATTTTTATAGTTTTATATTTTTATATTTTTATATTTTTATATTTTTATATTTTTATATTTTTATATTTTTATATTTTTATATTTTTATATTTTTATATTTTTATATTTTTATATTTTTATATTTTTATATTTTTATATTTTTATATTTTTATATTTTTATATTTTTATATTTTTATATTATTATATTTTTATATTTTAATATTTTTATATTTTTATATTTTGATATTTTTATAATTTTATATTTTGATATTTTTACATTTTTATATTTTTATATTTTAATATTTTGAATTTTTGATATTTTTATATTTTGATATTTTTACATTTTAATATTGTTATATTTTTATATTTTTATATTTCTATATTTTTATATTTTTATATTTTTATATTATTATATTATTATATTTTTATATTTTTATATTTTTATATTTTTATATTTTTATATTTTTATATTTTTATATTTTTATATTTTTATATTTTTATATTTTTATATTTTTATATTTTTATATTTTTATATTTTTATATTTTTATGTTTTTATATTTTTATATTTTTATATTTTTATATTTTTATATTTTTATATTTTTATATTTTTATATTTTTATATTTTTATATTTTTATATTTTTATATTTTTATATTTTTATATTTTTATATTTTTATATTTTTATATTTTTATATTTTTATATTTTATATTTCATATTTCATATTTTATATTTTATTTTTTATGTTTTATATTTTTAAATTTTTATATTTTTATATTTTTATATTTTTATATTTGTATATTTTTATATTTTTATATTTTTATATTTTTATATTTTTATATTTTTATATTTTTATATTTTTCTATTTTATATTTTATATTTCATATTTTATATTTTATTTTTTATGTTTTATATCTTTATATTTTTATATTTTTATATTTTATATTTCATATTTTACATTTTATTTTTTATGTTTTATATTTTTATATTTTTATTTTTTGATATTTTAATACTTTTATATATATATATTTATATTTTTTAGTATTTATTTTTTTATATTTTCATATTTGTATGCTTTTATATTTTTATATTCATATTTTTTTTGTGATTATGTCGTTTTTAAAAAATGCTCTCTTGTTATTAATCCTCCATTTTAATTTCATGCCTAATTTATCTTAGTGGTGGCTTTTATACGACCATTTTCAAGGAGTCCAATTCATAATTGCTTTCCTTAACCCGCAACCACCCCATCAACCTCATCCGCTAGCTGCCATATTGAATATTTTTAAAAGCACCACTTTATATATCTTAACACACACATACACACACAGGTACACTCAAATTTGCGTGTGAGGAGGCATGATGTGCGCATGAGTATGCTGTGACTGCTTTCAAGTGTATTACAATAAAAAATTTTTGTTGCTGTTGCTGTAATCACGAGCTGGTTCTCCTGTGAGCAATGATGTCGCCTTGGTTCTCCTTGAACAACAAAATCGCCTCGTTATGTTGTCATTGCTACTGTTCTCATGAGCGGTAGTCACCGCTGCCGTCGTCTATCATTCGACGACGTTGTGTTATTGCTGTTGGTGGCGATAGGGAGGTGTTTGCACGAAATTTTGGGGGTTTTTCAATTTTCTTTTATATTGGCGGTAAGTGTGCAAAGTTTTATAGCTTTCTGACATGACAAGGAACGTATCCCATTGGTAAGGTGGAGTAGCATTAAGAGACAAATCCTCTTTGAGAGAATTATATTGTACATATGTACCTATTGGGTATTATGATTGGTTTGTGACTACATATATTTTTGAATTGTTATCATTATTAGTTGTTTATAGTCGTTTATAGTTGTATTACTATCACAGTATAACATTTTTCAGCTCATTGATTTGGGACTCAATTCTGAGAACTGCACGTGAAAGTAGCCCCAAAAAGAAGAAGTTAAACATCATTCGTTTTGTCAAGTTACATGCCATAATAGTTAAATATTGATTTGAAGTAAGTAAGTATCGTATGAGAATTTGTCACGTTTTATGTTCTTTTGTTTGACATAACTCGAAAACCACTAGTCCGTGATTAAGAATTACAATTCCTTTAATCTGTTCATATAACGTTTCCCTACACAAGCAACAGTTTCATTCTTCCATTCATCAAATGATTTGGAACTGGGTTTATTTTGAAGCAGTTAGTAACTGCCAGTTACAATAAAACTATTGTACTCCGTGGCGTATGGTTTACGTGGAATATTACTAATGATAATCATACGCCACCATATAGTATTTATGTTCTGACATACAAAAGAGCCTAAAACGTGACCCCTATACAATACTTACTAACTTCAAATCGATATTATATTATTATGGCATGTAACTTGACAAAACGAATGATGCAGAACTTCATCTTTTTGGGGCTACTTTCATGTGCAGTTCCCAGAATTGAGTCCCAAAATCATGTGATTTACTGTCTTATGTATGTACCCCCTTCAGTAGATGTATATACCCAGAGGTAAAAATACCCATTATGGTATCGCTGTTCTAAGCTATGTTTAGTAGCAATCAGTGATGATTCTCTCGCTTATATTCCCCCTTAAAGTTAGCATAGGAATGTGATTGGCTGTTTAATCGGTGCGCTCTCGCTTACAATGTAAGCGATGATAGCATTAAGTGTCATTTCGTTTGCAATTATGTTATAAGCGGAGTTTTAAGCGAGCTTGATAACACGCTTGATTACAAAGTAAGTGACGATGTCAGTAGGTGTCAGTTCAATCGGAATTTTAATGAGTGCACGATATTTTTTAGATTACACACGTATGTCACTCTAAGTACTAAGATCGCTCTCTTACAATATCATGCATTACTAAATAGCTACTTCGTTTCATTTAACGCTGGGTATCTCTCTTCTGTGCCACCAATGCGGCGACACCTTAAGGTCAAAATCATAAATTTACGCTTACGAATGTCCTCAAACGAGCGGGCGGGTCAAACAAACATTTATGTTTTCTCAGCCCTTTGACAAAGGTTGAACTATGATTGTTCGCGTTGTCCACCCTTGTCACTAACAGGATTTGCACCATCAAACAACAAAATCATCGACCGAAAAACTAAAAAGGTTGTCGCCATCGTTTGGATGGAATATGGATTTTTGTGTGTACCATGCGGTGCGCTCTTCTGTTTTTGCCACTTAAGCCTTTTTCCACACATAATATCCGTTAATTGAATTAGTGAACTAAATGTTGGGCACACGGACACAGTCAAACCGAAAAGGGAAGCCTAGCAGGGCATCGAAGCACAGTGGAAAAAATAAAACAGAGCAAAAGTCAAAGCTCAATGTCCCCTAAAAGAGGCACTCACTCACACACACACACACACACAGATCCAAATGTATTTCCTATTTAAAATGGAATCAGGGTAAAGCACTACAAGAAACAGCAGCAGCAACAGAGCCAGAGCCGCCATAGCTATAGCCAGGCAATGTAATGAAACAAACCACACACAGCCACACAGCATGAACACAAGTGTGGAACAAATGAAGGAGGAGACCCGCAGAGGCTGAAGCAGCGGTAGCTAAAAAGGCTTTATCAGCACAAAAACACATAACGAAAACCATCCATGGAGCGAACGAAATATTGTTTCCACACCAAAAGAGGCACCCTTACAATGACCAGAGCCCCTGCCCGACCCCTTGCCTTAGCCTCAGCCACAAGTACGAACAGGCAAGCAAACGAACGGACTGAATACGAACGCTTGGAATCATGCAAACAGCCAACGGACTCTTACAGGCAGAGGGGACAATGTCCGTTTACTAGTAGTGCGGTTGTTGGAAATACCCCAGCAGCTCAATGGACACAAGAGGAGAAGGTGGAACCTGAAGGCGATGATGGTAGTGGTGGTGGTGTTGTTGTTGTATTATTGTTGTGGTTGCTGTGGACTATGAGTATGAGCAATGAGCAACCAAGTCAATTGCTTAAGCTAAGAGGAAATTCCACTCTACTAAAGCGTATCAAGGCTAGGTACATAACATTTGGAAATTGCTGGTCCATGAAATAAATTTAAAATGTTAGCTTTGATATTTTGTGATGGGAAGAAATATTAATAGGAAAGTTTAGGTGTGTTGGTTTTATATAAAATCCTTTAAAATATTGTAACTAAAGAGATTTTTAAAAAGAAAAAGAAAACAAAGAATCTTTCAAAAATTCATAAATTCATAAATTCATAAATTTATAAATTTATAAACGCATAAATTCATAAATTCATAAATTCATAAATTCATAAATTCATAAATTCATAAATTCATAAATTCATAAACTCATAAATTCATAAATTCATAAATTCATAAATTCATAAATTCATAAATTCGTAAATTCATAAATTCATAAATTCATAAATTCATAAATTCATAAATTCGTAAATTCACAAATTCATAAATTCATAAGTTCATAAATTCATAAATTTATAAAATCATGAATTCATAAAATTTATAAATTCGTACATCCATAAATTCATTAAGTCATAAATTGATAAATTCATAAATATAAATTCATAAATGCACAGATTCATAAATTCATAAATTCCTAACATTCATAAATTCATAAATTTATAAATTCATAAATTCCCAAATCAATAAATTCCTAACATTCATAAATTCATAACTTCATAAATTCATTAAGTCATAAATTGATAAATTCATAAATATAAATTCATAAATTCATAAATTCATAAATTCACAAATTCATAAATTCATAAATTCATAAATTCATAAATTCATAAATTCATAAATTCATAAATTCATAAATTCATAGATTCATAGATTCATAGATTCATAAATTCATAACATTCATAACATTCATAACATTCATAACATTCATAACATTCATAACATTCATAACATTCATAACATTCATAACATTCATAACATTCATAACATTCATAACATTCATAACATTCATAAATTCGTAAATTCATAAATTCATAAGTTCATAAATTCCTAAAACCATAAATTCCTAACATTCATAACATTCATAAATTCGTAAATCCATAAATTCCCAACATTCATAAATTCATAACATTCATAAATTCATAAATTCAAAAGTTCTTAAATTCCTAAAACCATAAATTAATAAATTAATAAATTCATAAATTCATAAATTCATAAATTCATAAATTCATAAATTCACAAATTCATAAATTCATAAATTCATAAATTCATAAATTCATAAATTCATAAATTCATAAATTCATAGATTCATAGATTCATAGATTCATAGATTCATAAATTCATAAATTCAAAAAATCATAAATTCATAAATTCATAACTTCATAAATTCAAAAATTCATAAATTCGTAAATTCGTAAATTCAAAAATTCCCAACATTCATAAATTCATTAACTTCAGATTTAAGTGACTCCTCTAGAGTACATCGTATGGACCTGGTTCATAAACTTAATGCATTTTGTAAGAGATGCAGGATATTGTTAGTAATTTTTGTTTTTACCGTTTTGTCTTAATATTCACTTCTAATAAGTATTTTTTTACATTTTCAGGTATGTCAATGCTGTTTCTTTCACTTTCAAATTCGTAAGTAAACCTCCTGAATAGCCCTCATGTGACTGACCACTGCAACATCCCACAATTTAAAAAAAAAAACTGAAAGTTCCATATTTTTGTTTTCAATCGAAAACGAAAACCTTGCGTGTCATCCAAACGACAGCGATATTAAAGAGAGAGAAAAAAATACGATTTTCAAATTGAGGTCAACGATTGATTAGTGGTTGTAGATTAACGAAATTGATCGCGCCCCCGTCCTAAGCAACATCATAAACTTGATGTTGATGATGATCAACGTCATCATGAACACAAGAGGCAGCGGCACAAATTGATGGACTTCAATGTAATGCGCTGATGGTGTATGGATGTATGTAGATACTCGTAGAGACGTCTGGGTTGGTGACGTCTCTGACAACTCCTATATTGACCAGAAACAGTGACTTAGTATGAAGCCCATATGGTTTTAGAGCTCCAATGTAATATACACAACATGGGCTAGCCACAAGAGCTCACTAAGGCATTCAAGTTTTCAATGTAACACAAACACGCACGCTTGGACACTTGCTGGCTTACGTGTGTGTATCTCATAGATACTCTTGGAACTGTTAACAATTTGTCGAGTGTTAGATACAATTTGTTAAATACGCATTGAAATCATAAAAAACAGACGGTTTTTTCTGTGTAAAGCTGCGTATGGCAGAACTTGACGTTAAGGTTTACTATTTCAATAGAAGCCAGAAGTAAGACAGTAGATACAGCCAACCAATACCAAGACATCGAGGCGTACCGCAAAACATTTGGTAAAGTCCAATGTTCATGGCTGGATGTGGATGGTTGGCTACAAACCGGTGACTGGAACCGCCATAAACAGCCTCAATACAAACACAGTGACGAGGTTTACTAAAGCCCGCTCGTACTTCTAATGCCCGACAGTGCGCAGTGAAGAGTCGCTAGAATCTTAGAGGTAATGTTAAGAACGCAATTCAAGAATACTGTAGATAAGATGACAAGACACAAGGGTAAGGAACAGAGCAATGTGTACATACATAGAAATATAAAGGTTAGACAGAAACCTCAAGATTCCAAAAAGAATGGCGGGAACTTTGGCCAAGAACAAAAAAATGGTCAAAAGATAAAAAACAATGAAGAGAATTTCGAGAAACAGATTCCGAATATTTCCATATCTGGGAAGACAACATCTAAGCAACAGTTGAAAAATGGCGTACAAATTTATAAAATAACGGATAGTTATGAATAAATTTATGAATTTATGAATTTATGAATTTGTGAATTTATGAATTTATGAATTTATGAATTTATGAATTTGTATATTTGTAAATTTGTGAATTTGTGAATTTGTATATTTGTAAATTTGTGAATTTGTGAATTTATGAATTTGTGAATTTATGAATTTATGAATTTATGAATTTATGAATTTATGAATTTATGAATTTGTGAATTTGTGAATTTGTAAATTTGTAAATTTGTGAATTTATGATTTGAATGAATTAATGAATTTATGTATTTAAGGTTTTATGAATTTACGAGTTTACGAATTTAAGAGTTCATGAATTTATGAATTTATGAATTTTTGAATTTATGAATTTATGAATTTATGAATTTATGAATTTATGAATTTATGAATTTTGAATTTTGAATTTATGAACTTATGAATTTATGAATTTATGAATTTATGAATTTATGAATTTATGAATTTATGAATTTATGAATTTATGAATTTATGAATTTATGAATTTATGAATTTATGAATTTATGAATTTATGAATTTATGAATTTATGAATTTATGAATTTATGAATTTATGAATTTATGAATTTATGAATTTATGAATTTATGAATTTATGAATTTATGAATTTATGAATTTATGAATTTATGAATTTATGAATTTATGACTTTATGAATTTATGATTTATGGATTTATGAATTTATGTATTTATGAATTTATGAATTTATGAGTTTATGAATTTATGTACATATTTTTAAATTTATGAATTTTATAACATTTCATATAATTCGTGAGTGTTCTGAATTTTATAAATTTCAGGTTTTATGAATTTTATACTTTTTATAAATATGTACTGTATTGCTAAACTACCTTAATTTGTTAAACATATTAACTCCACTGATTAACATTTTGTAGGGCATGAGTTTTGTTCCCTATAGAACTTTCTCTCAATGTATACCTATTTCTTCTGTGTAATGTTTACATATTCATACCTATAACATTCTCGATTCCTCCTCTCATCCTCTCTTCCTTATCTGTAAACTATGTACTTATAAGATGCAGATACCACAGATTACATACTCATTCACACACACATGATGTTAATACTTCCCATTTATGTGAATAAAATGATGTAATTTCCCAACCATCCCATATGCTGCTGCACTGAGTTCTTCTCACATTCATACCGCCAAATTCAACAAATGATCATAATGTTAATGACGATCTCGTTGTAATGATAATATTCCTTTGGCACGTAGGCTGTTTCTACCGAGTAGGTTTCTTTGAAGTTATACTCACACACACATACAAGCATTCATACCACCGCATAGATTTATAACCACTTTAGCTTTTTAGTTGATGGTTTTGCTTCTCAAATGTTATGGTGTTTCTACAAACATCTATACAACAACAACAGCAACGTCGTCAAAAGCCATTAAAAGCCTCTGTAACTAAAGTTAAAACCTTAAATGTAGGAAAAAGTTAAAATGTCATTAGAAGATGGGAGAGGGCGAGATTTCCCTATGCCGTGTAGTTGCCACTCTCAGATACAGACTTGGGCCTCTCCTTTGAGAATAAGAATGTATTGGCTGTGATAGTACCAGAGATGGGCGGTCTACTAGTATATCTATTAATGAATTGAAAGGAAATATAGTTATTTGAAGTAAGATAGATATTCTAGAGGGACATAGATTGCTAGATCATTAATTTCGTCCAGCATTATTTAATAAAAAAAAAACAATGTACTCCGCGGTATTTATCACATGTCGATCCTGTTAACGGAATTTGTCACATATTCTTCTGGGCAGTTATGGTTTTCTAAATTCTTACTAATATAGTCCAGATAAGAGTTATTACCAGGTGTAAAACACCCTGAGTCCCAAATCAAAATTGTTTGTATTGCGTATAATAAAAATATACAAGTATTCCAAAAAAAAAATTTAACTTACAATAT
The DNA here is from genome assembly GCA_964034835.1 of Muscina levida. Classification (NCBI taxonomy): domain Eukaryota; kingdom Metazoa; phylum Arthropoda; class Insecta; order Diptera; family Muscidae; genus Muscina; species Muscina levida. Next base: position 17,561,978 of record OZ035880.1, on the reverse strand, counting down.
TCATATTGTACCAAGAGATTTTATTTTAAATTTGTGTTTTTTTAAAAAGGACATAGAAGCCAAAATACGCAACTTGCAAAAAAGAAATTAGGAAAATTTCGTACGCCTTTGAAGTGAAAAATTAATAACGAAATTTTTGAATTTTCTTAAGCTTGTTTATATTTTCCGATAGCATTTTAGTGGCACTGCACTATGTGCAAAATTCAGCTTTTGTAAATTTGTTGTTTCCAAATATTAGAAAAAAACTTGCGATGGCGAACGCGACAAAAATTATAAGATTTTCTTTAATTGAATGTAGAAAAATGCTGTTTTCACCGTATTGGAACATTTATTTTTTACTACAATTTTTTAAACTTCAATAGAGGGATGTAGAAAAAAACTTGCGATGGCGAACGCGACAAAAATTATAAGATTTTCTTTAATTGAATGTAGAAAAATGCTGTATTCACCGTATTGGAACATTTATTTTTTACTACAATTTTTTAAACTTCAATAGAGGGATGTTGTAATTTGGACACCGGTTTTTTTTCTAATTTTTTTTTCATGATTTAACACGCGACATTTATCACGTGACGCTTTTTTCTATGACTATTTCTAAATACATATATGGACAATTCCGTGCAAAATTAGGGAATTTTATAAAGTTTTTATGCCACTAATGGTTCATCACGAATGTTGCATCATGCACTTAAACGTCAAAAAAATATAATCAAAATTTTGCAGCTAATTGATCAATTTTTACTATTATTGAAGTTATTTACAGCTGTAACAAATATTTTATGAAGAGAGTGCACTAAAAATGTCATTAAAAAATCAAAGAGGTGACCAGATCATTAATGCAATTTTGCAGTCCGTTTAATCATAATAGAAAACATGATAAGTTTTGGACATTTAAATTTTATAAAATTTAAGTCTTTGTCTTTACTAATACAAGTAAAAAAAATTAACAACTTTTTATTTTTCGACCACGGTTGATCTTTCTGTGGAATTGCTCATATGTATTTAACACAAATAAGTTTCTTTTTTGATTTTAAATTCTCCAGATTTAGAGAAAAGACTGCCAAAAAGTATTTTCGATGTACGAGAAAGTACTTTTATTGCATCAAAAAATATTTTTATTGTGCAGTAAAGTACTTTTATTGTACCGTAAAGTATATTTATTGTACCGCAGAGTACGTTTGTGTACCGAAGAGTACTTTTGTGTATTAAAAAGTACATTAATTGTACAAAAATTATTTTATTTTAACCAACAAGTACTTTTGTTTTTAGCAAAAGTACTTTTATTGTACTTTAAATGTACCAAAAAGTAAATCAATTGTCTCCAAAAATATTTTAAAAAGTAATTTTCTTGTACCACAAAGTACTTTTATTGTACCAGCAAGTACTTTTATTGTACTGAAAGAACTTTTATTGTTTCAAAAAATACATTTATTGTGCCAAAAAGTAAATTTTATATTACTTTTATTGTACCATTACGTATTTTTATTAAACGCAAGGTACTTTCATTGTATCATAAAGTACTTTAATTCGACCGAAAAGTACAATTATTGTACCAAAAAGTACTTTTATTGTACCAATAAGTACTTTTATTACCAAGAAGTACACTTGTGAACCAAAAAGATCTTTAAATTTATTGTAATATTGATTAAACCAAAAGGTATTTTAGTTTTACCAAAAAGTACTTTTATTGTACTAAAAAGTATTTTATTTTAAATTCTACTAAAAAGTAAATTTATTGTACCAAAAAGTTTTTAATTTTTACTGAAAAGTACATTTATTGTAGTTAAAAGTATTTGCTTTTTACAGAAAGTACTTTTATACCAAAAATTCTTGCAAAAAGTGCTCTTGTTGTACCCGAACAAGGTTGTTTTTTTCTTTACTTACACAGTACAACACATGAGCCTAAAATGTGACAAATTTCCCTATACGATACGTTCTAACTTCAAATCGATTTTAAATTATTATGGCATGTAACTTGACAAAAAGAATAATGCAGATCTTCTTCTTTTTGGGGGGGCTACTTTCACATGCAGTTTTTAGAATTTAGTCCCCAATCAGTGAGATGAAAATTGTTGTACTGAGTTATTGAAGCAAAACATCGACCGATCTTCTAGAATAAAAAGATACTTATTTCACTGGGAATATTTACATTTGAGCTGACATTCTTATTCAATCAAAGATAGTTGGTACCATCACATTTGTGTCACCAAATTCTCAAAACTAAGACCCACGGTCTGAGAGAGGTTTAAAAGAGCCCCAAGTTTACAAATTTTTTTGTTATATGTAGTACAAATATCTAATTCAACTGCATTACGTAGTTTTTTTTTACATATTTAAACAATCATTTGAATCATATGTATGTATGTAAAGTATATTGGTATACCTAAAATACTGCAACCAACCACATCCTATGAAGAATGACGTATGTATGTATTTCAAACATTCCTAATTTGTATATTAAGTATTTCTCAATGATATAGGTACATACCTACTAAAAAATGTATTACCATTCTGCAAATGTGCTAAATACAATATGACTTCATCTTCCATTTAATAAGAACCTGTTTTAACAACTAATTATGTGCGACGACGACGACGACGAAATCCTTAGTCAGAAATCCCCTTAAGCTTCATAGCAAGCAATGAGTCACCTGTTTAACAAAAATAACTGTTGATCCTCCATGCAAATGACATCAGTTTAATAAACACTAATTTTGTATTTACATCTCTGCATCAGCAAACCCCAAAGCTCTTCATAATTGCGCGCGCTCCCCATCTCTCACACTCTCAACCCCAAATGCACTTGATCGATTCATCCAGCACACTCAACAGCGGGGGTGGGGGGAGCTTCTTATTATCTGCTACTCTCAAACAATTGGGGGGAGCTGCTCTCTCTCTCTCTCTCTCAACCCCATTGCCAATCGATCTCTTTGAAAACCAAACAACAATAGCAACAACAACAACAACGGTGTTTCCATCATTATGTGCGACGACGCGAGTATGCATTGAAAATGAACAAGAATCACGCAATAGGGCAAGGCAAACAAGGCACAAACGGAATTTTTTTTTCTCAACGAACTCGTTCGGTTTCATCCATAGCGATCGTTCGTCGTAGGGGGACGACGACGACGACGAATTCACATCCATTTCAATGAAACGACGACCAAATACCTCTACAACTGTATGTGCCTTGCCTAGCCTGGCCTGGCCTGCCTTCGTTCACAGTTGTTATTGTTGTTGTGTTGGCGCTGTTGCTGCTGCTGCGACTAATGTTTACGTTGTTATTGTATGAAATGACTCCACACGACACGATTCAGTGAGTATGACAACAACGCTAGACTATGATTATTTTATGGTGGATATTCATACATAGTTTGCGTGCTAGTGTGTGCACGGATATGTATGGCATTCTATGTTGGGTTGCCCTCGTCGTATGGATGTAAGTGAGTGTGTGCGGATGAATTTTGTTGTCTATTTTGCGCCTGGGTGTTGTTTGTCTATTCATCCATCCATCCATCGATCCACAACCAGCAAACCATTCGCCCGCCGCCAACCGATCGTCTCGCATCCCGTCCACGTAACTTTTAGTGCTTTTACACAGTGGGTTAAAGTTGCTTATGATGTCTTAAGATTAACATTAGAAATTTAGTCGATAGAATTAAAAATCGATAAACTGAATCAAAATCAGTATATTTTTATAAAAAAAAATGTTATCAATTACACTATACAACAAAATGTAAAAATATCGACATCAGTATTCTCACTTTCTAGCTAGTAATTCTAATGCAAATATACATATTTGCTAATTCGTATTTGAAAGTTTCTTGTAATAATAGATTTAAAAAGATTAATATGTATTGTTTTTGAAAATTAAACTAAAAATGCTGTTTAAAAATTGAATTTTTGAACAAAACGTAAGACAAACAAACGGAGAAAATTTTCGATTAGAATCGATTTGCAAAATAAAGGCGAATTTTAAAAAATGGATGAATCATAGGTGGCGTATGAGTTATCTTAATACTAGTATTAAAAGTACCAGCGCCGGCCGTGGCATGCTGGTTAGAACACTCAGCTTTCATGCGGGACATCCATGGTACGATTCCTTTCTCAGCCATTCCTGTTCCTCATTCCCCATTCATCAAAGTTGTCGACAGCAACTTCACAGTGTAGTGTCGAATCAATCGTCATGTCTTGTCGAAAATAGAAAGCGTGTTAACTCACATTCACGCAAGAAGCTATCCCATACCTCATTCATAAAGTGTAAAGGATAAATTAAGTTAAGTACTTAAAAGTGTAACGAATAAGCAATACTAACGTTACATAACGTATACGCCTAATGGAATTTCATACGTTTATTTAATTGATTTTCGTAAATGTGTAGGAAAGTTGTACGTAACGCATACGCCCAACGTTATATATATTTATTACGTTAACGGCGAAAATTCAACATTGGATTTACGGTAATGCCCGAGCGGAATATTGTGTCAGTTGTCTATGATCAGAATTTGAGCAAAATCCGACAACTTTAAGCGGTGTCTCAAAGAGGTCAAAGTTTAAATCTCTATATATGAAAATGAGTTTGTCTTTGCTTATTTGCAAATTTTAGTACCATATAGAGTCGGCTTGACCGATCTTTTTGAAATTTTCACAGAATGTAGCTGTGGCCGGTGGTGAAAATAGGAAACTTGAATTTTTGGGTTATATATTTATAGGTTACCGCCCTTAGGACCCTATTTTTGATATTGTAATATCTGGAGGACTGTTTCTCCAATCGCTGTGAAAATTTTATGGCATTCGACAGCAAAGTACGTTATCCAACAAAAATGGGCGAGATCCGACCAGTGGGCATGGTATAAAACTTTAAACTGTAAACGGCTGTATCTCATGAAATGTAAGAGGTATAAAGCTCATATATGGTATGAGTTGTTTGTACAGTATGCATTTCCACGCCCCATTTAAAATAAACCGTTATGATAGCCATAATAATAATTTGATCGTCCTGAAAATTGCACTGTATAGTAGAGATATAACCAGGGTATTTGGAACCAATTTGGAAAAATAGCCAAGACGCAGCCCACACATGTCAATATTTGACTAAGACATATTTGCGAGAAAAAAATACTATTCCTTAATCAAAAATTATGGAATGGAAAGCCTTAGTTGAGGAAATAAAAATTCCGGGAGGACAGTTCCACCTCAGTCGAACTTTTTTGCATGGCCCGGAGATTTTTTCAGTTTAACCTAAAATAAAGTTTAAAATAGGTTCTAAAAAAAATCGATGTTTCTTATTGTTGTAGTACATTTTCGATATCAGAAGTCTCCAAAAGTAATTTAACGAGTTTTTTTGTGGAACATTTCTCTATTCTCTATCTATACTTGTCCTTTTCATGCTTATTTCGAGAAAAGGACCTTAAAACATTCATATGTTTTACAAAAATGTTGATCAGAAAATTTTACTGGGGTTGCTCTTAGACCAAAAATCGATATCTCCATCTTTTACTAAACATTTTGTCTCTTTTCATAGCACTGTGCGAACAGCGACCTAAAATATTCAGAGTATATGTGTTTCATCTGCATTTTCGATATCAGATATCTTCAATGTAATTTAATTTAATTTTAACTCTCTATCTCGACTCCTTACGTGTCCTTTTCGTCCTTATTTTGAGAAAATGCAGCAATGGGCCATAAAATGGGACCTTACAAAATTCAAATGTTCTACAAAAATGTTGCTCACAATATTCTATCTAACTAACTGTCCTCCTTACGTGTCCTATTCGTCCTTTTTTCGAGAAAAGTCAAAAAAGAACCTTAAAATGGAAGTTTACAACATTCAAATGTTTTACAAAAATGTTGCTCAGAAAATTCTTCTTATGTGCTCTAAGACCAAAAATCGATATTTCCAATTTTTGCACATTATTTTGTTTCTTTTCAAAGCACTGTGCGAACAGCGGCGTTAAATAGTCAGAGTATCTATGTTTTATCTGCATTTTCGGAACATTTTAACTCTCTTTCTCGAATCCAATACAATTCAAATACAATACAATACAATTCAAATGTTCTACAAAAATATTGCTCAAAATATTTAACCTGTGTGCTCTAAGACCAAAAATCGATATTTCCAACTTTTACTAATGATTTTGTCTCATTTCAAAGCTCTGTGCGAAACGCCTCATTGAAATAGTCAGATTATCTATGTTTCTTATTGTTTTAGTGCATTTTTGATATCTTATGTCTTCAATGAAATTTTGACGAGAAATTTTTTTTTTGACGTTTTAAAAGTCTGTCTCGACTCCTTATGTATCCTTTCCGTCCTTATTTTGAGAAATACCGAAAGTGCCCAAAAATTAGACTTTAGAACATATTAATTTGTTCTGAGACTAGAAATCTATATCTCCAAATTTTAGTAAAAATTTTGTCTCTTTTTAAAGCACTGTGTGAAAAGCGACTTAAAATAGTCAGTACAAATTAATGATATCGATTTCTTGCCTTAGAATACCCCAAGTAAAATTTGTAGAAAATTTAAAGTTCTAAAGTCCCAAATAATGTTTTTTATCCGCACTTTATACTAAAAATATCTGGAAGTATTTCTATTTCTATTTGAACAGATAATATCGCCAAAAATCCAAAATGTTTACATCTAGCCTAATATGTTATAACTACCAAGATATACATAATAAGATATGACACCAAAATTAAATACATATAGGTGCAACTATAGCACATCTCTGTAGATATCATCAAAACTTTGCTAAGAAATATTTACTAATATCTAATTGTGTCTACTGATAGGTATCTATCCAATTATATCTATACATTTCTTTGCAGGCAGGAAAAAAGTACATTCGTCTCGTATTAAGAGCAAATGAATCTTTAACTGGCATTTTTCTTTACATTGCATTTAAAACTGATGCATTTCAAATTTATGCATATTTTTTTTTGGTATCCACCACTTTCACCCACTGTGCATTTGAGCAAAGCACACAATAAGGCACTACCCGACTGCGATGGCGAGTAACACCACTTTGGCTGTAGTATCTATCCCCACATGTTGTTGTATGATTCTCAACATTGGCGTGTCCGTGCGATCATTAACGTTTTTGTGAGTGCGAGTGTGTGTGTGAGTTGGTGGGTCCCTGTATGTGTGTATGGGGGCATTAGAAAAATAATGAGTTTCGTTGTGTGATCTTTGCTCGTCGTCGCCGTACAAAAGGAAAGGCAACACAATTCAATGACAAAAGCTTTTTTCTGTCGGTGGTGCTGAGGATCGCGTTTTAAGCTTATGAATATAAAAAAGAGAGCTATTGCTAGCTAGAGAGGGGGCTCATGCGAGCGGGGGACAATGATATTTGTTGTTGTTCGTCGTACCTAGTTGTTTTTTATTTTATTATATTCTAAGGTGGGGATATAATGGATAATAATAGACAAACAAGGCAATGGCATAGAGAGTAAAACAGCAACATTTTGAAACACGGCAAAGGCAACCAACCAAGCAAGGAAACTCAGGTGCGGTAACGACGGCGGCGGGGAGAACACAAAGGTTACGACAAATTTAAGGTGGGTTTTTTCGGTGTTCTGTACAATATTTCTAAATGGTTGTCTATGACTATCAAACAAATAAGGAGCGGTAGTGGTGACGGAACATCAACGCCAACAACCAACCGCTGCTAATGGCACTAAGTTAACCTAATTAGACGAAAAGTCCATATACCTACATATATGTACGTATTTCCTCATGTACTCTCTATCCCTTTAGGATAACAAAACACCACCATTTATGTTGTATAGTTGCAAGGACCGCCCTTTTACGTTGGTTTAATATCCTTACCTCCCCTTATAATGGAATTTCCCCTATATATTCTGCTGTATGTATGTAGTTTGTTGTTGCTTTACAAACACTCCCCATTAAAGCTTTTCTTATGCCTACTCCGTCGCGTTGTCTTTACAATTCTACTCTTTCATGCAATCCACCCCGTTTCATGTTTCGTTTTTCTTGTCTAGCTTTCTAATGATGGTGTAAAGGAAATAGGAAACTAAAACAGGTCACTCATTAAAAATGGTGAGAGCGGTTACGGAACGAGTAGGAGAATAAGAAAAGTGGAGAGTATAACGGCGTTACTGTGGCAGTTTGAGAACTGAAGGCAGTGTTGCCAAATCATTGGCTGTACAAAAATAACTTAAATGCAAAAATGATAAAATATAAAAGTGCTGAGAATTTTAGTGCTGAAAATTAGAAAAAGCACAAAAGTATAATTTTATATTTAAGGGCTGATTACACAGTGCAACAGGGAAAAAACACCCGAACGTGACTATATAGGTTCGATAGTACAACCGGAGCTGAGTAAACCCCTAGCTCAGTTTGGCTAGATTGGCTACCAAAATTTTTTTGGCCCTCTAAACTTTTTAAATTCCCTTGGTTCCCTTGAAAAAAGGTGACATCAATTTTTGGCCAACAGTTTGTACAGTTTTTAATCTAGCGCTTTCTATTCTTAAGCAATGTTGTAGTTAATAGTCCGCTGAAGAAATTGATATAATAAAATTTCCCAAAAAAAATTAGACTTCCCTCGTATATTTTCAAAAAAGTTTGATACAAATTTTAATTTTCTCACTATTTTTAATATAAGTCGTAGGGAATTCAGTTTTTTTGCATACACTATTCAGTGAAATTGTAGTTTAGCTAACACCGAATAAATTATCTGAACAAACCTGTGCAATCTGAACAAGTCTAGGGATATTAAATAGCTCTCAAAACACACTATCTACTTTAAACAAATCAGTTTTTTAGGAGTTTTAGACCATTGTGCAATGTTTTTACTTGCTATCTTTACCAAAAACGTACTTATTGTATAACTGAACAACTTCTGTAAACAACCAATATGATCGGAATACTCCACCCCTTTAATTGTTTACAAATTGTTTCCTTATATGGCATTTTTTCGAATTTCGTTAAAAATATGTATTAATCGCGATGTTGATCATCTAGCTTCACCTTACGTTTGTTTTTGCCAAAATTACTGTGAAAAATTTTGTATCGGTAGTTAGGCATTAGGGTGTGTCGCAATGAGGTTACATTAACCCGATGTTGATCATCTAGCTTTAACTTACTGAGCTAGGGTTTTACTCAGCTCCGGTTGTACTATCGAACCTCTATAATCACGTTCGGGTGTTTTTCAAAAAGTTTGATTTTGTGTCATAGTGTTATATGATTCAAATTAAGGTGCATCATTTAAAGTAAAGCCCTTATTATATTTGAAGCCCAAAGAAATCTAAATCGGTATTTTGTCTTTAGGGATGAAAGTATAAATCATTTGATACAAGCAAAATTGTAACACATTCGTTTCAATACATTTTAACCGATTGAGCCATGTTAATCTATGAGGCTAGATCGCTTATGAAAATTTACCAGCAGTACTAGTTTGCCAAATTAAGCTAAGTGATAAAAAATAAACAGTACAGACAACACCTAGGAATTAATACAAGCTATATCGGTCAACACCTTCTGTTGGTACCATACAAACTAACCTATTTTTTTGGAAAATTCCCATTTCACATATACCACACAAACGGACAACTGGAGGATATTTGAATTTGGTCAGTTTGATTATCTCGTGTTAGTAGACAAATCCCTAGAACACTAAAACATTAGACACACCGATTTTGTTACCTCACATACAAATAACTGAATTCACACTCATACTATTACATACATAACGTTTTTGTAAGAACACTGAATTCATTTTAGTATTGCGTACGATGTATTCTTATAGAACTTTGACACTGGAGTGATTATGACCTCTATCGCCCAACCCCTCCTGGTAGTTTTCGTACAAAATTACCTATTTTTGGAAGATTTCTATTTCACCCTGTACATCCAAACGCACAATTGGAAGATATTTGATTTTATTGAGTTTAATTATCTTCTAATAGTAGACAAATCCTCAGAAAACTAACCTTTTGCCCGGCCCATTGTGAAACCACCCACACAAACGATCAAGTCCACCTTCATAGTTTTACATACATAAATCTTCTGTAAGTACACTGGATTGAATGTCGACTATATCGTCCGTCTGGTACCTCCCATACCAAATGTCCTATTTTTGAAAAAGTTATTTTTCTTCCATAACTTCCTAACGGAAGTTATCCAAATATCTTATAAAAGTAGAAAAATTTTCAGAAAGCCGTAAAATTTGCCACACCTCTCATAGAAGTGAGCGAAATCCAATCATAGTTCTACAGACATGTCTTTTTTGTAATTTAGTCAAATTTTGCACAAGCTAAACTTACAACAACTTACGAATAAAAATCGAACATGATGGGCTGCCAAATTATCCAATTTCCCGAAAATTAATTGTTGGACAATGCCATTGGCACGGGTGAGACCATGATACTCACATTTTTGATTATAATTCATATAACAGGTAGAAACTGAAAGAACTTGATTTTTGCTCATAATGTCCATTAGAAAACAACCACGGGTGTAACCTTAGGAATTTGAACTTTTACAAAATTATGACTTTCAGGTTAAATTCTGAAAAATTTTCCGTTGAAATTCCACAAATATTGTGATGTAGGTAATTATTTATATTGTTTTTGATTGTGTTAAGCACTTACTACAGTCGAGTACGGTTATAGCGAACTCCCAGGACTAGGCATTTAAGTTCGTTATATGCGATGTTCGTTATATCCGAGGTATAAAAAAATAGACTACAATTTTTTTTATTACATTTTATTAGTTTTATTAATTTTTATACTGTATTTTATTACATTAAAAAAATTAGATCAATCAACTGTACAATAAATCAAACAAATTTTCAGGAATAAAAACATCGGAATAAAATTTCAGTATTTGTTTAAAAGAAATTACAGTGCGCTCGGGATAACGTCAACTTATTAAAACCGCGAGTGTTGACATTTATCAAATTGTTGACGTTTTTGAATGTGAATTCATCTATTAGTTTTAGATGAATCTCTTTAGCTTTTTCCTTCAGCGCTAATACATTTATAGGATAATTTCTTTCCCGCTGCTTAATAAACCAACGGTACATACATTTCTCCATTTTGGGCAGCTCTGATGCTCTTAATGTCTTCCTTTTTCCCGGTCCAGAAAATGTGTTATTAACACATTTCAAAATTGCTTTTTTTTGGATTTTATCTTACAATCGTTGATTTTGTTACACCATATTGTTTCGCTAAAGCCGTCGCACTTGCACCTTTTTGTAATAAATCCAAAATATTTGGTTTTTCTTGCAATTGAAGAACTTTTGGTTTTTTGAGCTCATTTTATACGCGCAACTCTAACGAGATCAATGAAGCAACTGAACAGAAAACGACAATAACTACCCATCAATAGACACAACGGGAATCCCCAAAACTAAAACTTATTACACACGGTTGTATGACGTTTTAGAGCTTTGAGGTTTGGTTGACGTTTTAGAGTAGACAATACAAATAAAAAAGGGATGACGTTTTGGGATGTTGACGTAATGGGGGGTTGACGTTATGCCGAGTGCACTGTACGTTATCGTGGCTGATGTAGTTAAACATATTGTAGGAAGTTCGTTATAGCCGTCAAAAAATGTATGAAAACTGGAAAATGGGACATAAAATATTGTTCGTTATACGTAAAGTTCGCTATAAACGATGTTCGCTATATCAGTACAGATTTATATGAAGAAATGAAGGAAAACCGTTGGGACCAGAAAAAGTGTTCGTTATAACTGAAAGTTCGTTATAAACGGTGTTCGTTAATAAAAAATAAAACTTTATAGAAAAAAAGACGGGTGTGACACTATTTTACGATGAGTGTGACCTAGTTAAATAAACTTCAAAAGTATGCAGAAATTAAAGTTTTTTATAGAGTTCAATTATATAGCAAACATAAAGGTAAACATATAAGAAAATAATAAGACATATAATTATTCGTCAACTGTACTATGGTATACATCATAATTAGAGTGGTCAATATCAGTTTCTCGATCAACCTGTTATCAAAATCGTAATTTACGATGAATTCTAAGAAAAACCATGGATCTAAAATCAAAATCGATCCCCCTTTATTGTTATTGACGAGAAACAGCCAGACTTGGACCGGAACAGTGCACTTGAGCCCAAACAAATAAGTCTGATTAGAATAAAATGTCACAAAAATTTCAACATCGATTAAATGCTAAGAAAACCACACATAAAAAACTAATGAAATGGCAACCCTTGCACACTATGGATCGTTTTGAGAGCTTAACTCAACAATTTTGACAAATTTCCTTGTGGTTCTCTTGCTTACGCTCTCTCTCACTTGTTCTCAATCGGAAACCCACTTAAATTCTATTGTATGTGCGTGTTTATTTATGTGTTTTGTTTTTTACGTAAAAGGAAAAGGAGACCAAATGAAACTTAACAACAACAACAACTACAATACAGACCACTACCACCATTACAACCACATTGACATTTTGTATAAAAATCAAATTATGTGAAATTGGAATGAAAACACATTCGTACAAGATTATATGTTGACAAAGTGACTTGACAGAGTGGCTGACTGACTGACTGGCTCTTTGACTACTATGAATGGATGGATGGATAGTGGATGTGGATGATTGTTTGTTCGGGTTGGTTGATTTGTGCTTTTGCCGTAATGCTGTGTCGGTCGTGTGACTTTGTCGTCGTGTATAATGATGGTGGTTGATTTTAGTTGCTGTTGTTGTTATTGTTGCTTTTAAGAGGATTTACACTTTACTCGCTTACAATAGTTACTACCAGAGGAGGACGGCCGCCGGACAAATGTTATTAGTTGAAATAACTGCTGCTGCTGCTGGCTCGAATGGGGCTGTTGCTTACACATCACAGCAACAACAACAACAATAAAAACATCGCAAGCACCACTAAAATACGATGTTGTTTTGGTTAGGTTGCCGATGACGACGACAGCAAGAAAAAACCCCGACAACGAACCACTCACTAGTACAAACAACACGACGACGACAACGATTCGGTTTTGGCCTACGCGATCAATGAGGAGCAAGAGGACTGTTCAGTCATGGTAGTAGTGTCGTAAAGGAGAGTTCGTCAGAATTTCGAAAGAAGAAGAAAAAGCGCACACGAAAGTCGAACAAACGGAACGGAACGCAAAAGTCAGATGTCAGAGACTTGTAAGAAAAACTTACGGATAAAATTGTGAAATAAAAGAAAATTAATACGGAAACATAGCAGAGTGGATGAAACATAAGTTTGTTTAATGCGGCAGAAAAACTAAACAATATAAGTTTGGTGGTGTTACAAACAAAAAGTAAGAGAAATTTCACAAATTGCTAAAGCAATATAGAAACCGTAACAAATTTAAAGTTTAAAAGAAAATTGTGTAAAACGCCTTGAACAAACTAAAGTCTGAAATGTTTAGAATGTGTAAATCAATTTTATAGGATTTATGTACCTAACAAGTGCTATAATTTATTAAAATTTTCTATAAATTTTTTTTATTATCATAATTCCTAGAAATGTGAAGAAATTCCATCACATCGCTAAGGAAAATGTAAAATAATCAGAAACCAAAAAAAAAAAACAGAAATTAACAAAACGTAGAAGGAAAAATTTTCTGTGACACACACAAGTTCCTCTCCCTTAATAAACAGAGACCAAATTAAAGCAACAACAACAACCACACGGCAACACAAGCAAAAGTCATTAAAGTGATCTAAAGCGCGGGGGCCAGCAGCCAACGTTTCACCACCATTGCAATGCTGCTGTTGTTCATTGAGAGCCGACGACGACGACAGCCCCCTCATAACAACAACAAACACGAAGCTCTCAGTCTCTTAAGGTTCCCTAGTCGTACTCGCATTCAGAAATGACAAAGGTAGTAAATTGGTGGTGTATTGTTGTTGTTTTTGTTGTTAGTGTAGAGAAACCCCCAGCTTAAAAGCAAAACAAAAATCCCCAACAAAACTCCCTCAGACGTACTGTGTAAATGTGTTTGTATGCCATAGCTCTCGCTCTCTCCTTCTCTCTCTCTCTCTCTAACATACAAGTTAAAGCAGAGAGCCTTTTTGTGGTATGTGTTGGACTGAGCTGGCGACGTTGACGTTAACGTCGCCGTTGCTTAGCGACTTGTTTTGACTCCTCTAGGACTTGATGATGATGATAATTCTACCACCACCATCATCATCGTGGTCGTCATCGCCACGCTCAAATCATTCACTTACACACACACACTTGAGTTTAAAATAATTTTTTCTTTACGCATTTTGTACATTCGCTGTTGTTACTCGTGACTGTAAGGACGTGTCGTGTGGTCGTGTCGTGTCCACCTTACAACCCTACAACAACAAATATTACAACAGTAAAGCAACAAATAAAAGAAAACCAACTAGAAAAAAAACTGACTCTGAAAGCAACAACACCGAAATTTAGTTTTGTTAGATATCACTTGGAGAAAAGCTTTCGCACTGAGTAAATGAACAAAAAAAACACAACAACAACAAAATTGACACAATATAGAAACAACAAAAGCTATCTATTGAGCAACAATAATAACAACAACAAGTTGTATAAATGCAAGAAGAAAGTTAAGAAATTTGAATGAAAATTCAAAAAATAAAAACAAAATTGAGAAAAATACAAACAACAAAATAACAAGTAAATGGAAAACGTGTGATATAGAATTAAAAACAAAAAAAAAACAAAAACAAACGGCAAAAGTTAAACAAAAAATGCAAATAACAAAAAAATATTTTACAAGAATGTGAGTGATTACACAAAATGTTGGGTAATTTTAAGTGATGATTATTTAAAAAATAGAGCAAATAAAATAAAAGTTAATACAACAATTTATATATAAGAGTTGGTAAAATAAAATACATTGAAAATTTGAAAGAAAAAATATTTATTAAACCTGTGACAACAACACTACCTCAAAAAAAAAAAACTAAGTGGCATTGGAAATACTTATTTCTTTTAAGATTTTATTCAAAACACTTGAAATCGAATAAAATGTGAGAAACCTATTAGAAGACTAATTAAAGTGAATGTGATTGGAAAAAATGAAAATACATTGTAATAATACATTTTTCCAAATATTTTTGTAATATGTACAAAAATAAGCAAAAGTGACTGAAAATTTAGAAAAATTTTATGATTTTAAAATTACAGTTATTAAGTGACACGGGAACCATCAGTATAAACTGGAAATAATATATAATTTAAATATATGTAATATACATAAATATAATCAAAGTATTTTCAACAACACGTTTCAAAAACCAATTACCCTAAAATACCTATAGTGTAAAGTAAAATGTTGGAAATAACGTAAAAAGTGAAGAAATATAAGAATTTTCAACATTACTGTAAATAGTGACAACAACAGAAATTAAAATAATTATCATATTTAAATTATTGCCGTGAGTTAACAACAGAAATTCAATTATTCAAATTAACAACAAAATATTATTATCAATGACAAAAAAAATTTTACTCTGTTTTAGAAAAAAATGGGAAAATTTTTATGACAGCTGAAAAAAATCCTCGCTTTATATAGTAGTCGGTTTGTTTAGTATTGGCAAATTTTTAGTATGACTTAAAAAAATCAAAAAGTTTTTCTAAAGTTTAGAATCTAAACAGTTATTTTTCATCCCAGAAGAGATTAAGGGGAATACTCTCCACCTAAGAAAGAAAGTCACATCTCCATGTTTGTAGTTTGGAGGTATGTAACTCCTATATCTTTCGAGTCTTAAATGAAATACTTTTGAAAATTTCAAAAACGATTCTAATATTTTTAATTATTTCTGATATTTTCCAAAAATATTTAGTTTTAGTCGCGAAATATATAGAACTTAGAAAGAAGATACATATCTAAAAACTACTACTACTTAGGAGTAGTTACGTTTTGAATTATTGATCAGTATTAGAACATGAAAATTTCACTGCGTCATAAGATAAAATTTTTTAAGCAGTGATTTTAGTATCTTACTTAGCTTTTTTCAGTTAAAAATTTTAAATATGAAAAGAAATTTGTAATGAAAGATATCAAAGCAATTTTTTTTAGAGTTATGAATGCTTGCCAAATCTTTTAACTTTATAAAACATTAAGCTCATATTGTTTTTTTAAAGCTACTGTTACATTAAAAAGTTAAATAAATTATGTAATTTTTATTATCAGGAAAGATTTTTTAATAGAAAATATGTATGTATATGGAATAATTTGGAATTAAAAATTTAAAAAAAATCAATAAGTGGATTTAATAGAATCTGAAGTGTGGGATATGGTTCGGATCGCTTATTTTATTCTTCTTCGTGCATATACCTACATCGGAATTTTAGACCAAAGTTGAAACGGTGACCGGAGGTGGCGTGGCGGGTCAAAAAGGAGTCCCTTGGGTTCTATGAGTGGATACTCATCCCTCTATGTGCGGATACTCAACTGAATGATTTTTTCAAAACATATCCAATAGTGTATTTTTTTCCAATGGTCCAAGTTACATATATCTATTCTGTAGTCAGTTTTGAAGCAAAAATGATATTTGGATGCTTCACTTGCCTAAATGGGTACATATATAGATTTTTGAAAATTATAATTTTGAATCACTGATAGATTTCATATTTTTTTAAAAGAATAAAAATTCCTTCATTATCCAATAATGTATTTTTTCTCATGTGCCGGATTATATCTATTTTGTAGTCAGTTTTGAGGCAAAAGTTATATTTGCTTGCATTTCTTGCCAAACTGATTAAGTTCACTTATTGATTTTTGAAAATTTTAATATAAAAATTAACACTTCTGAAAATTAATTACCTACATTGTTAAATTTTTTAATTCCACTTATTTGACTTTATAATTTAACAGGGTTTTAAAAAAACCACACCATTGTTTATTTTCAAAAAAAAAATAAATTGGGCAACTAAAAATTTTTGAAACAAATCTAATTTACGGGCAAAATCGATGATGTGTCCGTAAACAAAATTTTTTATTACGGATTAAAAAAAATATTATATATTATAAATTCCTTATTTCTAATTTAATCAATATCTTAAAACTGATTGAAAATTTCCAAATTTCAAGTAATGAGAATCATGGATAAAATACCCATTATTTGTATACCCACACATAGGTGGCTCCGTAGGAACCCAAGATTAACTTTGGTTTTGGATTTCTGGGGGCTGAATTACTGTTTCCAGCTAAATCTCGCCGGTAAACAATCCATGTCTGAAATTGTATTTCTCTACTGGTAAATCTGTTGTGCTAAGTACAACATATCTGCATATAAAATGTTATCTCTTTAATCTTAAAATTCCTTTTGCCACGTCCCCAACTATCCATTGATAGAACATGACAATTTCGTCTACATATTCTGTGTACTAACTGACATGATCTGTGCACTAAATCTATTGATTGGAGATACAAATTTCCTCTGCAGATTTGAACCTGAAGTGTCATATACTATCTGTGTATCAAATTTTAAATCTAGCTAGCTTTTAAAAAACATTTTGCCATGCCCACTTCTCCCATAGAGTCAAAAGCAATTCCAAATTTTAATGAAATCGTTTCAACAGTTTAGACGTGATTGAGGCACAAACAAACAAACGGATAAACTTTCACATACATAATATTTATAGGGATTGGTTTATTGAAATCATTATATCTATTGGCTAAGCAATTTGGTACCGAACCTTGTTAGCAGAAGTTTTAATTTATAACAAATTCAATTTTTTTGCTTTTCGATTCCTTATATCGATTGTCATTATAATTTTAAGATAAACATAATTTCAGAAAATTTAAGTTCCATTTATTTCAGTTTGTTTTATTGATTTCAAATGAATGAATTACAATCCTTTCTATAGTTAATAAATTTTATGTAAAATTATAATTTTTAGAATTCTGTTAGTCTCTTAACATTTGATGTTTTTAGTACTGTTAAATAGTTTTGAATTTGAATTGGATATTTGGGTATATTTTACACTTTGTACCTATACAACTAAAAATTCCAGTCTAATAATTGTTATTCCAGTAATTTTTTATATACTAATACATAATTCCTTAATAAACTTCCAATCAAAACTATTTTCACTTTTGTTATTTGCTAAACGCCAACAAATTGCGGCACGAGGTGGCGATGGAAACAACAATAGCAGCAGCAGCTAGTTAAGGTGTAGTAATAACAGTGAGAATTAAAAGTTTATTAAACAAATGTAAAGACAACAATTTCTTTAGCAAGCAACATACTAAAATAAGTTTTATTTTTTTATAACCACTTCTCCCACCCCTCCCAATAAGATTATAAACATAAATTCTAAATTGTTTAGAATATGTGTTAGTTTGTTTTTTTTTTATATCAATTTCTGTCTTGATACCATTAGGCCTAAATATTTTATGGATTTTTTCAATTATCAATTCACCATCACCGCCTTTCCCTATACGTTCGTTTATTTTTCTACTTGTTCTGTTTTCCCCTTTCTTTTGCTTCAATTACCCTTTTTAACTTCATTGACTTTATTGAACTTCTTTCAAATGATAATTATTTTACAGTACATATTTTGTTTTCCTCCTATTTCGCTCTCTCTTTCTCTCATTCTTTATCTGCCTCTCACTACTAAACACATTGAATTCATTCATTCATTATTTTCTGTTAATAGAAGAAAACGAACAAGCAAATAAGCAACAGTTTTAGGGAGACCAAAAAGGGGAGGCAGTAATAGAGAATGTGTGAGAGAAAGAGAGTACAAAACTCTCCACATTTTAGACATATGCTCTCTTATGATATGCTCTTAAATTGTCCGTTCTCTTTCATACGTATTTCTTTCTCTTTGGGGAAAATCTCTTAAATGTTTAATTTCTCTTTTTTTATTTGAAGGTTTTCTTTTTGTTATCTTTTTTTGTCAAGATTTGTTATAAAAAAATAAAAATAAATCACGTGTGGTCTACGTTGATGCCATTTTCGGACCGGTGTACATGGGTTCTCGATTGTTTCGTAGACCTATTTATGTATATTTGATGGGTTTAGAAGCAAAAGGATACAAGGGACAAAAAGTTGATTTCGAGATATTTGCCTTTAAATTTTCAAATTCTAGTGCATGTATTACTTGGACTGTTTTTCGGCTAGATATTACCACTGAATAAAAATCGATCTCATCTTATGCAGAGATTGTGTCAAGGAACACAACTGCACAGTTATCTATCTCATTTTGTGATGATAATGGTGAAGTAACAGCAAAGGATAGTGATGAAATGATAGTTTGTCAACTCGCTGTCCTGCCCTGCTCGCTGTCACATAAGCCAAAACTAAATATCAAAGATTTATAAATTTATAATTTTTTGAAACTAAGTTATAAATTTACAATTTATTAAAAAAAAATTATAAAATTTAAAATTATTAGAAAACTTTACCTTGCCAGCATATTCATTTGTTGTTTTGTTGTTCCTATCCATGTTGTTTTCTTTCATATTCCTCCTTCTATGGGGGGTCCGCAGCAGTGTAAGGTTTTCTATTGTATGCGTGTGGGGAAAACGTTACGCCTTTTTGAATTTCATAATTTTTTTTGTTTTGTTTTACTATACACACTCACGTGTACATTACATACATGCCTTTACATATATGTATATATACCTATACCTATATATTGTCGCTTGTGTTGTCTAATGGTATTTAAGGCTGTTGTTGTTATTATTTGCTGTACTTCGCCCTAGCCAGCCTTTTACTCGACTGTATTGGGCTCACATTTTTTGTTTTGTGTGCCTTTGTGCCTAGTTTTGAAACTTGAGCTTTGCTTGATATAAGCCGAGGCGAACCGACTCTAGTCGAGTATGCGTATGTTCGTCAATTTTCTGTTTCATCCCATAGTTTTCTTGTTGTATTTGGGTTTTGCTTCTATTACAAATTTGTTTTGTATGTAATACGGAGTTCATCAGATCTCTCCCCTTTGCTAGACGTGAGTGGTGCTTGTATAAGTGTATTTTATAGTGAAGGAATTAATACCGCTGTGTGTGAGAATGGTGTAAGCCTCGGTTTTTACAACAACGATGACTTGTTGCATTTCACAACTGCATTGCGCTGCTTTCTGTACATTCACAGTTGTTATTGTAATTGTACGGGAGGATACAAAATTTCATAGACGGGTAGATCGTATAACGTAAATTATCACTCTGGGGGGAAAATTGTGTACGTGTGCGTTTCATTATCTGTATGTATAAGCATGCATGCATGTATGCATCTAACAGTATCTGATCTTCACAGTGTTGATACTTGTTGTTGTGATTGTTGTTGTAATGTCGGTTTGGGATGCAGTCATCTGTGACGTGATCTGCTTAAATTTTTGTATTTTGTTTTTTCATTTTTCCATCCGTCGTCTGTTTGTATTTTTCTAAAGTTTTTTCTTGTTGGGCGTGTGTTGTGTATGGGTAAGTGGCTAGCATTCCATATAATGATTACGATCATAATGAGGTTTTGCTGTTGCTGCTTTTTGTGATTATTTGACTGTTGTTGATTAGTTACATAGTTAGGCCGTCATTATCTCTTTGTTTTTATCTATTTCCGTTTTGAAATTAAGTTTTTTCTAGCGTTAACGTTTTTCGGTTATAGTTTCCATATAAAAATAGGAACACCACAGGCACAACAGCAAAACATACAAAGTATATTTCTGTGTAGTTTCCTGTATTTTTTCTTTTTTGGATGGAAACCAACAAATAAACCCTTATGAATAATATTTGATCATTATAAATTTTGTTATTGTTATAAAGGAAAGAAGGAAAACCTGTTTTCGGTTATAGGTATGAATTATGAAGAAGGCGAAAAAAACACTTGTTACTCGGATGGTTATTGTCTCGTCAATTAATAATTTATTGATTTTTTTTAAAGAATTATTGGAAATTATTCGTGATTTTTGTTTGACCACCCTTTTTATCCTGTTAATTCACGATAAATTTAAAGCCTAAATTTGAATGATTCATAAAATTATAACTTAGAATACAAAAACATTCCTATATATGTATTTTAAAAAATTTAAACAATTGAAGTTTTTTAAGTTCGAATTTTTCGAAATTATTTTTTTTTATAGATTAAATTCATTTTTATGTTACATGGGCCGAAAAAACGAATAATTAACCATTTTTATAATGTTCGAAAGAAGTTCGAATTTTTCGAACATCGTTTTTTCTTTAAAATGTTCTGTATTTTTAGCAATTTGATTAAATTAGTTTACTTTGGTTTACTGTTCAATCATTAATTAATTTTTGTGTGTTACAATTAGCTTTAATAATTTCGAATTTACGCCTTCATTTGATTTGTTTATTAAAAAAAACATGTAAAGTTATTAAACAGCAACAAAAACTCTGCAAGACTTCTAATAATATCAGAAATTTAGTTTTTTTCAAATATATTCGAAATATGCATTAAAGAAATCATCATTATTCCATTAAAAAATTCGAAGTTTTACATAGAATTATAAAAACATGTAATTTTTCTTATTTTCGAATCTCTTTTGTTATTTGTTGCCTTAACTTTTTGTTTCTTAACAAAATCAGCCTCAGGGCAAATAAAAACATATATTCTTTAATCTTCGAATATGTTACAACTTTTTCGAACATTTGGTTTTTTTTTATTAAAAAGTCATTTATCTAACAGACAACATATCTAGACGCTGTTTGTTTCTAATTACTTTTAAATTATTTTTCGAAGTGAGTAAATGAACTTTGCTAAAAAATTACTAAAATCATTTCAAATTTCGGATTTCTAAACTTATACAAAACATTTTCCAACTTTTAAACTATTTTGAATTTTTCAAATATACCATTTGCTATCGAAAGTTTGATTAAAGACAAATGTATGTGTATTTTTCAATTTTAAACTAAATTTAAATTTTTTAA
This sequence comes from Muscina levida, assembly GCA_964034835.1. Lineage (NCBI taxonomy): Eukaryota > Metazoa > Arthropoda > Insecta > Diptera > Muscidae > Muscina > Muscina levida. Next base: position 17,540,131 of record OZ035880.1, on the reverse strand, counting down.
AATATTGCATTTATCATCAAAACATTTATAAAAACTTCTACAAATACAAGTTTCAATTTTTGTATAATTTTGAAAATTTCGTACACTGAATTTTCTATCGAATCTTCAACTGATCTTGATATTGCAAATAAATTTCACATATTTTCTAGTTTTCCGTATCGTGCAAATAAAATTACTAAGAAATTTACATAATTTTGAGTTTTTCGAACATTAAGTTTTCTAACTCGAAACTAAAACAAAGTAATCTTAAAAAAAACCTATTTTGTTAAATTTTGATAATTTAAAATTTTACTATAAACATTTCACATCGAGTTCGAGTTTTACGTATATTGGGATTTCTATCGATACTTGCGTATGATCAATGAAATCTTATTAAAATCGCATATTCCAAATTCTTGACTAATTTCGGATTTTTCGAACATTGTGTTTGCTATCGAAAATTCTTTAAAAACGCCTACAAATTAACGGCCGCATTTATCAACATTTATTAAATGTTTATAAACTAAATTTTTCATAGAAAACTCGTTTAATTAAGCTCTTATAAATTATTATAATTAAGGCCTTACTTTTCACTTTTCATTCTTCTAGTTAAAACATTTTAAAATATTACCGAAATTTATGTTATTTTTAATTTTCAAATAATTTTTATTTCATTACTTTAATTTTTCTGCTTTAACCCACTGTACTGGATTCGTGTTATTCATCTCACCTCCTTGACGTTTACTCTTAGATTTTACTCTTTGTTTTTATAGTTTCTCCTAGCTCAAGTTTTCTATTAGTAGATCTCTTGCTTCCTACGTATACCCTTGTGTGTGTGTGTGTGCCTGTTCGTACGTTAATGACGTGTCGTCCTGTGGTTTTTATTACGAACGAAACAACAACTTTACCTATACCCCCGCCGCCAGATCAGGCAGCACATGTTCTCTCCCTCTCCCCCTGTGCACTTTGGCATACCATCACATTTGTAGCACCACTTCCTTGTGAAGCTAAAAACATTTTGCTTTTTTTCTATGGTATTCTGTGGTTTTGTGGTGCTTTCCGATAGCAAAATGTTTTGTAGATTCTCCTTTATCCCATGTACAGTGCAAAGTTTTTCTCAAACGTATTGAGATCGTTGCTGTTGTTGTTTTCATTTTGATTCCTCGGCAGCTCCTCCTCGTGCTGTGTGTGGATGTGAATAGTATTCTGAAATGTGGTGGTACTGTGTTTTATGTTGTGTTGATTCTGCAGCCGCCGCTTTCATCATCATCATCATCATAGTCGGTTGTGTAAACTCACTGATCTCTGCGCTGGTGGCGGACGGATTGGCTGGCTGGTTGGCTGGTGCTACAACACCATGATCCTTTGTCTATTTTTAGTTTTGGGGAAACTGAAAATGAACAAAATGTGCTTTGCTTACATACATAACATATATCTATGCGATTCGACGAAATTGTTTTGTTTATCGAACAAAAATTTGGTTTAAGAAAAGTATCCGTGAAAGTCGAATCACAGAAAAATTTCACTAGGTTTTTTGTTGTTGGATTTTTGATTTTCTGTTGTTTTTTTTTGCTCTTACTTATTCATTTGTTTTATTTTTAACGGAGATAAAAGGTGAACGCAGCAGCGGAGACTTTAGTGGCAACCGTGTTGCGCCGCGCCTCTGTTAGGCAACCAGGCTAAATTTAGCTACGCATCAAGGAATTTCTTAAATTTAAATCTTTTTATAAACATTTATTATTATTGACCTCAAATTTCAGGCTTCATTCAATAACTACTTGATGGAAAAAAATTCCTTGCTAATAGAAATATTCCTTTTTTTCCATTACAGGAGCTTTTGAAAACTATGTTACAACTGGAAGAAATTTATACACATATGTATGAAATTTAAACAACAAAGCAGCTGATTTTTTATAAAAAAAACAAGAGGATAAGGATTTGATCCTTTTTATATATCCACCATCCACCCAAACCCAACATTTTCTGTTTAAAGTCCATAACGTCAAAGGCGACTACAACGGCTTTCCAATGAAGATGGCTTCGCAGCGGTTTTGTTTACGGTGGAATAACCATCAAAGTAATTTACTATCCGTCTTTGATCAGTTACTGCATGCAGAAACTTTTACGGATGTTACATTGGCCGTGGACGGTCAATATCTCAAAGCACACAAAGTAAGTGTAACTTTATAGTGAAGGCAATTTTTAATATAATCCTAATGTATATGTTGTTTATTTCTCTTCCATTTTAGATGGTCCTTTCCGCCTGCAGTCCCTATTTTAATGCTTTATTCATCAATCACCCGGAAAAACATCCCATTGTCATTTTAAAGGATGTCCCCTATGCCGATATGAAATCTCTGCTTGATTTCATGTATCGCGGTGAAGTTTCTGTCGATCAAGAACGTCTTACCGCTTTTCTGCGCGTGGCGGAAAGTCTACGCATCAAGGGTCTCACCGAAGTCAACGATGACAAACCCTCAAATACAGAGCCCACACCCCAGCCACCACAATTGCAACGCATCCAGCCGTATGTGGTGCAACAACAGCAGCAACGTCATAAATCCAACCAGGGCGCTGGTGGTAGTGGTGGCAATGCAAGCAATAATGGCCCCCAAATGTCTGCCGCTCTACAGCAACAACAACAACAACAACAGCAGCAACAGCACCAGCAACAGTCACTACTCAGTTCAGCATTGGCTTCGATGCCAAAGCGTAAACGTGGCAGGCCGCGTAAGCTGTCGGGTAGTGATGATGGCGATTATGATGAGTTCGATGGTGAGATGGGTGATGGCAAAATGTGCAATGATTCGTTTTCGGGAAACGAAGATGCGTCCGATGATAATCAAAGGGATTCCGGCAATAATGATGATTTGAATGTAAGTACATTTTTTTAATTATATGATTATATTTATTTGGCGACTAAATTACTTTGCTTCCTGCAAGGAACATAGCGCCTTGACGAGTTTATTCCATTCAGTTGTGTCCTATCTTCCTATCATCTGCAACTTTTGCCAAGAATTACTAATTAAGAAAAATTTATAATAACATTTAAATTTCCTCCCTTTTTTAACAGGAAAGTCGCGACTCTCTCTCACCCACCAAGAAATCAAGAATGAACAAGGACCGCAATCAGCAGCAACAAGATGATAACAGCACTTCCGGTAAGTCCTTATTTAGACCGTTTTTTTATTCTTGCAGTATTTTACTATCTTTGGTCACTTTTCTCATGCGACATTCTACTATTTGTAATCACACACATCATTACTTTGCAATCAAAAAATATTTAGAAATTACATACATATGAAAAATCACCTGCATTTCATTAAAAGATAGAGGCAACACCGCACACACACACACACACTGTGGCATGGTGGCCTTTGCTCTATTGTATACAATCAAACAAACCAAAAATAAAAACAACAACTTCATTCATTTTTTTTCCATATAAAAAATATGCACCAACAACTAACAATTCTACTACACGTGGTTAAAGTTTATAACATAGACTTCAAAACGAATGCGAAAACGCGTCAAAATCTGTATCGGAAAAGCTAAAAACAAAGGGATTTACGTTATACAACAAAGAAACTCTTCGATGAGAGTTTCAGTTTGTCCTTTTCAATTTTTTTTTTTTTGTGACAAGTGTTTTGTTTTTTTTTTTTTAATAATATCTTAAAGTGTTTAGTGATTTTCGAATTTCGGTAAAACATACGTTTAACGTCGGCAGGTGAGTTCAAATCTTTTTGCGTAACGTATGATGCCGTTTACAAGGAAAAAAAATTTTAACAGAAATTGCAAAGAATAACGAAAAATAAGAAAGATTTCATTTAAATTGTTCATTGAATTGAATTTTGTTATACAAAAAAAAAAAAAAAATATTAATTATAAAACAAATCGGTATGAGCTTTTAGGGATTTATGGCCGACGTGAAAATCGTTAAAACGTTGTTTATATCTAACTCCAAATACCATTTTCGAAAATCTTTAAACCAAAATTTCGTTTATTAAAAACTAAAAAAATAACAAAAAAAAATACCATCTAAAGCAAATTCAACAAAATTTATATCTTAACATTTCTTTTTTTAGTTTTTAAGTATTTCTAAAAAAAAGATAAAAAAAAACAAATAACAAGAAAACAAATTAAAGAAAAAAAACCATCATAACACACGATGTTGACGTATGGTAAAAATGGCTTGAAATCCCTATAGCTTTTCCGATCCAAATTTAGGCACAATTTTATTCGAATTGTTGTAAATAATAAATTATCACAGAACAAAACCATAACAATAATAAACTTTCTTTTTTCGTCCAATTTGTTGTGATTTTTTGTTGTAATTTTTTTTTCTGCCATAGACGATGCATTATACTTTAACACACTATTGGAATATGTTTTCATACGAACTCCTCTCTCTTTCTTGGGTTTTTTAGATGGCAACGACAGCGACAATGATGATCAAATGGATACTTCGTATATGGAACCACAACTAATGTTGGATGAATACGACGAACCTGTGGAATTTAAATTTGATCCAAATGCTAACAATTCACCATCACACGATAACGTTGCCAATATGTCACAACAGGCCCGTCAACAAGCATTCCTCTTGGCCGCCCAGCAAAAGCATCAACAACAATTAGTTGAGGCAGCTGCAGCGGCTGCTGGTAACATGAAAATGTCGGCTGTTGTGGGTACGGGACCGATGCCCGGTACGGTGACATTGTTGAATTCAATGGTCAGCATACCGAAATTGGCACCGATCGTTAAGCCCATGAAGCCAAAGATAAATAAGCGTGTAAAGTTGAAGCAAAATGGTGTTGGATCAGCAGATACCAAGGTAAGTAGAGTTGTAGAAAATGCAACAATACAAAAGTGCGAAGGTGTTCTGTGCAGTTGTTGGTGGGCGGGGGAATCATGTTGAGATAGAAAACGTCTGTAATAAAATAATGAGAACAGCAAATGAGATGAGGAAAAGAATTTCCTTTAAGTGCTAATTTGTTATATGCAGCGTCAAGTGTTCACAAATATACCTTCAGCTTTGTAGAAATAGGTTAATGTAATTTTAACAGCTGATATGACGCGGTTGTTTGTATCTAAAAAAGTTATTGTAAGATTAGGACCGATATAGTTATCACAAAGCAGGAAGCTTTTTGCAGTGATAATGACACTATTTGACATCGAAAAGTGTTGGTCTAAAAATTTGCTCCATCGGCTGTAAATAGACCAGTCGCCAATGGCCTTAGAATTCAGGGACACTAGAGCTTTTCTGAGGTATAACTCGTAAACCAGTAGACTGTCACAAAAATACAAGATATACAAATATACAGGCAACAATTTTTCTCCTACGAATTTTTGACATATCTAAATCCTTTCAGAGTGTTTTCGGTGTCGAAAGTTTAAATTTGTGACCTTCAGTGCTTTTATGATCTACAACTCATAAACTAGTAGACTGTCACCAAAATATAGATATGTGTACTAATTTTCATCTCTCTGGGGATAAAAAAAAACATTTGAATCAAGCCCATCCGTTGATCGGAAATAAAAATTTTATCTTGAGATTTGAACCTGTAGTGCAGAATACTATTTGTGTATCAAATCTCTCTAGGGCTATAAATACGGTTTTGGCACTCTCCCTCCGCCCACTGATCAAAAAAACTTTGTCTGTAGTGCCGAATACTATCCGTGTACTGAATTTTATCTCTCTAGAACTAAAATACAGTTTGGAGACGCCCACTGACCCAAATTTAAAACTTCATCTGCAATTTTATAAATGAAGTGCTGAATGCAAATTTTAATCGGTCCTAACGATAACTAACTGTGTACCAATACAGTTTTGCCACGCCCTCCCCTCCCCTTGATTGAAAATAAAAATTTCATCTGCAAAATTTCAACCAGTCCTGCCAAGTAATATCTGTGAACCAAATTGTATCTCTCTCTAAGGTTTAAATACAGTTTTGCCAAGCCCACTCCGCCCATACGATCAAAAATTAAAAAAAAATGTATGGCCTATAGCAATTTCCTTTTAGTACACAAACTATCTACAAAATTTCATTGAAATCGGTTCAATAGCTTAGAAGTGATTGATGCAAAAATAATCAGACAAGATACACATTTATAACATTAATAGGAATGATTGCTCGTAAACAATAGCCCAGAACACCTACGCCAACAAAAATATATGTTCTTCCTATAAAATATGGATTCTATTAAAAAAGATGAATATCGCTTAAAAACTACTTCAAAAATTAACTTATTTTAGCGTTCTTTGAAACTTCTAAGAGCATCCATATTTTTTTTAAGGATAAACAAATATTCCAATTTCTTTATTTCTTTCATATAACCACAAACATTACTTACCCTTATATACTATTTCGTTTACAGCCCTTCACAAATGCAGACTACATGGACATACTCTCCGGCAACTTTATGAATTCCGCCCAAGCCGCCAAATTAAAATCGGGCCTCAGTGCCAGCACTGGCTGTCTAAATATACATTCACCACCTCCGAAAACCAAATTAAATACATCATGTAATAATATCATTGATAGCGAATCCGAAGGTTCGGTCCGTGACTACTGTACCAAAGAGGGTGAACATACCTATCGCTGCAAAGTCTGCTCTCGTGTCTACACACACATAAGCAATTTCTGTCGCCACTATGTCACCTCCCACAAACGCAACGTCAAAGTGTATCCCTGTCCCTTCTGTTTCAAGGAATTTACGCGAAAAGACAATATGACCGCGCACGTTAAGATCATACATAAAATTGAGAATCCCTCATCCGCGTTGGCCGCGGCGGCAGCTGGTACGCCCGTGGGTATGACCGGTCAAATGTCCGCTTCGGGATCGCAAAATGTCAGCGCAGCATCCACACCCACGCCACCCGATTTGAATGCGCAAACATCGAATCAATCAGCCGGTGGTGGCAGCATAACGGGCATAACATTGAATACATCCACACCTGCGGGAGGTTCATCGTCGGCGTCATCGTCATCGGTTAGTTCGCCGCCAGGAGCGTTGACGACAACAACGGCCACGGCAGCAGTGGCGCAATGAGAGCGCAGTACGCTCTCTCTTTTAGGTCATGGTTTAAGCAAAGGTTTTGGCTTTTTATGAAAATAGTGAAACCCCCCCTAACTCCTACCACCCATCTTGTTTATAAGGAACTTAGACAAATACTACACGCGTAAATAATGTAAACTAAGGAAGTTTTGTAAATTATGAAAACTAACAACAACAAAAACGTAGTTTAAACAGTTATAAAGTGTTATACAGTCAGTCGTCGACGGTAGACCACAGCAAAGGCTTCCAAAATATTCCAAAATCATAAGAAAACGTTTATTTAATTTTCGCATAATTTTTCTCACGTAAATGTAATTTAATTTATATAACAATTCTATATATATAAATATCTCTTAATTTCCATTAAAATATAATTAAAATTATATTTCTGCAACAGTTTCATTAAACCCGGTCGTAAGTTTTCTTTGTAAAAGAAACTTGATAAAACTGTTTATTTTTCGGGTACATTTTTTAATTTTTTACTCTGTTATTAGTTTGCTTCTGTTATATTTTTTTAAAAAAACTGTTATAAAGTTGCTTTTTAGTTTTCTTATTTAAAATACTATATTTTTATTTCTTTTCGTTTTTTTTCAATTTTCAAAAATTGTAAGTCGTTCGTTTCAAAACCTGTAGACTTAAAAATTTTTTTAATTACACGAAACTACTGCAAAATTAGATAAAAAATATATACAACTAAAAAAAACGTAAACTACAGCCTTGAAGCTGCTAAATTTCGTTAAAGATTTTTTAAAACCATTTCGTTACAGATTCAAGGTTTGAGAAAAAAAAAATACTACTACTATTATGCCTTTTTTTCTCTACCCCTTTTGTTCTTAATAAGTTTGTGTGCAATTAATTCTTTTTATTTAGATATTTAGTTAATAATTTAATTTTAATGAAAGCACCCCCCCTTTTTACTATAAATATTTATAATTTATAATATTAAAAGAAAAGAGAAAAAAATATATATATTCATACATTTTTTATGAAGTCTTGATTCTTTCAAAAGCTCGTTTAAACAATACACATACACACTTTGGCCTTTATTAAAAAAAAACACAAAATAACAAAGTAATAAAATTCACCATAGAGTGCCTTACCACAATGTGTGTGACACCATGTTCAATTGAATACAAAAATCAACTAAACTGAACACAACTATTACTTTATGCATAAACAACAACAAAAATTAGTTAAATTTTTCACACATTTTTATCTAAAATTAAGTTTAATATACTACATACTTTTTTATATTTAAAAACAAAAACAACAAAAAACCATAACTTAGTTAAAATCGGAAGAATATACATACTATATTCATATTCATATATATATTGATATAAATATATATACGTATAAAAAAAAATCTACCTTGTTGCCTTCAAACGAAGCTAAATCTCTTTAACTTTAACACAAAAAGAAAGAAAACATCATATACATAACACACACATACATACACACATTTAATTTGTTGAAAATTTATAGAAATGCTGGTAATTTTTTCAAAAAAATATGCCGAAAATATCCATTTTTTAAAAACGTGTTTACACTTGTGTTGAAAAGTCTCTCAAATTTTGTTCAACCCTTTAACAGTTTACGCCAACAAATGTTCTCTGTTTGTTTTACTTTTGCTTTCTTTCTTTTTACATTTGTTCTCTTGTAATATAACATTGTTTTTTTTTTATAATTTATATAATTTTTTTTTGTAAGAGAAAAAAATATATAAATCGGAGGCTTAATAAATCGCCAAAGAAGTTTTGTTTTTATAAATTACCCCATATAATTAATTATTTAAACGACGAAGAAGAGAGAGAAGAAAGTAAAAACAAAAACAACAAATTAATGAAATACAATATTACAAAAAGAAAAGAAAAAAAACATCATTCAACTAACCAACAATACACCCCGCAGAATATTAAAAAATAATAACTCCCTTCACCACCTTCCCACCCCCCAAACACCCAGCAATATGGTTAATGTGTTTTATCATTATATAGTAATGTTAATTATTATTAATTTTTATTACCATTGTATAATTTTTTTTTTATTAAATTAATTTTTATGTACAGCATTAAAACAAACAACAAAAACTCTTATTATTACAAAATGCATAATTTAAATAAATCAATTAAATTTATTATTAAAAAGAGAAATACAACAAAAATTAAACAATCAACACACACAAAAAAAAAAACTTGAATTTTTATTTAATTTTCTTACAGAAAGGTATATTACGTGATATCGTAGGGCAATCCTTACTGATGATAGTTCTTGCCTTGCTTTGTATTTAGCAAAGCTTTTAACGTGATTTGAATGTTATTATTCAATTTGTTGGTTTTTTTTTACAGCAGACTGATCACTGTCTTGGCCAAACCTCAATTTTTTTTAAAACCTTTACAATAAATTCTGTTTACGATAATCTTATAAAAAATATTCAAACAACAGACCACATTTTCAGAGCAAAATCGGTAAAAAGGTAATACTTTTTAATATGTTTTCACCGATTTTGATCTGTTTTCAAACCGAATTGTTTTCCAGAACATGGCTGTTTGTTTTAGAGATCGGTAATTTACCGTTTGTTTTGTTAATTTGTTAATTTAAAAAGGTTAAACATAAATACAAAATCCAAAAATTCGAGAAGATTGTTTTGAACATTTTACACAAGTATCAACGTGTACTTTTTGAGAATAAAATTTCTTTATCTCTATTTTCCTCTATTTCCAATATTTTAATCTTTTTATAATAATTGCCTGAGATGAAAGAAAAGAAGAGGTGAAAGTGCACTCTTTTAAAATATGTTATGCAGGTGTCTATCAACAATTATTTAAAAAAATTGCCCCTTTTTTGTATTAACTCGGCAGCAAAGTAAACGACATGTCATATAAATTTTAACTTTTATAATATTTGGATATCTTCATTTTAAATATAAATCTAAATAGATTGATACTTTCCATCAAATAGTTTCGCTTGGGTAACTCAAATTGTATGTGAGTTATTTAGATATGTAACTCACCACAATACGGTGTACGAGCCGTATAAAATTAACTTAACACAAACTTATTTTTTGAAAGTTCACTATTACAAGAGTATAAGAGGCGATTTACACGGTGCAACTGGTTGCATGCAATTTTTGAATTCTCTTTTAAAGTTTCTTCTAAAAATCATGAACATTTACACGAGGAGTTTTTGCATGCAATTTTTTGACGTTTATTTTGCCAATCTTCTTTAGTAGTTCATTCGTTGAAAATTAATTTATTCGTAATAATTTAAAATAAAAAGGTGTTTAAGCAATTACAAAAATAAAAATGGAAGATTGTGTTAAAGAAAAAATAAAGAAATATATCTTTGACGTTATCTTCACAATTTCATTAAATATAACATTAATTTTTGTCAAAAATGCTCCTAATACACGATACAAACACTTTAGAAGCCGAATACGAATAATACAAATTAACAAGAATACGAACGATAGCAAAAAGAAATGTCAAAAAATGTCTTGAAAAACGAAAACCGTGCAATTTTTGCTACCCCGCTTGCTTCTCTACACCGTTTGCCCACAAACAATAGTTGCACGCAAAATTGCATGCAACCAGTTGCACCGTGTAAATCGCCTCTAACTTTCGAATAAATTAATATTAATATGTATCCATTACGTTAGTGATTGTTTGTCGGCGTCACATGTTTACTTCGGACAATTTTCTTATGGCGTTTTCTTTTATAACTAAAATGTTCCATTTTTCCCTTTACCCTGAAATTATATTTTTAATGTTTTTTTTTCTAAAAAAAAGGCAACACTGAATTTATAAATGTTAATTTAAAAAAATGACTATTTTACCCGTAATTTTATTACAGGGTAATAATGTTGCACTTTCCATTAATTATGATATTCATTCAAACCTATTATATTCACACCTTGTCCTGCCTCCAAAGATATTGATACTAAGGTCTGCAAAAAACCATCCAAACACACTTGTTGTATGTAGTTCAATTTTCTGCTTGTATCTGTTTCGCTCTCTTTGGATTGAGTGCGTATGGATTATTTCTTTTAGATAACGATATAATAGGTATGAGAGAGTGAAAGTACCAAGTATCAAAAATACGTGTATGACTACATACACAACAAACAGATATAGCGGTATTCTTGTTATCTGTGCTTGGAATATGTGGAGATCGTGACGCTGCAAGCATAAAGAATAAAGAGCGAAATTTTGTTTTTTTTTTTTTGTTAAAATTTGCCACAGATGAAACTTACACCATTACTTTTTGTAAAAAGAATAAAAAAAAGTAAGAAAACATCATCAACGCAAAGCGTACGATCTGGAATATCTATATTGAATGGATATATCTTTTTAAGAAAGAGGAACAACAGTTACTTCACTGAGTGGAACAGATAAAGAGAAAAAAAGTTTCCACTACAATGAGAGCCAGAGAAAGAGATGATACGCCATCTACTCAATCCAAAACGCATAAGCACATGTTTTGTTATACTCTTTGTTGTATTTGTAGCGATAATATCAGGTTCTTACTTGTTTTATCTGTTTGTACAAGTAGAATGAATGGAACGCTGCAGGCCTTTAATTGATACATATATCAAGCATATACACTGTGGTGCAAAAATGAGCCAATGTTTTAAAAAATGTACGTTATTAAATATTTTTTATACTTTTTATTATATTATTTTCAAACCTTTTGCTAAATTTAAAAGATGTATCTGTAAAATATGTAAAGCAATAATAAAAATATAACTTACATTACTGTAAGTATATAAAAACAAAAAATTTTCAAAATCAGACCATTGGCACACTTTTGCTCCAAGGTTTTTCTTATCTAAATTTAATAATTATTCCTGCATATTTTTACTTTCTTCAAATGATTCATCCTATTTGGCGTATATTGACAAATTGAGCAACACAATATACAGGAATTTTGATTTCATTTAGCCAGAACCCACTCCCACAGCTCATTAATACTTTTCGGCGCTCTTTCGTTTCAACCTGCCCGCCTTTCAGGTAAGCCCAAAGGTTTTCGATCGGGTTCAGATCTGGACTCTCCAGTGGCCACTCCCAGACTCCAAACACCTGATAACTAAGCCATTCCTTGACAATTTTTACAGAATGTTTTGGGTCGTTGTCATATTGGCAGACGACATTCTCTGGTCTATCTGGAATTTGGCCAGGGCTATGGGGCAAATTGTTTTGCAAAATGCTAAGAAAGTCTTCCCTTCGCATTATTCCTTCGATTAGTATAAGTGGTCCCACACCATATGGGGTTCCACATCTTCAGATCATAATAGAACCGCCTCTGTGCTATATGGTATGAGATTGACACCTGGTGAGTATTTGTTTTAACTAATACAAATTAAATATATGATTAACTTGTTGGTCGTGTGGTCAGATGAGACCAAAATCAATAGATACCAGTCGGTTGGGAAGGTTTTTTATTGGGCCAATTGATCAAACACACCAAATCCAGCTCATGTATCACAAACCATGAAGCACGGAGGCGGTTCTGTTATGATTTGGAAATGTGTAACCCCAGATGGTGTGAGACTACTTATACGGATCGAAGGAATAATGCGAAAGGAAGACTATCTTCGCATTTTGCAAGATAAGTTGCCCCATAGCCCTGGCCAAATTCCAGGTAGACCAGAGAATGTCGTCAGCCAATATGACAACGTCCCAAAACATTCTGTAAAAATTGTAAAGGAATGGCTTAGTTCTCAGGTGTTTGGGGTCAGGGAGTAACCACTGCAGAGTCCAGATCTGAACCCGATCGAAAATCTGTGAGCTTACCTAAAACGCGGGCTGACAGAAACGAAAGAGCCCCGAAAAGTATTAATGAGCTGTGGGAGTGGGTTCTGGCTAAATGAAATCAATATTCCTGTATATTATGCTGCTCAATTTGTCAATATACGCCAAATAGGATGAATCATTTGAAGAAAGTAAAAATATGCAGGAATAATTATTAAATTTAGATAAGAAAAACCTTGGAGCAAAAGTGTGCCAATGGTCTGATTTTGAAAATGTTTTGTTTTTATATACTTACAGTAATGTAAGTTTTGTTTTTGTTATTGTTTTACATATGTTACAGATGCATATTTTAAATTTAGCAAAAGGTTTGAAAATAATACAATTAAAAGTATAAAAAATATTCTATAACACACCTTGTTTAAAATATTGGCTCATTTTTGCACCACAGTGTACATAACTTGGGCTAAGGAGGTTCCACAAAAACACATTTGCTTTCTATTCGTTCTACTGTTTAGAATATTAAAGTTCATATATACGATATCCCAATATATCAGAGCATAAAGCTAAGTAGTTGTTGTTGTAACAGCTGGGGAAAGTAGCCGGGGCAATAAATCTTTTTACCGATTTTCAATTTATAAGCACTAGATCGTGCATATTATCCGATTATTATACGATCATTGTTGGCAACTCTGTTTCGTTCCTTTGTAGATAATAAGGTTTGTGTCAATGATTGCTAGTTGTTGTTGTTTTTTGAGTTTTAATCACCATTTTCCACCGTAAGATGGCGCTAGCTGGTTTTATTGATTCATTTTTAAGATGTTGATAAATCTTTTCCTTTTATTCTTGGTCCTTGCGCAATCTGGTTTTTATTTGTAGTGGAAGCATCTAGGCTGAGTTTTGTTGGTTGGAAAACTCGAAAGTATTTGAAAAGTAATTTTTCATCGATGTTGATTCCAGTGCCCCGGTCGGATATCAAACCCTGTGCTATCGAAGGCCACAAGCTAAGTAGTAGTAGTCGTTTATGTACCGTATGTTAAGAACTATCTGTGTATCAAAATTTATTTCGTCACGACATAATACTTTTGTGCAGTGCCACCTCCTCTACTATTTGTCGCTGTAGGGCTTTAACTTTATTTACTACGCCAACTGTGGATAAAAAAATATATTTGCCACGCCAATTCCGCCTAATAATCCACCTAATAATACTTTGGTCTGTATATTCATACCTGCAGTGCCAAATCTTTTATGTGCATCGAATTTAATATCCCACGGCCTAAAAAATAAATTTTACATGCCCCGCGCCATTTTGGAAGAGTTCTTTCTTCTTTTCTCGAAATCAGTCCACTCCAGTGCTAACTACCGGGCCAATTTATAAAATAATTGTTCTCATGATCAAACAAACCTAGATTCTAAATATTACTTAAATTGGTACATTCGATCAATTTTTCGGTATAAATTCATTCCAGCCCAATCTACGGGGTTCATTTTTACATACAATCTTTCATGGTCAAATAAATAGGGATTCTAAATTTCATTTAAATTTGAGTAAAATCGGGGCATCAATATAAACTTTCGAAATTAGTCCACTCCAGCGCCACCTACTGAGTCCATTTCATGAACATTTTTTTTTTCTTTGATCTAACGATCAAACTAACACACATTCTGAATTTCTGAATTGGTCTAGGCGTTTCGGATGATTGCTGCGACAAACACCGTGACACGAGATTTTTATATATTAGAAGACTCGAAGATTTCTAAAGATTCGAAAACGAAAATTTTGGTTTTAAATCGTTTCGTTTACAAAATCGATTTTCTCCACATACCTGATAATATTAATTAATTAAAGATTTTAGATCAACCGAAACTTAGATAATTGCATTAAAAAGTTTTTTTTTTTCAAAAATTATTGTTCATGTGTATTTTTATTATATTTCGGGACCGGTCGTGGCATGTTGGTTAGAACACGCAACTACCTAGCGGGAGATCCCATGTTCAACTCCTGGCTCCAGTCATTTAAAAAAAAATTTTTCTTTGATTGCTGGACCCCTCGATGTTGTTGGCAGCAACTTTGCAGTATAAGTGTCGAGTCAATCGGCATGTCTAGTAAAAGCTTTTCAAACAGTGACGTTCGCATTCGTCGATAAACAAGTAGGTGCCGTTTGATGTGAATCTTAAACAGAAAGCGTGTTTATACACAACAACGCGAGACGCTATCCCATACCTCATTCATGGGGCGTAAAGGGATATTAAGTTTTTAAGTTTATTTTTTTTTTCTATTTAAATTTTCCTCATTCTTCAATTTAAACTAAACCCCATTCCCACCCATTTACACTCTTTGCAGTACACTTAATCACCAGCAGTCCGGAATTATCACAAAGACTTTTTGGTCTTAGCAAATCAACGCCAGCAAACAAAGCCGCCACTACAGCAGTCAGTGGCAGCAGCACCACTAATATTGCCATTGCAACCAACACGGCTACGATAACCTTAGTGCCACATAATACTATAGTTCCAACAACAGCAACAACAACAATATCATCACATCAAGCCCAGCAGCAGCAGCAGCAACAACAGCAACCACCTACATCTGAAGCCATCGAATTCAATGATTCCTTCAATGTCCACTTGCCCACTGTGCTGGGTTTAAGAGTTAAAGCGAATCTGCAAAATAGCGATAATCAAACCACCGATCACCAACAACAACAAACATCACATCAGTTACAATCCCAGCCACAGCATGCAGCTGAACAACATCAGTCCACGATCAGCCTTACGTGTTCTTCCAGCTCAGGTAATCCTAATTCGTTGTTGAAACAACAATTGCGTGCAGGTCTAAAAGATCTCATCGATGTTACATTGGCCGCCAGTGTTAATAACACGACCTCCACCAATACGCTAACCCAACAGACTGCACAGAATGTTATTAGCTCGGACAGTCACATGGACACCCAGGAAGCTTGTTCGGCCTTGCAATCACTGGCTAATGTAGCTGAGCGTCAGGCTCAAAATAATATCCAACCACCGTCGGCTAATAATTTGCATCATCAGTTTTTGCTACATATGGCAGCTAATCCCATCCTCAAACCGTCGGGAGATTTTTTTCAACAACATCAAAATGCTATGCTAATGAGAGAGGATGAGAACAACATAGACTTGCTGATGGATCACTGTGACAAGTCGGATCCCGAGATGTTAACACTGGCCGATGAGAATGCTGGTTTAGATTATAGTACCGGCAACGAGACTTGCGGTACTCAAAGCGGAAATAACGACAATGCTGACAACAACACCACGTTAAGCTCCAACCCGTCGGCGTCTACACCACGCCGGAATACAACTGGTAAGCCTATACAACGTCGCCGTGTAAGGCGTAAGGCTCAGTCATCTATAGATGATCAGGCCGAACAGTTAACGGAAATGTCTGTACGTGGTTTGGATCTGTTCCGTTATGCCAGTATCACCGAAGGTGTTTACCAGTGTACCGAATGTGCCAAGGAAAATATGCAAAAGACTTTTAAGAACAAATACAGCTTCCAGCGTCATGCTTTCCTCTATCACGAGGGCAAACATCGCAAGGTCTTTCCCTGTCCCCTGTGTGGTAAGGAGTTCTCGAGGCCCGATAAAATGAAGAATCACATGAAAATGACACACGAATCATTTGCGGCCAAGGAAATTCAAAATTTCAATCCTTTAAATTATCTTATAACAGCAGCGGCCGCTGGAGAAATCCAGGCTTCTATACCCAATAATAATAGCAGCACGAATACATCACAATCGGCTAATTCGGCCCAACCGTTATTAAGTCAACTACAATCCAGTAATCCGGCTTTAAGCATTATGATTAACAACAGCGGCGGTGACAATACAGATGAGGGATTAAATCTCTCGCAGCAAGTCGACTTTTCCAAGGAGAATGTTGAACATCAATTGAAATTCCCCACAGATATTGAAATTAAAAACGAAATCGTAATCTCACCGTCTCCCTCACCACCATTACAGGTGCCGTCACAAACTCATCAATTACCAGCGGGAACCACCGTATCGTTGGCTGACTCTTTGTCCTTGTTGCAATCCGCCGCACAAGCAACAAGACTAGAAGAGGTGAAATAAAATGTGGCGTGGCGATGGTGGTGATACCCTCACACCATCATAGTATGTCAAACGGTAGATAAAAAAGAGAGAGATAAAGAGAGGAGGTAATTTTAATACTTCAAAAGACTTGATATTTCACAATTACAGAAAAATACTTTTGCACAATAACTACTTAAGTTTTATTGAAATTATAAATCCTAAAGATAAATACACATACTAGATTAGTTAATAGTTGTAAGTTTGATATTTCAAATCCGTCCAATTTTCCTAAAATAATATACATACATACACGCGTATTGCATACGCGTATCGTTGGTACGTATATTAAATTATTTTTAGTATATAATTAGTTTTAATGACATGATTTGTTTTTCTTTTTAAAGCATTGAAAACAAAAGCCAGTACAGTATTGTTTTAAGATACACATAACAACATTTTGAGAAAGATAACAAATTTAGATAATGGTAAAATTCGTGTTTCTTTATACTGCATAGGGAATAGTTTTGTAGCATTTGCTGCACCAAAATAGGAATTCTGTTTCTAAACATTTGAAGCATTATAGTTCTTAATGAAGAAAACTTTGGAATTGTGGTGTGGTGAATTTTTAGAAAAACTCACCACACCACTAATATTGTTCTAAAACATACAGTTGTTTATTAAGTAGTAAGACCTTAATATTGTTTGTTTAAATTTTACTCAAATTACAGATTTAAGAACAATTAAAAATTGAAAATGGTTTCTAAAAAATCGATAACCATATTTTTTGGTGTGGTGAGTTTTTCAAGAAATTCACCACGCCAAAATTATAAGCTAGGGACATTAAATTTCAAAAAATAGTAACAAATTTACATTTGAGTTGCAGAATTTGTATTCATTTTAACATTTTAACGTCAATATTTACTCCAAATTAACAAGTTTTCACTTACATATTTCCCGTTAAAAATGACATTATTGTTTTTTAATTTATAACTTCATCTTTAACGCCTTCAACATAATTTTTTTTATTAAGTAATCAGACATTATTATTGTTTGTTTAAATTTTACTAACTCGCAGATATTAACCCAATCAAAATATGAAAGTGGCTTCTAAAAAATCTATAACCGTATTTGTTTTTGCATCTAAAGTGAAAATTTGATAAGAATATGCCAAAATTCTGGTGTGGTGAGTTTTTCAAGAAATTCACCACTTCAAAATTATAAGCTAAGAACATAAAATTTCAAAAAATAGTAACAAATTTACAGTTGAGTTGCAGAATTTGTATTCATTTTAACATTTAAACGTCAATATTTGCTCTAAATTAACAAGTTTTCACTTATTCCCTGTGTAAAATAACTAATAATTTTTTAAATTTATAACTTCACCCTTAACGCCTTTTTAGCACTATGTAAAACTATAGCGAAGATGCCATATTCCTTTTTTTCCAATATTTTATTCTAATTCTGGACATTACTTTTCGGCAATTTACCTTGATCTCTATTCTTACTTTGCTTGCCTTATTCCATGTTAATAAAACTGCAAGGTTTAAGCTTTTCAACGTTATATTTTATTTAGTTATTTTTTTTAAATTTATGAAAAAAAATTATATTTTTTTTGTTGTTATTTTATTCGGATTTATCCATTTTTTTAACAACTCTCTTCCAACAAATCTTTACTACTTAATTTCCCTAAATGAAACAAAAAGTGCCTAAAATTTAAATTACCTATACTTTCGTTTAAATCAGTTATAAACTATTATTATTTTCCATCAATTTAAAATATTTTTTGTGATTTTATTTTTTAAAAAAATTCTTATTTTAAATTTAAGAATATCTGATTGTATATATAGAAAAAAAACGGAAAAATTATTGAAAAAATACTCAAAATGTATTTATATTTTTAACTATAAGTTTATAAAACATATTAAAAATGTGTGCAATTTAACAAACAACCCCCATATATTTTATATGGACACAATAAAGTGTTACCGTTTGATGATTTCAGCATCAAACCATTTTCATTTACAAGACTATATTTTACAACAATAACGTATTCTAGTAAAAAAAAAACAAATATCATGTCAGCATAAAAATATAAAATTCCATAAATTCTAATAATAACAACAACAAAACACGTACATCAACTTCCAGTGTGAAAAAGGGTCATATTTCGTAGTAGCGTTACGAACGAAATACAAAAAAAAACAAAATATTTTAATTTAGTTAAATACCATGTTACTCAAAAAGCACAACTTAAGCAATACAAAAGAAATTTAAGAAATGTATAAGCAATTATTTTGTTTTAAATTTTATGTATTTTTTTATCATTAGTCTTTATATTATAGAAATAGTAATACCATTACAAACACACACAACTACTTAATGCAATTATACGCTCAACTACATATATGTTATATGCAACAAAAAGAGAAATACATATCTATACAATTTCTAAATAGTTAATAATTTTAATAACAATTTTTTAGTATCTAACTATGCAAAATACTATAAACAATAATTAAATAAATGAAAAAACTTTTTAAAAATTATACAGCAATTATGTAAAAGTTTTTTTGATATCTCTACAAAAATGGGCTGTTTTTTTTTTTGTGGCGGTTTATTAAATTGGTTTGGGGTTGTTAATTTCGATGACTTGTTTAAAAACTGACTGACAACAACACTTTTGCTTGGCAGCACATTAGCACCGCCGGTATTCAATTTTAAGATTGAAGAAATAATACCCTCTGATGTCTTTCAGTAGTCAAAAGTTATTCCGTACATCGAAATATGTATTTATTTCATATTACTACATCTATAATCAAGAAAAAATATCCTTACAAACTAACATATTCAAGAGACATAAATGAAAACTTCACTACGATCTTTACTGATTAGTAGTGCGTCTATACCAAAATCGTGCACGGAAATCATCGGAACATGTCAAAAAGGCCGGGGAATTTGGAGAATGAGTTATAAAACGCACAGGACCATTGTGACCCAAAGACATCAGATTCAAACGGCTACTGCTACGAGAATTCCAAGAACATAGCGACGTAGTAGCTTCATCAGGGAAAAGAACATAGTCTTCGGTGTGATTAAAAACAGCCTGAGTGTTGTGTTCCTGCTTGCCTGTAGTACCAGCACCAGTGTAAGTTTGAATAGGACGACTGGTACACAACTCCCATAGGTATACCAAAGAATCTTTGCCGGAAGAAAGTAAATACTAGAAAGAACAAAAATTAAATAAATTGTAGCAATGTCTTAATTTTTGTAAAAAAAAAATGTAATACCAACCTTTCCATTACGAGTAAATTGCACTGAGAATATCTCAGCTCCACCATGGGCATCAGGTATGGTATTGATACACCTTCCACTTACGCCATCCCAAATCTTAATGCAACCATCAATACTGCCAGTGGCATATAGTTTTGCCGTCGGAGCATAACGTACACATGTTATACAGCCACTGTGATGTTGCGATGCTATGGCACTAACAAAACACTGACCCGTGTGCACGTCGTAAACTCTCAGCAATGAATGTTCAGTGCCAATGGCCATAAAATCACCCGATGGATGAAACGCCAAACATGTTACCGGTTCACAGTCTGTAAAAACCTTGTGAGCCTTTTTGACCGACGGTTTAGCAATATCGAACAACTTAACTGTGCCGTCACGTGAACCCGAAGCTAAAATATGATCTTTAGGATGAAATTCTAGAAAGGCTACTTCATCGGTATGATCGTAGAGTGTACGAATAACCGGATGGCCTTGTTGTTCACGGCCTGCATCCATTTCCTCGGGTGCCGATTTGGCCAACATACGCTCCACATCTAAAATCTTAATACTAGCATCCACACTTCCTGTTGCCACCAAAGTGCCGTCATGACTAAAGGCGCCGGCACGACATGCTGCCTTGTGAGAGGTCACATAGGCTGTCTCATAGGAAGCCGGCTCTGGTGCCATAGCCGCTGCATCTGGTTCGAATTCTAAATCTATGCAAGGCAGTACATCATCTTTGGGCGCTGGTTCCTTGTCGGACAACGTTTGCATGCCGGCAATCATGACATGCAACAAACGTTCACTAGGTGTACATTCGTCGGCTTTAACCAACATGGATAGTTCCATTGCAAACTTTTCCAAGCCATCGTACATGAGTTGACTGCAATGAAAATCACGACATTATATGATGGAAGGAATAGTAATTTCGGCGAACTTCTTACCTTATAATAAGCCGGTATAAAATCTCACGATTCTTTACAAGATTTCGGGGATCTAATATTTGTATATCGCGCATTTTTTATATTTTTTGTAGAATTTGCCTTAAAAATTGTGCTCAAACAAGTCCCTCAGTGTTTTCAATAAACAGCTGGCCAAGCGTCAATGTTTACAACAATATCATTCACAATAACAAAGACGCTTCAGTGTTGGAAAACGATTTTCTGTATAAAAAGTGCTGTTTAGAGTTCAATATATTCACTTTTTGGCGGTTTTTCACAATTTACAAAATGATGGTCGTAGTTTGTTTCAGAAATAAAAAATCGCCAGCTTATCAGGGTTTATATTGACGAAATGTAATCTTTATTTAAATGAGCTCAACTATTAGGTAATTTGAAAACTTCTTAATTAGGCGAAACTATAATTTTGTCTTTCAAGTAATTTCAAACCATTTAACAACTGATTTCTATTCAATATCAGCAAAATATATTATTTACCGATCAGTCTGTTTGGCACTTAATATAATTTGGAGTGTTTCTCAAATAAAGATTTTTTTTTTATGATTTTTATAATAAATATTCCTATTTTTTTTATAAAATGAAAAGAACAATAAAAATGTGGTTAAAAAATTTTAATTAATTTTTTTTATTTATTTTTGTTTTTTAAAATAAGATCCGTTTTTTAGTTACGAAATAGTTTTCGAGTTATCAAAAGCAACCCTGATTTATGCAGATGAATTTTTTTTATTAAAACTACTTTTTGCGAATCCATAATTATGAAGTAAAAAAAATCATGAACAAAAATGCAAAATATGAGAGGACCCTCCATATAAAATAAATAAATAAAATACGACTCTAAATAAATAAAATGAAACGAAGAAAAAGAATAAAATGTCGTCCCATATACGTCATAAAACCCAAAACTCAAGGTCAATATTGGGCTCCTTGCGTTCTGTGATAACCCCTATGTGCGGGTACTAAAATTGAAGACAACTTTCAGTTCACACGAGGTTAATGGGACCCTGGGGGCCGAATAAGAGTCTCCTTGGGTTCTATAGTTACTCTCTAATTAAAGATATTTTTGGTTATTTGTTAACCACAAAAAAGGCAATGAACCTTGTTAGGTGCAAGTAACGCCGTAGGCCAAATTTAAAAAGAAGTAATTTTATTTAAAATGCGTCAAGAATAGTTTTTCATATCGGCGATCCGCCCATATTCTGCACTTTAGTCAAATCATGTATACTATTTTTAGTTTATGAATCCCAATATTAGCCCACAAGAATATATAGATCACATTTTTTATACATATCAAATTCCAGATCAATAAAAATCTTCTCTGTCAATAAAATCTCTTATTTCGCCTGTTAACTGCTTTCGAAACATCAATAAATATCTGTCACGTGGCTTAAAATTACAATCATGAATATAAATAAGTAATCAGCAGATTATTGTATAAACATTTAACTGTTAATTACAACACGAAATTATGTAATTTTACCGGCAGTGTGAATGGCCCATAATGATCATTAAATATTTTTTATTCATTAGAAAAATTTCTTTAATTTGGGTATATGTACTTTTCGCATTTGATCTCAAACTCTAAACTTTCCTTCTCATTTTTCGAATTCCCATTAAAGATATTATATTTTTTCTTTTAAAAAAAACCTTTTGAGTTTCCCAAGAACGAGTTGTTTTCTAATAAAATCGCCAATGTGCGCACATTTTTAAATGTTGATATCACCGTTGTCATTGAGAGAGTCGTCTGCCATCTGACATTTCACTCATTCTCCACATACAAGTAAACACCACGTGTGGCGGTGTAAACATTTGTTGCAGTTCAGTTTTTTTGTTTTTTTGTGGAAATTAATAAATTTTAATTCCTCATAATGAAAATTCGCAAAAATCATCGTCATAAACGTTATCGTTACAATGTCAATAGGAAAACTTTAAACAAAACCAGATCTTCTACGGGAAAAATTAAAGAGTAAGCAGCGTCAACAACGAGAATCTTGTGGTCAGTCTAACAAATTTTCTTTCATTGTTTCACAGCCCCGTCCTCAAGAAATTATGGGAAGAACGTAAGAAGCCCGGTACCAATTTCCGTGAAATGGGTTTATCTTCAGACCCCAATAAATCAGTGCCAATACCAAATTTCCGTAAGGATCGCTTGGCTTTGACCAAAGTTGTTAATGGTTTCGTCGAAGAAGACATCACCGTTGATGATGTTAAGCCCAAGAGAGGACATGTAGTCGATGATTTGGAAGAGATGTCCAAACAGAGAGGAGATTCCAAGCTAAGGTAATTGGGAAAATAAATTATAGAGAGCTACAAGCGACATGTACTTTAAAGGAATATACTACTGTTACGATTAGGAGAATGGTTTTTATCAGTGGGATTTATCAAGGATTTTGCTATAAAACAAGAGGGGACTGCTAACAAATAAGTTATGTTAAAATCTTGTTCAATATTGCATGCATCAACAATCTGCACTAATCTGGTGCTTGTACACCGTTGCAATAAGGTTAGGAGACTGCCTTTTAAATCCTAATGAATTGGATTTCGTTTAACGTCGATGTCAAGGAAACACTTTGGTCAGAGACTACAGTGCCAAATATCCCATTAGAGAAAAGTGGCGTATAATTTTGAGTTTAAACCACGATTAAAACATCTGACTTTAAGCGACGGCCACGTTGTTGTTATTACAGGAACAATCGATATAACAAGTGATAATAACATTCCTATAAAGGTGTCTCATCGAAAATGCATTGCTATCGAAATTTTGTTCGTTAGTTTACAATTACAGTATCGATTGATATTTAGGCCTCCAGTTGCTACTACGTTTCGTTTTCTTTGTTATAAAAGAGCTGCCCAAAAAAATCCCAAGCTCGAAAGGAAGTTTTTTTTTTGTATTGAAAATATCAAACAATATTAAAATATTAATTTAAAGAATAAATATTGTTTACCACTTTCCAAGCCAATCAGCAAAGAAGCCGTATTATCTTAATCCCGCATCTTTTAAAGATCGTATACAACTCATTTTGATATCAATCCAGTATAATTTGGGTTCTTTAATCTAATTAATATTTTGTTTTCAATATATGTATAACCGATTCAATATAAGAAAATGTCTTACTAACACATTAAGGCATGATCTGCAATGCCTATTAATCTACAATTTACGATTTCCTCTTTCTTTTTTTCCAGATTACCCAAAGGCGTTGTGAACACCCTTTCCTATTTTTTGGATAAGCATCAATTAAATTACAAGGCAATGGTATCAGATCGTCGTAACCATGATCAATGGACCTGGAAGCAGTTTCGCCTTAAAATCAAACAATTTATGAGTATACCTGAACAATTCAACAAATATTTGGAAAAGAAAAATCTTCCGCTAAATCAAAAATTAGATTGGCCTGAATATGAATCGGATAGTGAATGGAAATAGATTGTAATGCATTGTGTGTATGATTTTAGCATGTAGGTTGGTTTATAATTATTTTAGATTAATAAAAAAATAAACGACTAAGAACACTACCTGATTTTGGCTATGATTTCAATAAGAGATGATGATGTTGCAGAAGCCGGCAGTATAAAAAGAAACAGACAACTTTTATTGTACCAAAAACTAGTTTTACGGTACCAAAAGTACTTTTCTTATACCCAAAGTACTTTTCCTTTTATCCCAAAAGTTCGTTTAATATACAAAAAACTTCCTTTTTTATCAACAAGTAAATGTATTATACCCTAAATATGGTACCATTAACATGTTTGTATAATGGTACGTAAAACTATACGTACAGATGGTCATACATCGCTGAATCGGTTCAAAAACAAATTTAAAGTACAAGGAAAGGACACAAAAAAACACTTTTATTGTCCCTGACAATATTTTTTTACATTTGTGTAAATCACAATTCCACCAACTTAGACCTATCATAAAAAAATCAAACCATATTTTATTATAGTTTTTTTTTTTTCATTTTGGTTTTATTTACGATTTAAGAATGAAGCACATACATTTATAGTATTTCATTATTTATTA
The DNA here is from genome assembly GCA_964034835.1 of Muscina levida. Lineage (NCBI taxonomy): Eukaryota > Metazoa > Arthropoda > Insecta > Diptera > Muscidae > Muscina > Muscina levida. The sequence continues at coordinate 17,515,019 of OZ035880.1, read as the reverse complement.
TTATTATTTTTTTAAATATGACGTTGTTTTTTCTGTTTTTTGTTTTTTTTTATTTGTTGTTCTTATCGATTCTTTCATTAATATGTGGTTGATGTTAATAATATTATTTGTATCATTTTGTCATTATCTTTACGAACATTTCGATCATCGAAAATATCATCATTCATGTCTAAAAAAGCCTACACACATACAAAAAACATATATCAAGAAGATGTATATCTCTCTCCGGGGGTTTTGAGCCAACATTCAAAAGTGGTTTTGGTAGTGGAGGTGGTGGTTAGAGGTGTTGATGTTATATGCGTGTGTCAAACATTAAGTGTCCATAATGTGCAGGGTGTATTCGGGGGCACGATCTTTATTTAATGGGCATTTATATGGATGTGTGTGTGTTTGTTGGTTTATTGTAAAATAGCAAAATCTTGGCCAATTGGTTATACTTAGTACAAAATAGACACAAAGTAGAGTTAGACAATGTTATAATAGTTTTTTTTTGATTTTGTTGTATTTTTTTAAGGATACAATTGCAGTTCCTTTCGCTTAATATCAATCAATTAAATAGTTTTATGAAAATGCACACATATGTTTTTATTTCCTTGCGCAACTGGGAAGTTTTCTTTAGAAGAAAATATTTAGTTTTTTTCGTTTTCTTTTATTTCTTTTGAAGGAATTCAAATTCTAATCACATTTAGAAACTATTATAATGCTAAGCAAATGATAAAAGGGGTTGGGGATTTATGAAATAAAACTTAAAATTATTATTGATTTGAAAATCTAAACTCTTCGTGTTAGTGAAGGATCTAGGATAAGCTAATAATTTATTTTAAAATTGCTATCAAAAGAGTTGTATCAATGAATGGAGCGTGAAGATGATGGTTGATGTGAACAATGGATGTAGGGGGGATGGTTGGTATTCCCAGCAGTAGTACTATTTAAAGTGTATTTGTAAATAGTTTTACATGATAGAAATCAGAAAGAGACAAACGATATCGTATTGTCTAGGTCAGACAACGGTAATGGTTATCGTCTAGAGTTTTTCCCCTAAAGTGATACTAGGGCAAGTTGTTATTTACATCCAAGCAATGGTTTGTAGGCCAGTAAAATTATGGGGTGACGTTACCATATTAATTCGCTATTTTAAATATAACACGTTATCGTCCTCTCTTGTCAGATTTCGTATCATTCACTTCCGGCCAGGAATACTTTTGTGTTTATGACAGTTATGCAAATGCATCGTTATGATGATTATGATACCCCGACCATGGGCAAAAGAGGATAATACAAATACATAGGCTTTTGCCGCTGACAAATTAAAGATCTCTCTGCAGATGCTGGTGGAGAAGTATCCTTAAAGTCTCCATATGACCACAATGATGAATATGACATAAATAATGATGTTAATGGTGACAACGACAATGGCGACGATGATGATGAAGATTTCCTACGAAATGATTTACGATGTCTGTGTAAATTTAGATACAAATAATTATAATAAATTAGGAAAAATTCTATAAAAAGTTGTATTAAAATGCTTTCCAAATTTGTAGTAAAATCGTCATAATCCTTCATGATGATCTTTGTGGTGGTGGTGGTGGTCTTAATAATGGATGCTGAAAATGATTGTGGTGAATCTGTAATGTTGGCAATGGTTTTAAGGAATGAACATGAAGTTATTAGAGATAATGATGATGACGACGAGGATGCTGTTAATGGGTATGACAATGAAGTAATGAGTGTGTTGTTGTTGTTGGCGATCATGTGGCGTGCAAGATTAGTGTTAGGAAATGTCTTTTCTATGCTTCTAAAATGATTATGATAATGTTGTTGTTGTTGCTGTTGTAGGTTTAGCTGTTGCTGCTGTTGTTCTTTTTGTCCATAATAATATTGAAGGCTGTGTGAGTTGTTGTTGTTGTCGTGTTGTGAGTATTCCTTAGATATCACCTGGTTATTGGTTGTCATGTTGATGCTGATAGTGACGATGGTGGTGTTGGTGTTGTTTGGTTTCTGAAGTTGTATCTCATGTGTTTTTGGTTGATCTGGTTGATGACTATTAGTTGTAGTATTGTTGTAATCTCTAATTGTGTTAATAATTTTTATAATATTATTAATGTTATCATTATTTTTCGTATTCATATTATTATTATTATTATTCTTATTAGTTTTATATTTATGCTTATTAAATGATTTCTCATATGCCATCCATTCATTTGGGAGTTGTTGCTGCTGCTGTTGATGTTGTTGTTGCTGTTGCTGCCATTCAATAATGATTTGTTGAATCTTTTGTTTTTGGTTTTCTTGTTGCATTTTCTGGCTGCTCCCTAGTTATTTCTTCTTCTGGGCCTTCTCAGCGGCTTTTGTGACTTTACCCGAAGTCGTCTCTTTAAATGTCACCGATTTGATGACACCCACCGCAACCGTCTGCCTCATGTCACGCACGGCAAAGCGACCCAGCGGTGGGAATTCCTGGAAACTCTCCACGCACAGCGGTTTAGTGGGGACGAGCATAATAATGGCAGCGTCACCCGACTTGATGGCCTTCGGATCGGTCTCGGTAGTTTTACCGGTACGACGATCACATTTCTCTTTGATCTCGGCAAATTTACAAGCAATATGAGCGGTGTGACAATCCAAGACAGGAGTGTAACCGTTGGCAATTTGTCCAGGATGATTGAGGACAATGACCTGGAATGACAAAAGAAAGGTGAAAAATGCAAATTACTTTAATATATATAAAAAAGATATGTAAAACACTATATATACCCCCATCAAATAATATATACCCTCATCCCTATGGGTGAGAGTATAGAAAATACGAAAATTACCGAACTATGTTTTTGTTGTTGCATACATTCAATAATTACACAGTACGACACATGATTTTGGGACCCAATTCTGAGAACTGCATGTGAAAGAAGCCCCAAAAAGAAGAAGTTCTGCATCATTCGTTTTGTCAAGTTACATGCCATAATAATTTAATATCGATTTGAAGTTAGTATTGTATAGGGGAATTTGTCACATTTTAGGCTCTTTTGTTATATGGTTATATGGTGGCGTATGATTATCATAAGTAATATTCCACGTAAATCATACGCCACGGAGTACAACAATTTTATTGTAACTGCTACAAAATAAACCCAGGTCAAAATCATTTGATTAATACAAAAGTGAAACTGTTGCTTATGTAGGGAAAAGTTATATGAACAGATTAAAGAAATAGTAATTCTTAATTTTTTTAATTTGTTTTAGCTTAATCGGACTAGTGGTTCTCAAGTTATGTCAAACAAAAGAGCCTAAAACGTGACAAATTCTCCTATACGATACTTGCTAACTTCAAATCGAAATCAAATTATTATGGCATGTAACTTGACAAAAAAATTACCGAACTATGTATTTGTTATGGCATACATTCAATAATTTGTATTATATAATTAAGGGGCACTTACCTGAGCGGTAAAATCAGCGGCACCCTTGGGTGGGCAATTCTTAGAATCACCGGCAACGTAACCACGGCGCAACTCCTTTACCGACACGTTTTTAACGTTAAAGCCAACGTTATCGCCGGGCAAAGCTTCCGATAAAGCTTCGTGATGCATTTCAACGGACTTGACTTCAGTGACCAAATTCACAGGAGCGAAATTAACCACCATACCTGTAAGCACACACATACACAAAGAAAAAAAAACAAAACAAACAAATAGAGAGTATTAGACAATCCTTTAGATACCTTATGCTAAAATAGAGAATACAGGAAAATCTGCTCTCTCCCTCTCTTCCACATATTTTCCATAGATACATACTGAAAGTTTCACTACACATTGATATAAACGAAAACAACGCAGCAAAACAAATATCCCCCCACCTAAATTAATGTCCGGCCCCACGTTAGATTGTGTGGGACCCCCCCTCAGTGCCATAACCACAATTTTTATAAGTATAACCTAACGACCCACTTTAGTAACTAATGTGGTTGTTTTGCTGTGTCTTTCTACTTCACTTTTCTCCCTCTTCCTTTCAAAATGTATTCTACATTGTTTTATATTAAACTTACCTGGCTTAAGGATACCAGTTTCAACACGACCCACTGGTACGGTGCCGATACCACCAATTTTGTACACATCCTGCAGTGGCAAACGCAACGGTTTGTCGGTGGGACGAGATGGTGGCATAATGGCATCCAAGGCATCAATTAGAGTCTTGCCCTCAACTTTACCCTCTTTACGCTCCACAGTCCATCCCTTGAACCAGGGCATCTTTTCGGAGGACTCCAGCATGTTATCACCATGCCAGCCGGAAATGGGCACAAAAGCAACACCGGCAGGATTGTAGCCGATTTTCTTGATGTACGATGATACCTCCTTCTTGATTTCCTCATAGCGAGAATCGCTGTAGGGTGGCTCGGTAGAATCCATTTTATTGACACCCACTATAAGCTGCTTGACACCCAGGGTAAAGGCCAACAGGGCATGCTCACGCGTCTGGCCGTTCTTGGAGATACCGGCCTCAAACTCACCGGTACCGGCGGCCACAATCAAAACAGCACAATCAGCCTGCGAAGTGCCGGTAATCATGTTCTTGATGAAATCACGATGTCCGGGGGCATCAATGATGGTCACATAATACTTGGCGGTCTCGAATTTCCACAAGGCAATGTCGATGGTGATACCACGTTCACGTTCGGCCTTTAGTTTGTCCAATACCCAGGCGTACTTAAAGGAGCCCTTGCCCATTTCTTGGGCCTCCTTCTCGAACTTCTCAATGGTACGCTTGTCAATGCCACCGCATTTGTAGATCAAATGGCCGGTGGTGGTCGATTTGCCAGAATCGACGTGACCAATGACCACAATATTAATATGAGTCTTTTCCTTGCCCATTTTTGGTTGCTCTCAAGTTGTTGTGGTTCAACACAAAATGATCAAAATAAAAAAATTCGAAGCTTTCTTAAGCAATTTTCTGTTTTCGATAGAGGCTGAAAATACAAAGATTACAAAGTATAATATTAAGAAAACAAAAACAAGTTAAAGTTGATTTGGATGTAACGTTTGGAACTAAGTTAAATAAGTGCAAAATTATTAATTACACTGTTTGACTGAAAAAAAAAATATATCTATATCTATATATATAAAATGGAATGTGTGTTTGTTTATTTATTTGTTTGTTTGTACCTTATAGGAGACCAAACCTCTAGACCGATCTTCCTGAAATTTTCACAGCATTTAACTGGGACTTTTTCGACCAAGCCCAATTTTACGCCCATTTTTTTAAAATAATATACAATAGCGAAGCATTGCCGGGCCCACTAGTACTTATATATAAAAGGCTTGCGTGACTGATAGATCACTTCCGAGCCAAATCGGCTAAAGCTAGAACTGTTCCTTTTATGACTTAAACGCGCACTAGACTGAAAGGGGATAAAAAAGGGTGTGGCACCGCCCACACAGCTCAAAATTTGATAATGTTATATCTCATATAAGAAGATGAGATATGGGCATGGCATTATCTACACAAACCGAAATTTGAATCGGTCATATTTTACGAGCCATTGCGGGTATGAAGATGTGATTTGCTACATATAATACTGATACAAGGTACCCCGGTGCCACGCCCCTTTTACAAAAATCGTTATATCTGCCATTTTAATGGGCCGATAGTAATAAAAGTTGCATTTCTTTATATGTATGTATATAAAATTGTTTGGTGACTGACTGACCGACTGGATAGTTCATCAGCGCCCTCAACAAACGGCTGTAGATAAATAACACAGTACAACACATGATTTTGGGACTCAATTCTGAGAACTGCGCGTGAAAGTAGCCCCAAAAGAAGAGGTTCTGCATCATCGGTTTTGTCAAGTTACATGCCATAATAATTTAATATCGATTTGAAGTTATTAGAATCGTATAGGAGAATTTGTCACGTTTTAGGTACAAATTGATATTAAATTATTATGGCATGTAAATTGACAAAACGAATGATGTAGAACTTCTTCTTTTTGGGGATACTTTCACGTGAAGTTCTCAGAATTGAGTTCCAAACCAATGACCCGAAAAATTTTGAACCGTATTAAAAAGGTAGAAAAGCAGATAAAACTGCTAAAGAAGTAGAGAGATCCGCGGAGGTGTTTTTCGAAATTCCTACTTTTCGGGGTAATATGGCGAAAAGAGGATACGGTTCGTACTATCGCCCAGACCAAATGACAAAGTTTGGGGCTAAAATTTTTCTTATGGAAAAGAGATAAAAAAAGGCGGGAAAATTGTACCATTGCCAGACCAAACGGTTTAAGGTACATTTTAAAAATTGGGGTAAACACTTATCTAATTGGGGTATTCCGTTAGAAAGTAATGGGAGAAATATTAATTTTCCAAAATTTTTTCCTTTTGTGTGGGAGGTACTGGAAGGAGTCAGTTCATATTCATTCCAGAGTCATATTTTTTTAGAAGTTCAAAAGGGGAGAATTTTCCGTTTTCTAAGGTTTTGCCTAATTTTACAAAATAATCAAACTGACCAAATTCAATTATCCCTTAATTGTCCGTTTGGAAGTTATGGAAGAAATATTAATTTTCCAAAAATGGGTCATTTTGTGTGCGAGGTACTGCGAGGTACTGTGCGAGGTACTGGAATGATTTATATGCTAGGGGTGTGGCAAAGGTTTCGGTTTTCTAAGAATTTGTTTATTATTATAAAATAATAAAACGGACCAAATTAAAATATCCTCCAGTTGTGCGTTTGGAAGTTATGAAAAATATTAACTTTTCAAAAATAGGTCATTTTGTATTGAAGGTACCATCAGGGGTCGGACGAAATAGTCCATGTTTATTCCTTAAATTTTTATAAGAGTGCATCTTGTGTAACAAATTTTGACCAAATTTAGCGTACTTACAAAAATTTGTCTTCTATTGTAAGACAATTTAACGGATCAAATTCAAATGTACTCCAGTTGTCCGTTTGGAAGTTATGAGAGAAACATATATCGCGACCTAAAATCGCAAAGGGTGTAAGTCCAAAATTCAAAATTTTACAGGAGGGGCAAAAAACTTTACTTTTTCTTTTAACGACTTAATTTTTCAAAACTTTTAATGCAATTATGTGTATGAAAGGTGACAACGCATATATTTTTGGTGATTTTTTTTCAAGCCATATGCGTTTTCAATTTATCTTGCGTTCTAAATCAAAAAAAATAATTGAGGCAAAAAGTAGACTTACAACCTTTATGACTTTAGGTCGCGATATATTACTATTTCAAAAATTAGTGATATTTTTGGGGAATACCAAAAGAAGTATACCAAGCAGTTTCCCGTTTGAAAGTCATAAATAAAATACATAAGATTATATAGGTAAATTTGTATGGGAAGTGCCAGACTGGGTTGGGCTATTTCGCCTATTTACAATCCCATAGCTTTTTTTAAGAAATCAATTACCGCTGGTAACTTTTCAAAGAGATCGTCTTAAAAAATTCTAAAACGAATTTGGTCTCAAGATAATAGGGACCTAACTCGTCCCCTTTAATGGTATAATTACACTGTGGATGATTTTCGAGGTCATTGTCTGGGGGTGAGAAATTCCAATTAAGGGTGAAGGTACTAGGCCAGTAGGTGAGGGTACTCAAGCCAAACCTATATACTGACGTTTAATACCTTAATACAGACCTAGTACTTCACCCCGACTTGAAATTTCTCACCCCTTTGATTGGCTGTTGCACTGTGCTATTAAACCATAAATCAAACATATGTTCGTATGATTAATATAAAATCCGCATAAAATTAATATTACTCATACGTTACACATTCATATGTAGTTACCAACATATGTAGCGGTTTTGCATATGATACCCGCTACATATGTATGTGTAGTATTATTAAATTTTTATAAAATTTGCTCCCACCGCTTTAACTGCCCAAACGTGACCCTAAAGGAGTCAAATTTATGACCGACCTCCAATATTTTTGCAACTCCCAAATTTTTATATTTTTTTTTTATTTTTGTATTGAAGCCTACTTAGGGGGTGAAAATGTGTTATCAAAATTTGATTATTGTATGGGATGATGGGAGTAGGTATGTTTAGGGAAAATGTTATGAGGAAGACATGACTGAGGGTTGGACATACATCATACCCCTCTATGGCCGACTCCGCGATAGTTTCGAGGCTTAATGCGGATTTTTTCCCCTTTCCCCACCAACTTTGACCACGTTGCTTGTACAGAAGATATTGACCGATTTCTAATTTTACTACCAAAGTACTTGTATTATTCCGTAGTAAGTTTTCGGCACTATTATAATTTGATCTGAATAGCTTGTTGAAATTCGAACCACCCTAAAGTACAGTAAAGTACTGCAATGTCATCAGTAATGACCAGTTATCTACTTATTACTGATGAGACAGTGTATATGTATGGCCAGACATTTGGAATTATTGGGAAAAATTTATGAAAAAGGCGGTAAATTAAAATATTTTGAAGATTTCATTCGATTAAGTTAGTAAAAAACTAAGCAAACAAACATCAATATACCCAAAAAATATGAAAAGTTATAAAAAAACCCTAGTTCATTCACCATGACTTGGAATTTCTCACAAAATATTTTTATACTAATATTTTAAATAATTATTTAAAATTTTCATTTCCATTTGAAATAATTTTCATTTATGAACGAAACATCCTTATTGTCATTAGAGACAATGTATGAGATTTTAAAACGCCACATGTGTTATGTAGAAAATTTTAAGACACAAACTATAATATAATATTTAGCATACATTTGTAGTTATAATTGTTATCTTATACCAGATGTTATTTTCTCAATGATAAGTCAATTTTTAATAAATTAAATAGTCTAGATTTTTGGATATTTCTTTAACATATACTTAGATGCTATAACTTTATTTGGTTTTTGTAAGACTGCAATGTACGAGTATGCACTTTGTAAATGTAACAATAGAACAAAGTTTATTTTTTATATGTCTGCAATATATCTATGCACTTGGTGGTCTTTAAATCCTTTGATAGTCTTTCTCTTGATAAATAACATTGTACTTTTTAAATGTATACTTATTACAATTTATTAGCAACTTTTTAACATAAAACTTTTATACAAGTGCATTCGATTCACTTATACACATGTACATGTACATAGGTTTAGTAAACTATTTGGGAAATTCACGAAATTTCTCCACCCCCTTGCCACCCATAAAACCGAACATGTCATCGACACAGACTATGGGACTTTCGGTTAACTTGGTATTTCGATAAGATATTTACAGAAAATGGGGTACTTACATTTTTTATATGCCGCTTATGTGGGGGAAAAAGTAGCACAATTAACCGTTATTTGATGGTAGATCAAAAAATTGTCACAGAAAGCACTGAAATTATATAAAATATTGACACAAAATGAAATGAAATTTAACAGACATTAAATAATTAAGAGGAGAACAAAAAAAAAACAAAGCACCAAAGAAATTGCAAATTTTACTATAACTGATTATTTTTTTAATTTTTACTTAATTTAAAGTTCTTTTAAGTTTTTTTTATTATTATATTTAATTAAAGTTTTGTCTGATTATGTTACAGCGACATCTAAGCCTTTATTCGCATTTCTTTTTTTTAATTTCTGTTTCCTGTCGGATATTGTATAATTTTGTTAACAGTAATTCCTTCAAATAATTTCTTTTTTTATTTTATTTTGGTGGAAATTTATAGATTTTTACCGTTTTAGTTCTTTGTTAAATTAATTTTCAAAAAAAATATTTTATTATTTGTGCACTCTCGCTCTCGGCGCGTGTCGTCTGTTCTTTGTCTTTCCTTAGTTCTGTCTGGATTGGAAATGTTAAAAATTTTTGTTGGCTTTTCGTTCGGCGTTCGTGATTTTTCTCTATACGGAAAATCAATAACTGTGTAAGCCACACAGAGAAAAACGCCGCATATTGTGTGAGTTGTGCTCTTCTCTATGTAGCTTTGTTGCTGATTTCGTAGTCAGTTTCTACTCTTCCACCGGTGCATTTTTGGTGGCGTTAACTACCAGGCCCCATTACCATTGCAGTTGTCAACGGTAAAAGAAAGAGCTAACAAACAAATACTAAACCGAATTCACACATAAACACACACACACACACTCATGCAGACGCGGAAAACTAGGAAAGAAGCTGCCGAGCATTGAGAGCGAAGAAGAAATAAAGAAGGGCTCACCATCTTTTAAAGCGAAAGCGACCAGTAAATGAAACACAGGGAAGTAAAATGGAAAAATTTTAGAAAATAAAAATGAATTCAAATGTAATAGGGAAAAAACTTATGTCTCAGACTTTTGCGTGTGATTGTTTTAAATTTAATTTTCAAGTTAAAGTTTTTTTATCGTGTAATCGTGTAATTTGAAGCAATATATATAAAATTTAAAAAAATAAAAAAAAGTGCTTCAAATTTTATTAGATAATCTACATATGTATGTATCAAAAACATTTGAGTGTGTTTGTTTTTAATTTTTTTTGGAAAGTCCTAAATTATGTTTCGGATTATTTTAACCCGTGTAATTCGGAGAAAAATAGAAAATTTTTAGAAAATAAACAAAATTGTTTCAAATTGAATGAGATAATATCTACTTAAAGATATTTTAATATGATTGTTTTAAATTTAATTTTTGAAACGAAAAATATAAAAATATTAGAACTTTAGTATTTCCACATTGTTTTTTTGTTGTATTATATTCACACGATTACAAATATAGTCGAGAAAAATAGACAATATAGAAAAGCTTAAAAAAAATATAGTAAAATTGTGCAATTTCGCGAAGTTTGTTCCACAGATTTTAGCATAGCTCAAGAACCATTTGCCCGATTTTATCACTAAAAGTAGCAACGATTTCTAAATTTAATTACTTCAAGTATGTTTAACATTATTTAAAATAAATATTTATTTAAAACGTTATTTTTAAAAATTTTCAACATTATATAATTATAACTATATTAACATCGTATTTAAAAAAAACTAATGTTAAACAGATTAAAAACTTTTACCGATTTTTTTAAAGAAATTAAAATAAAAATTCAGCTATTTTTGTAATCGGAGGAAATACCAATGTTTTTTTGGTGCTGCATATTGTAATTTGAATCAAGATTTGTATAGATGAACTAGTTTCTCCGGCTTCCATTGGTTTAGATGATTGTACGACTTTAGCCCCTTTTTTATCCCTAAAAGTACGAATTTTGAAAACTACATCCGTATCGCACAATTTCGCCATTAGATGAGCTGGTGCCCCAATATTTGTGTTTGTAGCTTTATGCGTTTGCTCTGGGCGATGGTACCAATTTTCACCCTTTTTAGCCCTTTAAGTACGAATTTAAAAAAATTCATTTGTATCACACAACTATGATGGATTGGTACCGCCTCTAATTCTATAGCGAGCATATTCATGTACGATTATAGCTTTAGCCGCTTGGCCTGGGTGATGGTACCAGTTTTATCCCTTTTTGACCTTTCTTACCCCTAAGAGAACGAATTTCTAAAAATCCCTTTTAATTACATCACTACTCCATAAAATATGTTTAGGGAGCAATTCTATATTCTTCGTGACTCTATCTTAAGGCGATAGTACAAGTTTTATTTATTTTCGGTCTTTTAAACCCTAAGGAACGAATTGCGAAAAATAAATTCATATCGCACAACTATTCCATAAAATAAATATTTGCTTAAATTTTTGCAACTCTATCTGTAGCCGGTTGGTATGAGCTTTTTTACCCCTAAAAGTAAGTACTTCTAAAAAACCCCTTCGTGCAGCTTTGTTAGCTTAAATGTTTGGTCAGGGTAATGGTACCAGTTTTATCCCCTTTTCAGCCTCTTTATCTGTAAAAATACGAATTTTAAAAATTCGACATATTGTATAACAACTCCATAAAAAATTTTCACTCCAAATTTTACAACTATACCTTAAGCAGGTTCGTATGAGTGATAGTACCAGTTTTATGCCCTTTTCCATCTTTTTTACCCCAAAAAGTACGTATTTTTTAAACCCCTTCGTGTAGGTCTCAATTTCTGTAGTGAGCACACTTATATAAATTTTCGTGATTAAAGCTTTAGCCCTACAGTCTGGATGATGGTATCAGTTTTATCCCTTTTCGGCTTTTTTTACCCCTAAATGGGAAGAATATCGAAAAATAACCAAGTCGCACAACTACTTCATAAAATAAATTTTCACTTCAAATTTTGCAAATATACCTTAAGCGAAAGTATCAGTTTTATCCCCTTTTCCATCTTTTTTACATCTTAAAGTACATATTTTTCGAGCCCTTTAGTCTGGGCGATAATACCAGTTTTATCCCTTTTCGATCTTTTAACGCCTAAAGTACGAATTGCGAAAAATTAATTCATATTGCACAACTACTCCAATAAATTCATATTCACTCCAATTTTTGCAACTCTACCTTTAGCCGATTAGTATGAGCGATAGTTTTATCCCCCTTTTCATATTTTTTACCCCTAAAAGTACGTACTTCTAAAAACACATTCGTACACCTTTCTCATTCTGTAGTGAGCACACTCATTTACATTTTCGTGATTATAGCTTTAGTCTGGGTGATGATATCAGTTTTAACCCTTTTAGTCTTTTTTTACCCCTAAATGGTAAGAATATCGAAAAATTCATTTATATTGCACCACTACCGCATAAAACATTTTTTTCACTCCAACTTTTGCAACTCTATCTTCTGCCAGTTGGTATGAGCGGTAGTACTAGTTTTATCCCTTTTTCGGACTCTTTACACCCAAAAAGTACAATTTCGAAAAATCGTTTTTATTTCACATGTACTCCATAAAATAAATATTCACTACATCCTTTAGCCGTTTGGTTTGGGACATTGTACCAGTTACGTTACCACGTCCCTTTGCATATTTCTGTTTTTTTAATAGCCTATGATAGAGCTCCTATCGACTGTACCACAATATGAACGTTTCATTACAATCGGTCCATTATTTTGGCAGTTATAATGACTTCTTAAAAAGGGCATGGTGCCGCCTCTTCATTTCCTTGTAATATTCCTATCAATGCTCGACATTTTGAATATTTTAGCATGTGGGGTAATTTAATGGGTAAAAATGATCGTAACTTAAACAAAAAAGTGAGTTTGTTTTATTATTGCATTGGAATTTGATTTCAATTTATTTAAATGGCCTTTTATCAAAATGTGCACCGATCTGGACCGTTGTAAATACGTTTTGTCCTTAATCCAAACAATATGTAAATGCCAACTTTTATTAATAACGAGTTATAACCGCAATCTGCAAGTTGCTTTTAAAACTAACTACATAATAAAAAAAGACGAAGTAAATTAACTGTTTTACAACAGTCCAGTGTAGGATTTTTCCCAATTATTTCATGTTATCCCATAATTAAGCATATTTCATCAATAGCTTTTAAAAGCTAAATTTTAAACCAATCTCTCTATAGATATCATTTCTCCCACTGTGCTCCATTGTGCACTGGAAAGCCCGCAAATACACACACTTTGTACATGAGTGTATGGCTGGCTGAGTACAATAACTACATCGTGTGGACTCGTATAGTTTGCACTTGCACTCACACTCATACACCCAAAAGTTTGGAGCCCTTCGTCCCTTGACAAACTACATAGTTGTAAAAAAAAACAACGAACGACGAAAGAAAATCAATTCAAATGACGATGCACGACGAAATCAATTTCGTCGCAACAATATAAACGATGGTTGTTGGTTGCGTTGATTTCCGTTCTATGCGCTCTCTTTGAATTTCGTATTTGTCATGTTATTTATTTTTAGGGTGCAGTTCCATGCATGGGAATGTAAAGAGTCACAGAGCTATGGATGGATGCGCTCGCTTCGCCGCCATATAAAGTGGCATAGGAGGACATAAAGATACCTGACAATAATAGGCAACAAACACGGGAATGCAGATGAAATTTGTGCAGATTTTAGAGACTAAGAGAGCGAGAGAGAGTAGCGGCGAAATTTGCACTCCGTTAATGCAACTTGCGCATTAACAGCATGACTGCAAACGACACCCGACCCGGCCGCTTCGCGACACTACAACACTAAGAAGTCCTTGTCTAGCCCCCTGCGCGCGATTTTTTTCATGTAATCTGTATGACACTAAGTTTTCCCAGTTTAGTTGTGATTTTGAGTTTTTTTGCCCCCTCTATTCTTGACATAGTAACAAACAGTTTTGCATTTAGCAGCAGCGATTCCAGCGATCAAATATACTGCCCAGGTTATGATGCCACTCTACCCCGGGTGCCGCCGATCAGATGTTCCAATAGTTTTTAATTTCTTAAGTGCTAGTGATTCTTTTTTGTTTTTGTTGCCTGCCCCGTTTTAATTTGCATTTATATGCGAAATTTAAAACATGTGTTAATCACACACTTACAGCTCCTCCGGCCTGCAGCAAATCAAAAAGAAAAACATCACTAGTCATGAAATGTGGCCCATATGTGGCCGGTAGTAGTGGGTTCTCACGTTTTAGTTGGTGTTGAAACATGTTGCCCATAAATCTTTGAAAGAACTAGTTCTTTGACCCTGAACAAGGACGGTTGCAGTGATAGTGATGGAACTAAGGTGCTGATAATTAAAACTAAACAAAAAACTAAGTTCTTATTATGTATTTTCATGAGCTTAATTCGAATCTGAAGTCACTTTTATGTCAGCACCTCCCTACTTTTTCCTAACCTCAGAAAATCCAAAATTCGAAGTAAGGGGTTTGTGAGGTTATGTCAAATGATAAACAGTCTTCAGATTTAGTTTCCGCGACCCCAAACACATAAATTGATTATGGCCTGATCTTGAGCTCAAACCAACAAAGCGTGAAGGTACCAGGTCAGTATAGTAAAGGGTTTGGCGTTTATTACACAGTGCAACACATTTTTTCGGGGGTGAACTAAACCAATATCAAACGATAGCATTTGACCTTAGTAATAAAACCTTAAACTCAATTTTTCTCCCCTACTTCACAAATTTTTTTTTACAATGGTTTGCAATTTGATATTTTTGGTCAAAAGAAGAATCAAAGAATATGAAAATTCATTTGTAAAAATACATTTGGGATATTTCATGTCTTAGGAGACCTATATTAAAATTTCTGGAGAGTATTTCCACGGTACATTTTAACCCTCTAGCTCCCACTATACTAACCTAGTACTTTCATCCTGACTTGGAATTTCTCACCATCACATCCCCCCCCCCCCCCCCCAACCCCCTCAATGGCTGCTGTACTCCCATAAATGCATTACAAGGATATGGCAAAGGTTTTGGTTTTCTGAAGGATCTTCTGTTATTACGAGGTTACAAAACTGAGCTAATTTAATACCCTCCAGCTGTCTGTTTGAAATAAATGGGAGAAATAAAATTTTTACAAAAATATGTCATTTTGTATAGGAGATATAAGAAGGGGTGCTCCTATTCTGCCCATTTACAATCCCAATACTTCATTTTGGAAAATATAAATACAGAAATATTTTCATAAAGATCAGTCAAGACCGACAGACGGACATGGCTCAATCATCTTAAAAAATCATGAGACGAACTTGTTCATAAGATAAGTGGGGTCTAACACGTATCCTTTAATGCGTTACACTTTTCTCATAAGTCTCATAAGTATATATCAAAAGTACTTTAGGCTCTCTTGTTTGACATAACATAAACACTATATGGTGGCGTATGATTATCATAAGTAATATTCCACGTAAATCATACGCCACGGAGTACAATAGTTTTATTGTAACTGCTACAAAATAAACCCAGTTCAAAATAATTTGATAAATTGAAAAGTGAAACTGTTGCTTATGTTATTTGAACAGATTAATGGAATTGTAATTCTTATTTTTTTTTAAATTTGTTTCAGCTAAATCGGACTAGAGATTCTCCAGTTATGTCAAACAAAAGTGCTTAAAACGTGACAAATTCCCCTATAAAATACTTACTAACTTCAAATCGAAATTAAATTATTATGACATGTAACATGACAAAACGACTTTTTTTGGGGCTACTTTCACGTGGAGTTCTCAGAATTGAGTCCCAAATCAATGAGCTGACAAATGTTGTACTGTGTTATGTACCAACTACCACTATATGAGGGTTGCTGCTTCCGGTTGGAAATAACTTCCGGAATTAAAAACTTTACTAAAAGGGCCCTAAAACTTATTGTGAGCATATTTATTTTATCCAAATCTTTACAATCAAAAATTTTAACTTACTTATTTAAAAAAAATATGGATTTCAAAAGAATTAAATTGTACCCTAATTAACACTTAGTCTATGTATAAATGTAACAAATTAATGGAATATAAAATTCCCACTTTCTAGCCAAATTTGTTTTTCCAATACACAATTTTTGTTAAATAAAATTTTTTCAATTCGAGATTTTTTTGTCACTTTGCTAATACACTTCCTGTTAGATAAGTAGATATACATATTTGAATAAAAATTGCAAAAATATATATATATCTAAATATATATACATATAGGTAAAACGGTGACACATGTCGCCATATTGAATTACGAAATCGTGACAAAAATTCTTTTATTTTAAATCGAAAATTTACACAACTAACTATACTTTGTTATAAATTTTTCATTTAAACTTTACAAACGACAAAAGTTTAATTTAATCCGTTATAAATACAAAATTTTAATAATTGACATTTTTTTTTTGCAACACCGGCCGGTAAGTACCTGCATATATTTGCACATATATGTATGTTCATATATACTATGTAACTAATGCCGTAGAATGCACTTTTTCACATTTTCCCAAAGTTTTTCTTTTTTTTCTGGGAAATCCTTTTGCACATTTCATTATTTCTTAAAATATTTATATCACTGACTTACCGCTACTGCAAATTTAAATATTTCACTTATTTTCCTAATGGATGTTTGCAATTTCTTTAGAATTTCTATCGATTTATTGAGAGGTGCAAATTTTTGCCTACCACTTACCTCGAGCACAAAAGACGGAAAGGCCGATTTTCACAATGGCCAAGATGCACATGCGCTGGAAAAGCGCATCATACCCATAGTCATTTAACTACATTGACAATTCCCTTCGTATGTGCATTAGTGTGTATCCATGTGCAGTGTCGTTGGATGACATGGCATGGTGACCACTAACATCAATAGGTACGTGATGCGAGTACTATGAGTAGTCTCTATCGCTCATTGCGACGACCAGACGACGACATAAGTATGTGCCCAATTGAATGAATGCACTATATTGTACAGTTGGTGACACATCCGAAAGCTTTAGCCCTTTTTGTCATTAGTGTAAGTGGGATGATTTGTTAGATTGCGAGTTGAAATAGAAATCGCGTGTGTGATTACACGAGTCCTATGCAATTTTGTTGTCTCTCATTGATGGCCGCCATCGGTGTATGGGGAAAGTTAAAAAGTTTAGAAAGTCGTAAAGCTTTGAAGAAGAGGACATCTGCAGAAACTATTGTCAGTTACTAATTATGGGCAGATAAAACTTGAAATCTTTGAAATCAGACTTGTCTAGATTTTTTGGGAGATAATATTCAGAAACTATATAATTCCCTTGTCAACGCCATATTATGATTATGAGAAGAGCATGCACTAGTTTATAATTTTTAGCACTGAGTATAAATTAACCGAAAGCAATACACATTCATATACCTCGTACACCAATCTATACTTCTATAGCATATTTATGGCAACATTTGATATGTTAAATTTTCATAATTTTAGAGAAAATCAAATCCGAAAGACAAATGGGCATATCCGGTTTATATATAGCAATTTAATAAACTTCCATTTATCTTTTATAGGCATATCATCTAATTACCGGCCGTGGCATAGTGGTTAGAACAGCCGACTACAGTACGGGAGATCCGTGGTTCGATTCCCAGCTCCAGTCATCTACATTTTTCTTACATTTCTGGCCCCATCGATGTTGTCGACAGCAGTATAAGTGTCGAGTCAATCGGCATGTCCAGTGAAAGCTTCTCAAGTTCGCATTCGTTGATAAACAAGTAGGTGCCGTTTGTTGTGAATCTAAAATAGATAGACACAACAACGCGAGAAGCATCCCATACCTCATTCATGAGGTGTAAGGGGAAATTAAGATTTTTTATATCATCCTTTGTCAACTTGTTCTAAAAGTCCGTAAGAGCATATCAAATAAAAACCATTAGAAAGGAATTTTAGTAAGGTCAACTGACATATAGCAAATCTGTAGAAAAGTTTACAGCCAACTATTATAAAATTTAATATCGCTGGGCATATGGTAATTTTTATGGGGGCACCGAAAGGGTATTTTACGGCTCCGGCTGAGAACTAAGTAAAAAGTTTTAAATTTGCATAAAATTCCCAAAAGATATCTTCTTTTTTAATGCGATATTTATTCGTAAGTCAACGTTCAGTAAACGTTTACCTTGCGCAAAATTTGACTAAATTCAATGTACTTACAAAAAAAAAAAAAAATATAAATGTAAAACTACGAAGATGAAGACGGTCATTTGTATGGGAGGTGTTAGAAGGGGTGTGGCAAAAGTTTAATTTTTTGGACATTTGTCTACTATTACATGATAATTAAAGTAACCAAAATCAAATTGTCTGTTAGAAAGATTCCCAAAAATATGACATTTTGTATAGGAAGGGTTCACTCGGTATAGATCATATTCATTCCTGAGGTAAATTTTTATGAACGATCATCTCGCGTAAAATATAACTTAATTCAGTGTTATTACAAAAACAAAAAATATCTATATAAAACCCTGACAGTGAATTCGGTCATTTGTATGGGGGGAACCAGAAAGGTTTCGAGTTCCTAAGGTTTTGTCTACTGTTACAAGATAATTAAACTGATCAAATTCGAATATCCTCCAGTTGTCCATTTGGATCAAATGATAGATACCCTCATCCCTAAGTGTAAGGTGTACAAAATTTTCTTAAAAATTAAAAAAGAACAATTTTTTTGTATAACAAAACAAGAAAAATATTCATTCCACAAAAATAATTAATTATTTGTTTTTATTCTAACAAAATAATTTGAAATTATTTTTTTAATTAAAAACATTGTTTATTATTAATTACATAAATTAAAAAAAGGAGCCAAATTTAAGGTAAAAATGAGATATTTGTACGTACACATTCAAAGTAAAAAAAGGTCAGAATAAAACATATTTTAGATTCATATTTATACATTATCGAATAGATCCTTAATGGTGTTATTAATCGTGGTTAAGTCTTTTTCATGCGAAATATTAATTACAAAATAAGGACAAAAAGGAAAGGTTCAAACGCGACAAAAATCGAAGTGATTTTGGAGGACATCTTTAAAAACATTAGTTTCAGCGAAATCAAAAACAATATATAAATAACAATTTTAAAATGTAAAAAATAAAGTTTTCCCATCCTTTTTATTTGTTACAAATATCATTGGTAGTTTTTTTTTATTTAATTTTAAAGTTGTGCGAACGTGACATTTTTTCTATGACTATCTCTATATACATATATGGGCAACTCCATGGTTTTTTTTTTGCGAAATTAGGGAAATTTATAAAGTTTATATCCCACAAATTGTTGGACACGAATGTTACACTAGAACGTCATTAAAATAAAATCATTTCATCTAAATTACCAGTTTTTACTTTGATTTTTTTGGATGTTTCTAATTGGGCTTTTTAGGTCATTCTCTTCAATTCTAAATAAAGGTTATATTTTCCAGCTCCATCAGGGATTTTTTATTATTAATATGGCAACGACAAATATAAATAATAAAGGAGCACTAGTTTTCAGTCTTGAATTTAAACATTAAAACAATAATGAAACTTGCATTCAATCTTTTCCGTCACATTTCACATTTAATAGCCTTTTTACACCAAAAAAGCATTTCACATTTTTTTTAGCTGAAAATGCTCACACATTTTACCATTCGCCTTGTAAACCTGGAATATTTTTCTGCCACAATTCTATTAACATTGCTTCGAAGGCAGTATTCCACGAAGCGCAAATGCTTTTAACTAATTAGAACATTTATTTATTAATATTTTGGTAAAAATTTAAATATGTTGTCCGTCCATGTTGTTTGGCATTTTTTCCGATAAATGTAAACAAACCACGAAAATTGTGGTTGCCAGATCAACATTACTGAGAATAATCGCTTAAATCCACCATTTCAGAGTACAACTCTGTGCATTTTTCCGCATCATTTATGGATGCCAAAATATGTTAACATCTTTCTAACAACAAAATCTTTCAAAGATGCGGAATAATGCGAAAATATGTTATAGCCTTTTTACACCAAAAAAGCATTCCGCATTTTGAGCTGAAGATGCGGAATGCTTAAAAGTGGTTTTACACTGCAGTTTCGCATATTGTCAGCTGTTGCCTAGCTCACACATTTTTCCTTTTGCCTTGTAAAACTGCAATATTTTCCTGCCACAAACCTATTAACATTGTTAAGGAGGCAGTATTCCACGAAGCGCGAATAGTTTTAACTAATTGAAATAACCATTTATACATATTTTGGCAAAAATGTAAATTTTTTGTCCGTCCATGTTGTTTGCCATTTTTCCCGATAAATGTAAACAAACTACGAAAATGGTGGTTGCCGGATCAACATTACTGAGAAAAATCGCTTAAATTCCAATTTTGAGTGTACAACTCAGTGTATTTTTCCGCATCTTTCATGGATGCGAAAATATGTTAACATCTTTCCAACAACAAAATACATGTAAAAATTTTAGTATTTTGGCCGCATCCATCAAAGATGCGTATTAACGCGGAAAATGCGTTCCGGTGTACAAATGCTATAAATTATTGCTAGTTTGTAGTTCGCATTGGTGCTGTCCTTGTCTTCCTTCCTATTTATTGCAACTTTTTAACTTTTGTTGGATTATCAGGCTCTCCAACGAAAACCTCTTGTTTTCGTTTTTCTCTTTGTCCAGTATTTTTACGTTAGTAAAGTCTGCGCTGTTATTGGATTTATTTACTGCTGTAACAAATATTTTATGATGAGTGCACTTGCAGCCTTTCCTTATATGTAATAAAATTAAACAAGAAATATTTTGAAATATACACCTTTAGATCTGTCTTAAAATATACTTTACTATGTACTCGAACATAAGATCGTAGTAGAACCCAAGGCGCCCCTTCGTAGTTGAGCCAAATAAATTTTTCTTTCCGCTTTGACAATTTTTACATTGGTCTTGTTCGGAGATACGAAAAGAAATAAATTCATCGATTGTTTACATTATTACCTAACTCGACAGTAGGTTGGAAGAAGAAGAGCGTAGGTTTGTAGATGCGAATATACAAAAATTTTGATAACAGATTATGAAAAATAAAAAGTCTAAAAATAGTGAAAATCCTTTTAAATTCCAACGATTATTATACCGTGATATCAGTTAGGTACCGATCTACAAGTGTGTTATAGTATATACATTATATTTCGCTGGAGTCTTTCTGAACGTCTTCATAACATTCCTTGTCTATATGACCTAGTTCAGTTATTATTTTTTTATCCAAATTATTTCCCCCCATAATTGTCAAATATACCTCGTCAGAAGGCTACCTTGAAATACAACTCTGTCAATGCCTTCGTTTTCTTGTTTTTATCTCAGTTTCTCTTCTTTCTTCCAAAACCTCTAAACCACACCGGCATTCTCTTTCCAAACATGACTCCAATGACTCACTGAAACCAACAACAAACATTTAATTGCGAAGATCCCTCAAACAACACGCAGAACTCACACCAGTGACAAAGGAAACCAAACTGTTTTTGAAAACACGATATTTATCAATTAATAAACAGAAAAAAGTAAGTATTAATGGCAATTGCAAACATTCAACGCCCAAATAATTGATTGCCACTGGAATTTACTAAAGTTATGGCAGATCCTCGTCTCAGGCAATTGACCATCAAAACGGGTGTTGTCAAACGTTTGACCAAAGAGAAGACCGTCTATGAGAAGGAAGTGCTGACCGAACGCAAACGTTTCGATAAGTTCAAGAACGAGGGAGCAGATGAACATGTGCTCAGGAAACAGGAGGAAGTCATACAGGAGTGTCTGATGATGATACCAGAGTCTGGGAGAAGGTTAGTGGAAACATGACTTCTATATTTGCGAAGGGTCCTACAGCAGTACGCGATTTTCTATGGAACCTAGCCTGAATTCAATGAGTCCAAAAGATAAATTTATATTTTATGGAAGGTGTCGTGGTAGCACTTTGCCCTGGTAAAAAAAAGTCGAATATAAACCACTTTAGTATGACAGTGAGCGGACATTACCATTAACATAATTCTTATAAAAGGTTTTGAATTAAGGACAGGATGATGTGCCAAGGGATCAAAACAATTTGTTAGACTCATGTGTGTCATTATATGTGGAATATAACATAGTTAAGTGTCAGCCGCGGATTCTTATGGTGCAAAGATATGATTTGTCGAATTTTCGGTGATTCTGTCGCATAGATACGTCTGAGTTTGGACGATGGACTCATTTACGTTTACACCAGTTGAATGCGGGTCATTGGCATAGAAGTCCGACTTTAGAAAAAGTCAAGAGGAGTTACATCCCACGAAATCATCAAAATCGTTTATGCAGAATGTCCGCGGTTCCGCCTGTAATCTGTCGTACCATATACGTCTCTGAATTTAATTTGTTAACATAACATTCATCCAAAATTGGGTATCTTCGCTTACGATGATTTTTTTTTGCCTTTTGTGCCCTTTTGAAATGGTTCCAAGCTCCAATGGTTATTACATCTCAACCTCTAGACCAGTTGGATTATGTATAGGCCATGTTGTAGTCTGCGAAAGGCAGAGTTCTTTTGTATGGCGAGGAAATGTCTTCCTTAGGGGCTCCTGTAAATTTTACTTACAGCGACAATGTAAGTAGACTGAACAGATCTCCCTTTGATGATCTGGTGGTTTTGAAAGGCCGCTACATATGCTGTAAAATGGGCGCAGTTTTCAGTAACGAAAATATAATTCAATTAGTTTAAAGTGTATCGTATACACTCAGTAAGCTATAACGATCAGAAAGTATTAATTATTAATATTAAAGGAAATTTATTGCCACTCACAATGATGGCGCGTTTTAAACTACGCGACAAGTATATCATCAGACCCCTTTGTGACGAATTGGTGCTTTCTGGTACATCAGGCATTTAGATGTGCTGCTAATCTTGTAGTGATTGGCATTAGTAACTGAAAATAAAAAATATTACAATAATTTATTGTTATGAATCTCTACAAGATCCACTGATAGTCTTCTTAATATAATTTTGATTCTCATGAAGTTTTTTTTTTTGTAAATCAAAAATTTGTTTTGTGTTTCGTTCTTGTGTAGTATTATTTTACTATTTAAAATTGCAATTATTTTCTTACAATATCCCAATAATATTTAATAAACATCCAATTGTTTTATTCTATCTCTTTGCAGACTACAAAAAGAATACGAATTGTTAGATAAATTCCTGCAAGAGGAAACCGACTTGAAAGAAACTAAAGAGTACGAAACAGCTTCGCAAATTCTTAAGGAAGCCAAAGAAGAGATAAGCAAGACTTAAATCGTCATCGCCGTCAACCTGCACACTTTGTATCTCTATCCAAAATTCCTTTCTAATGTTACTTAAGAATTTTTACTTGGTATTTTAACAATAATTTTATATAGTGTATTTTATATTTTTTTTAACAATATTTTGCCATCTCTAATTTATACGTTATTAACAGCATATATTGTCGATTAAACTATTAAAAAGATATCAGAAACAAATCTCAGAATAACTAACAAAAAAATGTCATCTACTTCAAGAAAAACCTTAGTAACTCAGGTTAAGTTAGATCTTAAAAATGTTATTGATAGCCTAAGATTGTTGGAAAATGCAACCGCAACAGATGAACAGCAATTGAATGCGGCTAAAGAAAAAACGCAAATGCTTTTGAGACAATTAGAAAATCAATCATTAGAGAAACTAAACAAAAAAATACAAAAACAAAGAAAAAGAAGACAAAGCAAGAAGTCCAAAAAGAAATATATAAAAAGATCATCAAAGTGTCCCGAAGATCTTCAAGAAAATGCCGAAATACGACAAGGGGTTCCTCTAAGCACAGACCACCAAAAAACTTTACAGCCGTCGCATAAGCAGCACCACCAATTAAGAGGTCTACATGAATGCCATCGTTTTCTTAAAACTTTTGAACTTTTAGAACAACTACATTTGGCTAGGGGTCAAGACCCCGCAGAGACTAATAAGTTTTCCAGCAAATTGCAACATTTGAAAACAGTTTGGAATAGTTTGTTGCAAGAACATCACCGAGCAGAACAATGCAACGATGAACATCAGATACACCAGCAATGGAATGAAGTGATGTTTGGCAGTGAAGAGAAATCGTACTATGTAGGGAAACAAAATTTAAAATATTTCATTAGGAAAAGGTAAGAGGAGGTTAGTGAACAACTTACAAAATTTATACTAAAGTTTGGTTTATGTTTTATTGCAGGCAAATTTGGGACTCTTATCTTAATAACAAACATGGCTCTTTAATACCAATAGGCTGGGTTCTTCCACCAAAGGGGGCTAATGATAAATGGTCTCAGTATTTAACAAAAGAATAATACTAATGTTTGGTCTCCTTTAAAATAAACAAAAAACTACATTAACATGTGTCGATTTCTTAGACAATAAAATAATGCGCAAGTTGTCCTTAATCCCAAGTGCTTTACTGAAATATCAATCCCGCCACTTGAAGGGCAAGCAAATAAATAGTTTTCTTATCTGTTATTGTTTGACGTTGGATTTAGCAGAGCTGTTACATGTTGTAAAGCTTTTACAAGCGTGTGCAGGCGATTGTAAAGGTCGGGAAATTGCGTGACAAATAACTGTTATCAAATGACAATAATAGAAAGGAGACAAATGTAAACATCTTATGTTACATAAAAACAACTAATGTCTTCCCATAGCTGGCGCCAGGTTTTCTAAGTTTTTTTCGCAAGACCAATCATTGCATACATTCATTATACAGTTATATTTTCAGATGAGATTAATTAGCCTGATTGTTTTATATCATAACATTAAACAATTTGTAAACAGTGCTTCTTTAATAATGTTATCAAACACCGCTCGTAGCTACATGTATTTAATATTGACTACGGTATGACTAAAGGTTGCGGTAATCGGGTTTCTCTGCCTTACTAAGAAAGACGTCATTTGTCTATCTAGAGCAGTGTTTCGTCCTTTCTCGCCAGTTAGAGTTCTAATAACCTTTCCACACCATATTCCTAAGCATTACAAAACCCAACCCCACATAAACTCTTAATAAATATAAAACATATTTTTTTCAACTTATTTAAGTCTCATTTTACTTTATCTCTTGTTATGGAATTATTTAGAACAATTTCTTTTGAATTACTCCTTATAAACTAAACACAGAAATGCCTGCCACTGAGTCGGCCATGTTTTATTTTAAACGCCACATTCCGAACAGCGGCGATGAATGTCTCCTGTATAGATATATTGATGTTGTTGGTGTAATACGAGTTTTACAGTTTATTCATAAACCCAGTCGACGGCAGCGGGTTTCCAGGCAACGAGTTCTTTCTCAGTGAACCACAAGCCAATTTCCTTGTTGGCAGATTCAACGGCATCGGAACCGTGGATGATGTTGCGACCGACTTGGATGCAGAAATCACCGCGGATGGTACCGGGCAAGGAATCGGCGGGGTTGGTGGCGCCCAACATTTGACGGCCGGTCTTGACGACATTCAAACCCTCCCACACCATGGGAACCACAGGGCCGGAGCTCATGTAGTTGACCAAACCGGGGAAGAAGGGACGAGCGGACAAATCGGCGTAGTGTTGTTCCAACAATTCCTTGGAAGCCTGCGAAAAAAATTTAAAAAAAAGAAGATAAAATTAAATTTGGTTCATTGTTGTATGTTATTTGTTTGTTAGGAACAGCAAACATATCAAAACACATGTCAACTATTTAATTTGCTTTGGCTAACATAACCTTAAAGTTTTTGCAACAAAGAACATTTTCACTTTTTTTTCAAGGTTATATCACCATTAGCCAGAATAATCTAGCCATAATCATCTCATGGGCACCGTCTTCCATAATTAAATTAATCCCTATAAGGTTTCACGGTTTGGTACTTACCCACATGAATTTCATGGCCACCAATTTGAAGCCCTTCTGTTCGAAACGTTCGATGATTTTGCCAACGAGTCCACGTTGGACACCATCGGGCTTAACCATGATGAAAGTACGTTCCGAGTTGCCAGCCATTGCGCTTGATATCAGAGAGAAGAATGCTAGTAGCGACGCGATCATGAACAGTTTTTTCCTCGTGCTGCTTTTACCGCTGCTGCAACGGACGCCGCCGGTGTTTAATGATGACGAAAACAATGACGTTGTGCAAAAATTTAGTATTGACATATTGATTATTGTGAATGTACCGGTACTCAGGGGAAGAGGGATAACGGGTTCTGCGTGCTGCGATATGCGTACACAAATGACATTTGCGACAATTATATTGTGAATTGGATTTAAGATGAAGATGCCGTATGATGAAAAGAAAAATGTTATGTTATGTTATGAGATTATAATTGCATTGACATATTAAATTCTACAATTAATAAATTTAAATTATTAACAATACCTTTTTATAGCGGCAGCAAAACGTTTATATTTGTTCTTATTGCGAAAAGATAACAAAAAACTAAATTGTACAAGGATGCCAGATGTATGGTAGTCACAATATTTATGGTAATTGTGTGTATGGATTATTGTGAATATATAGAATGAACCAAGTAGTCATGTGCTATGTTCACACTTGAAATAACAATTAAAAGAAAATTCAAAATAAAATTGGGCAAAAAATAAAATAATTTATATACATATTTTAAAAAATATAATTATACTGTGTTTAAAACAAAAGTAAATATTTTATTCTTGTAGTTTCGAATACAGGTGACAAATGTTTATTGTTGCTGTGTTTTATAACTGCGATATATCAATGTGTTTTGTATCTATTTTTGTAATAGGGCAGAATTTTCTTTGGTTGTTGTTAAAGTAATTTCAATCATTTTATTAGTATCTCTAAAAATATGGTTAATATTTTTCTGTTTCTTACTTTTTTTTATTTTATTATAAAATAATTCATAATGCACTTTTTCGTGAGCGGGTTAGGATAATTTTTTTACTATTTTTTTGTTTTATTGTTAAATATTGTTCAATCTATTTTTAATCAAAATAATTTTGTTAAATTTTAAGTATAATTGAGTAGTATTTACTTACGAATTTTTAAATATCTTATATTATTTTTGTTGTGAAATAAGTTTCAAAGAATAAACAGTGCATATATTTGCTAATGTTGGGTTCTTACGCAATCAAGAAGCCCTTAGCAAAGAAAAACGCAAGTGATTCGGTTAAAGGTTTCAACAGTACTCCAAAAGTTTTATCACAATGTAAGGACGTAGGTTAAAAAGTAATATCAAAGAGAGATTCCAATATTCCAATAATGGTGTTGCCAGATATTTATATTTAGCTCACTCAAATAATATATTTCAACACTTCTTCTTGAGCTATATATAATAATAATAATACAAACATTTCATTTTAAACCAAGAGCAACGACAAATCCATTATGCTTTTGTTTACATAAACTTTTGGTAAAAATATCGGCAACGTTTTTATCTGTTGATACATATTTTAATTCAATTTCGTTACTTTCAACTTTTTCTCTAACAAAATGATATTTAATATCTATATGCTTAGTGCGTTTGTGGTGAACTGGATTTCTGGCTATATTTTGTGCACTTAGGTTATCGCCATAGATTGTCATTGGCCCAGAATTTCTCCATCCTATCTCTTCAAGTAGTCTGCGCAGGTATATAGCTTCTTTGGTAGCCGAACATAAAGCGACGTATTCCGCCTCGGTACTACTTAATGCTACTATGCTTTGTTTCGATGATGACCAAGAGAACACACCGCTACCTAGGAAGAAGGAGTAGCCAGAATAGGATTTTCTGTCTGCCTGGTCATTAGCCCAATCCGCATCTGCAAATCCTCTCACTGGAACGTCTGTTTTACGATATACGATACTCAGATTTATCGTGCCGGAAAGGTATCGCAAAACATGCTTGGCTGCAGTTTCGTGCTCGACATGTGGGTCTGTATTTCTCTGCGACAATTTGCTTATGGCGTGCAAAATGTCAGGTCGACTCAGAACTGCCAAATACATAAGAGAACCAATTAGCGATTGGTATTGTGTTACACTTACCTTAACACAATTATCGTTTCTGCAACTTGTTTGAAAACCTGGGTCTAGAGGTGTTGCGACTGGTCGGCAAAGTTGCATATCATTGTTGTTTAAAAGGCTTCTGATGTATTTTTTCTGGTTCAAGTAAATTGCACCTTGTTTGCCTTCTCGACGTATTTCCATGCCTAGAAAAAAACTTAATTGGCCACCATCCTGCATCTCGAAAAAGCAGGCAATCTTCTTCTTAATTCCAGTTATGTCGTCTTCATTTGGGCAGATGATAATTAGATCGTCGACATAGACCGCGATGTAGCTGAATTGTTTTTGGTGTTCCTTTACATACAAACAGGCCTCATGTTTGCATTTTTTAAACCCCATACTCTGTAGAGCTGCATCTAATGTATTGTTCCAAGCTCGTCCAGATTGTTTTAACCCGTAGATTGCCTTCTGGAGCTTGAGGACTTTATTGGGATGCTGCTTGTCAATAAATGTCTGTGGTTGTCTCATATAAACGACCTCCTTAAGGTTGCTGTTTAAATAGGCGTTTGAGATATCGACTTGGTGCATATGTAACTGTTTTTCTGCAGCTATTGCGAACAGCATTCGGATTGTCTCGTAGCGTATTACGGGCGAAAAGGTTTCCCAGTAGTTGACGGCGAACTGTTGACTACAACCTTTAGCTACTAGTCGTGATTTGAATTTTTCAATTTCTCCCTCTCTGTTTCGCTTGATTCGAAATACCCATTTGGAACCAATGGCTTTGTTCCCTGGCGGCAGATCGACTAATGACCACGTGTTATTTGCCTGTAGTGCGTCATATTCCTTTTGCATTGATTTTTGCCAATCGTTCGCGTATTCTCCATTTAATGCATCTTGTACAGACTGTGGTGTTTCGATGTCTTCCAAGCAGTTTAGATTGTTAAGAACGTAGCGCTCCTTCCTCGGTCTGCCGGGCTGCCCTGTTCGGATCAATTTTGGTCTACCTTGCCGAAGTACTTTGGCGTTTTCTTCTAACTTTGGTGTAGCTGGTCCGGTTTGCCCATCTGAATCCCTCGCGTTGACAAACTCTTCCTCCTCTTCGCTTGAGTCGGTAATGCTGTCGCCATTAATTTGTGGTTGAGGCTCAGCAGTAGTTTGTTCAGCTTTTTCATATGATTCTTGCACAACATGCTCTTCACCCTGGACGACCTGTTCCTCAGTTCCTTCACTAGACTCTTGCACCACCTGCCTTTTAGTTTGGACGTTTGTAGCTGGCTCTTCTTCTGCAACGTCGTTGATAGACTCGAAGCGAATGATGTTTGTCATAAAGTCATCGTTTCGGTCTGAAATGTTGCACTTTTCAGTCACCATACTGTCAAAATCGTCTTCTATAAATTTTACATCTCGGCGCTCAATTATTTCACGTTTTTGTCGATCATACAGTCGGTAGGCTTTAGCAGCAATGGAGTAACCTACAAATATATATTCCTTTCCCTTTGCTTGGAACTTGCCTTTTCTTGTTTTGTCTACGGCAAAAGCGCGAGATCCAAATACTCGTAAATGTTTAACTGATGGCTTGCGGTTCTTCCAAATTTCAAAAGGTGTTCGTCCATCTAAGGCTTTTGTTGGACACCTATTGCGTAGATATGTTGCAGTATGCACCGCCTCGGCCCACAAAAACTCCTCCAGTTTTGCGTGAATTAAAAGTGATTTAGCCATTTCAACAATGGTGCGATTTGCACGCTCGGCTACGCCATTTTGCTGAGGCGTGTAGGGGACCGTCAGCTGTCTCTTTATGCCGCACTTATTTAAGTAATTTGTAAATTCATTGTTGATGTATTCTCTGCCGTTGTCGCTTTGCAAAGCCTTAATTTTCTGGCCTGTCTGACACTCGACGTATGCTTGAAACAGGCGAAACTTTTTAAAAACCTCACTTTTACAGCGCATAAAGTAAACATATATTTTCCGTGAAAAGTCGTCAATGAACGTTACAAAATATCGATTGCCGGCTAAACTTTTAACGTTCATCGGCCCGCAAACATCCGTATGTATTAAGTCGAGCACACATTCTGTAACACGTTCAGCCTTTCTCGGGAATGGCAAAGCACATATTTTTGCTTGATTACATGTGTCACAGTTGATGTCAGTTGGCATGTTTTCCATTTTAAATCCGTGAACTAAATCTTTTTCGCTTATTTGCTTAAGTGATTTAAAATTTAAATGGCCAAACCTATCATGCCACCTTTTTGTCAGCGAAACGTCTTTCAACATATAAACTGCACTTTTCTCGAAGGGAATTGTGTACAGATATAAACCGTTCGTCAACTCTGCCCGTAACATTATTTTGCCTTGTCTATTTTTGATAATCGCCTCTACTGCATCAAACGAAGTTAAATTACCGTTTTGAGCTGCTTTATTAATCGACAAAAAATTCATATGCAATGTTGGAACATAAAGAACTTGATGCATTTCTATTTTCGAAAACTCAGTTTCGAAAATTACCGTTCCGATACCGGGTGAGTCAACATACTTGTCAGCAGCTAGCATGACTGTTGCTTTGCTCTCAGTAAACGATATAAACATTCTTTTTTTGCAACACATGTGCGAAGTTGCACCGCTGTCTAGACACCATGTATTTTTTCGCTGCTCGGCGACACTGCAATGCATCAAACAGTTTGTTTGCTCCATACCTTTGTTCTTTTTTGTGTTGTTTTTCTTGCTCGTACATTCAGACGCTCGATGCCCTATCTTCTCGCAAATAAAACATCTCCCTTTAAATCGACGTTTCTCGTCATTTCTCTTGTTAACGTCGTCGCGACTTCTATTGCTCTGCTGCATTTTTGTGTGTGCGTAGACGGCTTGGACAGAACTCTCGCGTTCCTCTCTCTCTTGTTTCCGCGCCCCTTCTTCTAGAAGCTTAACTTTGATCATTTCAAATAACGGTAGTTTGTCGCGCGTTTCAATCGCAACTACAAAATTTTCAAATGTGTTTGGCAAACTGGAGAGAAGCATTATAGATTATAACTCATCGCTAATTGTGATACCCAGTTCTGCCAACTTTTCTACAATTTCATTAAATGAATTTACATATTGAACGACATTGTCACCTTGCTTCATGTTGAGGCGTAAAAGGTTTTGATAAAGCTGAACTTTTCGAACTGGTCCAACCGACAAATGAATATCGCGTAGTTTTTGCCATGCTTGGGATGAGGTTGTGCACGACTTTATGTGCTGCATCTGCGTCGGCTTTAAATTCAAAATTATGCACGCTAATGCCTTTTGATCGGTTGAATACCATTTTGCCTTTTCCTCAACATTTGTTTTCTCCGCTGCAACATATTTACCGCTCACGACGTCCTATAGATCTGATGTTATAAGTACGCTTCGCATAGACATACTCCATACATCATAATTGTCATCACCAAGTTTTTCTATTTGATGTGACACGCTCATTTTGAAAATAATATAACGATTTATGAAATCCGCAAAACTTTATTTATATATAAACTGACGATATCAAGACTTTTTCAATAACCGAAGCACGTTGCTGGGCCCATAACCTTTTGTTGGGTTCTTACGCAATCAAGAAGCCCTTAGCAAAGAAAAACGCAAGTGATTCGGTTAAAGGTTTCAACAGTACTCCAAAAGTTTTATTACAATGTAAGGACGTAGGTTAAAAAGTAATATCAAAGAGAGATTCCAATATTCCAATAATGGTGTTGCCAGATATTTATATTTAGCTCACTCAAATAATATATTTCAACAGCTAATTATATCATATAAATGTATAAATATGGAACATAATTGAACCATACAATAACTAAATTTTTCATAAACCGAACTTATCAAACATCTCTACATTTTTGTTTCTTATTTTTTGGTTTTTAAAACTTTACAAACGGTAGTGGGAATAGTAACAAGAATAATTTTGGCAAATTAAATGCATTAATAATTTAAAAACGGTTTTGTAATTTTTTATTATTGATTGTATAACACACTATAATTTTAATATTTTTTATAATAAAATGAGATAATTCCTGTTAAAATAATTACTTAACTAATTGGATTACTTTATTATAAACAAGTTATTTTATTAACTAGTAGTTACTAAATACCCAAAATGCTCAATACATTCACAACTCTACCAAATAACATTTAAATGCATCAATATGGCATCTCCTTTGTTCTACTACAATAAACGCCAACAGCAGCCGAGTTATGCACAATAGTGAGCAAAACATTCAAAATAGCAAAGTAGCAAACATAAACCGCCTTTTTTGTTTACCTTGCTATTCTTTGCATAAAGTGAACAGCAGCCGCACAATCTGAGCTTAATTACATTAAAATTACAATGCAGGCCTTTTTAAAAACCGGTAAAACTACTACTAGCAGCGCCGATAAGTCCCAGGCGAGCACTTCCTCTGGGCATCAGACAGGAGAGAGACGCAAACCCCCAGCACCCTGGGTGGAAAAATAGTAAGTTGGAAGATGTCCCAAAAAGATCTTTTACTAATTCGTACTTATTCCACCGATCAAACAGCCGCCCGAAAAGCGTGGATGATGTCGTCGAACAGTCTGAGGTAGTGGCCGTGTTACGCAAATGTGTTGAGGGTGCTGATTTGCCCAATATGTTATTGTATGGTCCACCCGGCACGGGAAAAACAAGTACCATTTTGGCAGCTGCCCGGCAAATATTTGGCGATATGTTCCGTGAACGTATTTTAGAACTAAATGCTTCCGACGAGCGAGGCATTAATGTGGTGCGTTCAAAAATCAAGAATTTTGCCCAACTTACGGCTAGTGGCTCAAGACCCGATGGCCGACCTTGTCCACCCTTTAAAATCATAATACTCGATGAGGCGGACTCGATGACACACGCAGCCCAAGCTGCTCTGCGTCGCACCATGGAGAAACAGAGTCGTAGTACACGTTTCTGTTTGGTCTGCAATTATGTATCGCGCATTATAGAGCCCATAACATCAAGATGTACTAAATTCCGTTTTAAGCCTCTGGGCGAGGCTCAGATCATTGAGCGTTTGAAACATATATGTGATCTGGAGGGTGTAGGCATTGAAGAGGATGCCTTCAAATCGATAGTCAACATATCAGGCGGTGATATGCGGCGAGCCATTACAACGTTGCAATCTTGTTACCGCTTAAAGGGAGCTCAACATAAAATACAAACTGCCGATTTACTGGAAATGTCGGGCATTATACCGGAATCATATTTACATGAGTATCTGGATGTTTGCCGGTCGGGAAATTATAAGAAACTGGAAGATTTCGTGTGTAACATAGGCAATGAGGCCTATAGCATTGGTCAAATGTTGGAACAGTTCAATGAGTTTGTGTTGAGATGTCCCACGCTTACTAATATGCAAAAGGCTAAAGTGTGTGATAAACTGGGCGTAAGTAGCTGTAGTAGAAATACGAAATTGTTTTTGAGTGCATTTTAATTGGTGTTGTCTTTTTTGTTTTTTTTTTATAGGAATGTTCTTTTCGTTTACAAGATGGAGGCTCTGAATATCTTCAAATTATGGATTTGGGCTGTGCCATAATATTGGCGCTTAAAGATTAATGGAATCATAAAAAGACTGCCATCATTGGGAAGTCAATGAAATCCTATTTTATTGTTAAGTTTTTATATATCTTCTCGAAATACACTAAACATATGATTGAGAAATTATGCGACATTTACAATACGTATACTTTTTTCTAAGCACAGAACTATAAACTGATGTTGGAACTCTTCGCCCCCAATTGTGCCTCAATTATTGGGATGTTCTGAAATAGTCAGTGTTTGTATCTTGATATGAAATAACTGCTGCTTAAAAGGGCCATAGTTTTCAAGAAAAGCTCTCTGGAGAAAGAACAGCATTAAAATTGTGTGACAAAGGAATCTCGTTTGGAAAGCCGACTGTTTTTTTAACAGCTATGAATCAGGGCTATTTAGAAACCAAAAACAAATATTACATTATGCAAACATTTTAGAGTGTCATGAATCTATTTTTCCTGGATTCGTCATCCTAATTAATAAACTTTTCTCGACTTCCAAATGGTATGCAAAAAAAAATTACCGATATTTCTCTAAAAACTTATTTATTCTTTCGTTCACTTTGTTATTCACAACAAAATTCTTTGCAGTTTTATGGAACTACTTCAAATTCATCTTCGTCGCGTTCACGTTTTACACCAGCCCCCATTGTCACTACTGATGCCGTAGGTCCCCCCGAAGTCGTGGTGATAATTGAACCGACAGCATTCGTATCGGAATCCACTTCCATCTTCACCTCACTGACAGTATCAATGCCACCTGATAAGGCTTTACTGTCCACACTAACAGTTTTAGCGGTGGTGGTAAATTTAATTACCGGTTTTGGTATTGTCACAACTTGAGCTTTTGGAGTTAGCACAGTTTGTCGCTTAATGGTGGAACCACCACCGGCACCACCTTTAATTTGCGATTTAATGCTCGAACGTCCTTCCAGGGCTGATTTGGTCATTTTCTTAGTTTGGCTAGCGGCTCGGAGTTTGTAATTACAGGCTGACAGGCAGTAACGATCGGGTGGCAAACGCAGACCGCAATGTGGTTTGATGGGAGGTAAAGGCATTGCATTGCGGACTTCAGCCAATTTGGAGATAATCTGGAGGAATAACAAAATACATATGTGATGTGTACAGCTATAGCTGTTGATTGTGTATTAAACTTACATGTCGTGGCGGTGGACAGGTAAAGGCCTTATCCAATACCACTTCGGTGGCCAATTTCACATCATCCAAATCAATGGTCTTTTTGCGGGCATGATTAGCGAACACTTTGGCATCATCCAGTATGCAAGTCACATAGCCTATACACATAAATTTTGCATTAGACTTTCGTATTTATGATTTTAATGTTGTTTCTACACTTACGATAGGTAAATTCCAACAACTGATTGATTACTCTGGGCTCGTAGTCTTGTATGCCCAAATCCTTCAGTATTGACATAATAACTTGAGCATCTTTGGGCACATGCTTGACCTGCGTGTTGATTTTAGTTTTCTCTTGTTTTTCTTTTTCCGAAGACATTAATTAAGCCAAAAATTCCTATTTTCTTTTCTGAGTTGAGTGTAAACAAAAAATGTTTCTTTTTTTTCGTGCAATAACAACTATGACAGCCCAAAGACTACATCGATTGTAATAGATTGCTGCTGTGCTATATATAAGCTGCGGGCTATGAAACCTCTATATAACATATGTTTTAACGGCAAATGACTGAATTCTTCAGTTATACAGTAAAGAGTGAATAAATATGGTGTTCAAAAGTTAATTTTTCAATTGTAGAGGAAGTGAAATTAAAAAAAATGTTTTATAGCTAAGTAAAGCTGAAGTACATCCCCAAAAAGGTACTTTAAATATATAAGATTGGTTTGAATTGAATTTAAGGCACAAAATACAGACTTTTATTAAATTGGCAGTCAGTGACAGCAATTTTTGTACAGACGGTTAAAAGTTGTCGCTCTATCGTTATAAGATTTGCCGTTTGTTGGGGAAATTGATTTGCATTAATATTTGGACAAGTTCGAATAAAGATGTGTGGTTGTTTGCCGTGCAACGTCCTGGGCGGGTTGCGTTTGACTTAGAAAACACATTAGAGAGAAAAGGGAAAGGGAACGTTTGAAATGTTGACGATAGTCACAGAAGTATTCAGGGCCGTCGATAGTTTGAAGAAATGTTGCCTATATCCACATGCAGCAGCAACTATAGGTCTTTTTGCATATGGCTACAAACTTGTAGCGGCTTTAGGGACATCAGTTGCACTTCTACGAACTCCAAGCTTGGATATACGCTAATTACACTATGCAACCGAAGAAAAATCTGTTTTCCCACTATATATTTATAACCTAACCCTTAGAGATACGGGAATACATATATCATTTCATAAGTGTACCAGTAGATAAATTTTAATCGGGTGAACTGACTTATAAATACCCTGACCATATGTATAATATTGTTTAGCTTTGGGGTTATTGATATTGACTTATTTTTAAATGAAATTACGTATGTATTATTATTTGCCTGCTTGTGGAGCGTAAACGGTTGGATATGGGACTTTCGTTTGTATACACCGTCACCTGAAATTTTTAAAAGGCGTTACCCTCATTTTCATAATTTTTTAGGAGAGTGTAATTCACATTCCCTTAAGATCGACGTTACATTTATGTATATCTGCTGAGAAAATATTTTTTTCAGAGTTTCGGAAGTTATAAGGGTCATGGGGTGTATTTGTGATTGTATATGCAACTTATACAATAAAGACGATATTTTTGGACGTGAACACCTAAAATGTTTGTCGAGGGTTTGTGGATTCGCCTAGTATATCAAAAAAAGATATTCTATCAAAAAAAGATTTTATTTATTTATTTATTTTATTGTATAGTTTCAATAACCGAGCCTATAGGGCCTTATATGGTTACAAATATCTACTCACAAATTTGTTCATTAAAATAATATTCGATTTTTAAACTTTTTGAATATAAAACAATAAATCTAATGATAACAGTTTTGTATCCTTACCGCCTTATTCATAAAAACTTACAAGAGGTTTATAAACCATTTTTAGGCAAATTTCGAGAAATCAATATTCATAAACGGTTCACATCTTAATAAGTTAAAGTAGGGTTGTCTCTACTATAAGCGTGCTATAACTTGACGTTTGTACAATTTATTGTATATTTATGAACTTGAGATCTTTATTTTTAGTTTTTCGGCATTTTTAAAGTGAGAAAGAGCCTTGGCATGCATTTATTGTGTTGGGAATTTTCTTCTTAATCATTGCGCACATAGAAAAGTATCTAAATAGACACTTTTCATTCATGAATACCATTTTGAAAAATATTTCTCCAAAATTCTTCAAAAATAATTTGTAAATAATGAAATAATATTCGTGATGTATAAACAATCAAAATAAGGAAACAATGTTATCGGTATCCGATTATAATTTCAACATGAGGAAAAGAAAATCACATTTTTTAATATAATTTTTACTTTAACGTCTTTCTTATCATCACGAGAATCGTAGTTAATGAAAAATTGAGCTACAATAATGTTCATAGTTATTATAAGTGGAAATACATATTTGGTATCCGATTATAAAGCTTTTGTATCCGATTATAAAGCTGTTTTTTTACATCAGTAACGACCAATAGCAGTCGGCGTTGCCACCTGAATACATAAAGCTAAAGTGCTGATAAAAAACGTTTATGAA
The DNA here is from genome assembly GCA_964034835.1 of Muscina levida. NCBI lineage: Eukaryota > Metazoa > Arthropoda > Insecta > Diptera > Muscidae > Muscina > Muscina levida. The sequence goes on along the minus strand of OZ035880.1, from coordinate 17,477,567 downwards.
TACAATTTCTTATTAAAGGTTTTTTAGAGCTAAAGAATACTTTAGCTAGAGAACGCTTCATACCTACTTTAGAAATTTTTTATGAATATGGCCGTTAGTCTGTAATCAAAATTTAAACAAGTTGTAATAAAATGCATGCAAATAGGAGTGTTATGTAGTGAACCAGACCTAAAAAAAACAAAAACTGCCCAAATGGTTTCAGGAGTATGAGTATATAAATAAATGTATACTGTATAGTTATTTTAAAATTTTGAAATAAACATATTCTCATTACAAATCATTTAAAACTAGATATTGATTAATTTCTTCTTAAACGTGGCAACAGAGTTGTTAAACACTTTTAAAGAGCAAGGTAATTTATTATATATTCTTGCTACTCTTACAAAATAAGAACGATCTAAGGACGGCGACAATTTCGACATAACTAGTTGCAAATTCCTAGTGGATCGACCAAATATAAACAAATTCACTAAGAATGACGGAGTTCTTGTCTTATAAATTTTGTAAAAATGTAAAAGCGTTCTTTTTTTGATAAAGTTTGAAAATAAACAACCTAAAAATTCTAAAACATAGTTAGAAAAATGTTGTTGCCATTTTACTGGATACACGTATCTCAATACCTTATGAAATAAAAGGCGCAGTTTCTTAAAAATAAAGCCTACTGTTCCAGAATACACCTCTATGCCGTATAAAAATATTGATATAATTAATGCATGAACCAACTGTGATTTAACGTGTCTTGGAAAATGTTAATGTTATGTTATGTCAATGTTATAAAGTTTTCTCAAAACAAAGTAAAGTGGAGGAGTTTCTCTAAGAAATTATTGGAAAATTTAAATATTCGTAAAATTGGCGGCTAATTTGTTAAGGCGGTGTCAGTAGGGAGGGGCAGCACGACTCACAGTGTTTTTTTTAGCCATACATCGATGGGACAAAAATATAAGGAGTAGTTGCAGCAGGGTCAGGCCATGGCATAGTGGTTAAAACACGAGACTATCATGCGGGGGATCCGTGGTTCGATTCCCGGCTCCAGTCATCTTAAAAAAAAAAAAATTTCTTTCAACTTCGCAGTATTATTGTCGAGTCAATCGGCATGTCTAGTAAGAGCTTTTCAAACAGTCGCGTTCGCATTCCTCGATAAACAAGTAGGCGCCGTTAGCTGTGAATCTAAAAATAGAAAGCGTTTTAATTCACAACAACGCGAGAAACTATCCCATACCTTATTCATGGGTTGTAAAGGGAAATTAAGTTTTTTTATGTTATAATTTTCATTGACTACCTTCATAAAGGCAGAACCATCAATAGCGACTATATCATAGCGTTATTGGACCGTTTGAAGGACGAAATCACCGAAAAACGAATGCAGTAGGAAGAAGAAAATGCTGCTTCACCAAGACAAGGCACCGTGTCACATGGCAACAATCCATGAATTGTGCTTCGAATTTCTTCCGCATACACAATATTCTACAGATCTGGCACACAGCGACTATTACCTGTTCTCAGATCTTCTCAGAATGCTCGCTGCAAAGAAATTGAAGCCTTTTTTGAAGCAAAGCAAAAAAGGTACTACAAAATTTTTCAAAAAAAAAATTGTTTTACTCTGTTAGACCTGGGATTTTAATTTCCCTGCTAATGAACCTTGTCAAGGATGGAAATCTGGTTACCGATACGCAGAGTGTGTTGCATATATGAAGAGAACACTTCCAGCAACTGCACGTGAAGGTACCACGCCAATTGTCGACGACGGCTTAGATTGCCCACCAACAAGTCAAGCCGAGGTAAGAACAGCAATATCGCAGCTAAAAATAATAAAGCAGTCGGTGTCGACGGACTTCCGGCAGAGCTCATAAGGTCCGGATACTCACACCTTGACCAGATATTCTCACCTTGACAAATCCTGGAAAAGACCCAAGAGGAACAGATCGACACGTACAACCTTTTTGTCGACTATAAAGCTTGCCTTCGACAGCCCGTCACGGCAGAAATTACTCTAACCCATGGCTGAGTTTGGTATTCCAACGAAGGTGATACGCCTTCAACATAGTGATGGAGATGATAATGTGGAAAGCTACAGTAAACACGAGTGGCACGATATTTAACAAAAGCCACGTGCTACTCGCGTACACTGATGACGTAGACATCATCGGTCGAAAACTGCAGGATGTGACTGCAGCCTTCTCAGGTATTTAGAAGGAATCAGCGAAAATGGGTCTTACGGTGAACGAGGACAAAATGCAGTTATTATTTTCAACGAACAAAGAATCTACTCGTTTGGGAAACTGTGTGAACGTTGACAACTATAATTTCGAAGTGTTAGATAATTTTATCAGCCTAGGCTCCGCCATCAACAAAACAAATAATGTCAGCTTTGAAATCCGGAGAAGAATGCTGCTTGCTAATAAATGCTACTACGGACTAAGCAAGCGATTAGATGACAGAGCCCTCTCTCGAAGAACAAAAATTCAGCTGTACCAGATACTGGTTCTACCTGTCTTGATGTACGGTTCGGAATCCTGGGTTATGACACAAGCGGATGAATCGGTTCTGGCAGTATTCGAGAGAAAAATACTTCGTCGTATGAATCATGAGCTGTACACTGACATTGACGTGGTCAGACGCATTAGGGTGCAGCGGTTGTGTCGGCTAGTTCATGTTGTACGCATGGACGAAAATGCTCCAGCTTGAAAAGTCTTGACATTGAACTCGATGGACGACGCAGAAGAGAGCGACCAAAACTTCGTTGGAAAGACCATTTTACTGAGAATTTTACAGAACTTGGTGTGACTAACTGGAGAAGAAGCGCAGAAGATCGAGGCGCTTATACTATTTTTCTACGTGCGGTATATAATCCAATGGGATTGCAAAAAAGTGCCATCTACAACGTATTGGGAATTACATTTGGAATATTCCAAAAAATAGAGTCTTAACCACTTTATGTCTTTGAATCGGTTCCGTAAAATTTATTTGAATTTTGTTGCTATCTATCGGTTAGTATAACTTTCATCACATTTTCATCATAGACAAAATTACTGTGCAACTTGTCCGGTTTTTATTTCTTTTTTTCATTTCGTTGCATAGTGTAATTGAAAATACGTTGGCACCATAGACAACAAATCGTATTTTGTATTCCTGTATTACTTATCCTAATGATAATTTAGCTGATGTGATTTTTTGTTGTTGTTGTTTCTTGACTAGTTTATTTGATATTATTATTATTATTATACATGTATAGTTTTTTTTTAAATATTTTGATTTATTTATATATATTTATTTTTGCTTAACATATAATACATAACATACACATACATACAAAATTAGTTAACTAGTTTTTAAATATTATTTACTTATTACGTTGAATTTGTTTCTTTAGTTTTAATATTATACAAAATGTGATTGGGGTCGTGTTCTTACATTTAATAATGTAATTAAATAATTTGTATAAATAAAAACAAATAAACAAAATAAAAAATGCATTTTTTTGCAAAACTCAAAAACAAATAAGAACATAAAAACTTTGGTTAAATTTCTTAAAAGGCAAAGAGAGAAAGAGAGAGGGAGAGAATTTTTAAACTAATGTAAAATTTTAAGACAGCAGAACAGACAGAATAATAAACTGTATACAAGGATTTAGAAAGGAAAAAATTTCAAATTAAATATGAAAAAAACTATTACAATTTTAAAATCATAAACTCTTTTTTTTACTTTCCCTACATATCCGCTTAGGAACTGGGATATACAAAATCTCAACTAGATCTCGAATAGATATAACACTTAAAATTAAAAATAAAACATATACATTTAAATAATTACAAATTAAAGCAAAGAAAAAAGGCATTTTTGAAGAGAGGGAGATAGAACAAAATATGAAAATGAAACTTTGTTTCATTTTTAAGAATTCTTAAAAAAAAACAATTAAAGAAATAGAGATAAGAACATGATTTTTTCATTATTATAGTATTTTTAATAATTAAATATAAATCGTATAATTTTTGGCTAAAGTATTCCGAGTAAATACTTTGTGCTACATTCTCAATGCCAACCCTGCTTGGCGGGAAGCTGATCCTTCAACTACAGAAAATTGCATTTACGAGGTTTACTCTTCGGTTTCTTTTCCACGGCTCGTACCGCCTCCTCGAAGACATTTTCTAAATTCACCTTCTTCATGGCGGAACATTCGACCATCGAGTGGGCATGGATTTCCTTTCTCAAGCGGCGTCCTTCGGCTGTAGTCACGAATTTCTCTGAGTTGGCCACACGCAAATCGAGCTTAGTGCCCACCAAGACCACGGGCACATTATTGGAATAGTGACGAATTTCGGGCCACCATTTACTTTTGATGTTTTCGAAAGAGGCGCGACTGCTGATGGAATAGCACAAAAGGAAACAGCTGGTCTGTAATAAGAGAGTGTAAAAAAATTTAAAATGACAATTGAGATTAATTTCATATTATGTAAATTTTTTCCCACTTACATTTGGATAACTTAGAGGTCGTAATCTCTCGTAGTCCTCCTGACCCGCCGTGTCCCACAATGTCAGGCTGTACTCCTTGTCATCCACCGTTATGGTGCAGGCATGATTATCGAACACTGTCGGTATATATTCTTCCGGAAATTCATTTTGTGTATAGGTGATCAGTAGACAGGTCTTGCCCACCATACCATCACCCACAATGGTGATCTTTAGGGGACGAACACTGTTTGTCATAATTTCAGATAACTGTAAGGAAATAAAAAAAAAAACAGAAATTGTTATAAAAATTATTACATGAAAAAACATATGCTCGCTCATTGTTTATTCCCGCAACGGAAGCAAAGGGATGGAATTATTAAGGCATTTCGGAAATTTTTTTCTTATTGGTATTTGTGCAGTTTTGTTTTCAAGTTTTCAATTTTATACTGCAGATTATTGACCTTTTTCTGGGGGTTGCCTTGAATTATTACAACATTTAGTTGCACATGTGTTTGTACACATACACACACACACCATACTATCGCATATCTGTTAGTTGGTAAAAAAAAACTTAAAAAAGTTGTGTAAAAACAATTATCACTTTGCTAAATGTTTGTTTGCCAACCTAAAGTTCTGTGGAATTTCAAATATTTCACTATATTCTCTTTCAGTCTTTCATATGAAATTTGCATCACATTTTTGAAGGGGGTGGCACTTGTGGAGTATTTGAAATTATCAATAACAAGTTCTGTATAATTTTTATCAAGATTGTTTTGAATTCGATGTTTTTTGATAGTGTTTAAATATACGGGACATTTCAATCATTCTCTTCAAAAGAATAGTATACTTGGCACTCTTTAAATCAAGAGTACCAAACTGAAAACTTCTTCACATTAGATTCAGATAAGAATTATAGCAAAGTTAAGAGATTCATTAGGTTTAATACTACACAGAAATAATAGCTTTCTTAGAAGTAATAAAACAATATGTAAAAGTTATTTTTAATACAATAAAAGTACTTTTTGATACAATAAAAGTTGTCGATGGTACTCTAACAGCACTTTTTTCTGGAAAATTCAGTTTTGGTTGGAAAACAGAGCAAAATCGATAAAAATTTATTAAAAAGTATTACCTTTTTACCGATTTTGCTCTGTTTTGAAACCGAATTGTTTTTCACAACATGGCTGTAAAAGTACTGTATGGTATTAATTTTTTGTATAGTAAAAGTGTTGGTCGGTACAAAAAAGTACGTTTTAATATAAGAAATTTAATTTTTTTCGCTCAATTAAAGTACTTTTTTGTACCATCCAAACTTTTGTTGATACAATAACATTACTTTAGAAGAATTTCGTTATGCAATATTTGTATTTTTTTTTTGGTACAGTAAAGTATTTCTTGGCACAACAAAAGTACTTTTTGAATAAATGTACTTTGTGGAACGTTCAAAGTATTGTTTGACACAATTAAAGTACTTTTGCTAAAATAAAAGTGATTTTTAGTACAATAAAAGTATTTTTTTTTGTACAAAAGTACATTTTATACAGTAAATTTAGTTTTTGTGCATTAACAGTATTTTTTGATACAATACAATAAAAATAATTCATGGTACCAAAAAGGAAAGTATTTTTGGTGTAATTAAAGTTCTTTCTGGTACAATAAAAGTAGTATTTGGTAAAAAAATACTTTGAGGTACAATAAAAGTACGTTTTGGTACAACAACAGCAACGGTACATTCTGATACATTGATATGAATACATTTTGATATGAAAAAGGTACTTTTTGGTATAATAAATGTACTTTTAGTACAACAAAAGTACTTTGTGGTGAATTAAAAGTACTTGTTGGTACAATAAATGCATTTAAAAAAGTACTTTAATGTACAATAAAAGTTCTTTATTGGTGCAATCCTGAATTGGGAGTGAAAGGAATTAAGAAGAAGATAGGTGCAATAAAACTACTTTCTGGTACAACAACGGTTCTTTTTTATACATTGAATGTAATGTTTGGCACAATAAAATTACTTTTTGACGCAATAAAAGTGCTTTCTGGTACAATAAAAGGAGTTTTTAGTACAATAACATTACTTTTGGGGGCAATTAAAGTACTTTTTGGTACAATAACAGTACTTTCTGGTACAACAACGGTACTTTCTGGTACACTCAAAAGTCTTTTTGGTAAAAAAAGTACTATTTGGTACAATAAATGTACTTTTAGTACAACAAAAGTACTTTGTGGTGCAGTAAAAGTACTTGTTGGTACAATAAATATATTTTTTGGTACAATAAATATACCACTTAGTACAATAAAACTACTTTCTGGTACAACAAATATTCTTTCTTGTACATTGAAAGTACTGTTTGGTACAATAAAAGTACTTTTTGGTAGAATAAAAGTACCTTTTGTTGCAAGAATTATTCATTTGGTACAATTAAAATACTTTTTAGTACAAAAACAAAAAGTATTTTTGGTGTAACTAAAGTACTTTCTGGTACAAAAACAATAGAATGACATTAAAGGAGAGAAGTTTGACCCCAAGTAGCTTAGTTGCAGGACTTTTTAAGACGATTGAGCTATGTCCGTCTGTCTGACTGGTGAGCAGGATAACTCGAGTAAACCTTAACTTATCGGTATGAAAATTCACCAGTAAAAATATTTTCCAAAACGAAGTAAGTGGATTGTTAATGAGCAGAAAAGCCCCACCCCTTCTGGTACCTCCAGTACAAAATTACCTTTTGTAGGAAAATTAATATTTCTTACATAACTTTCAAACGAACAACTGGAGGATATTTGAATTTGGTCAGTTTAATTATCATGTAATAGTTGACAAACCCTAAGAAACCCGAAACCTTGTGTACACCAACTTCTGGTACCTCCCACACAAATGGCCTAATTGGCCCTCGTTGTTTTTCATACACATAATTTTGGTAAGTACACTGATTTCAGTCAAATTTTGCGTAAGAAAATTTGACTTAGGTACCTTTTCTGGTACCTCCCTTACAAAATGATCCATTCTTGGAAAATTAATATTTCTAACATAACATCTACTAGGGGATAATGAAATTTGGTCAGTAAATTTCACTTGTAATAGAAGGCAAAACCTCAGAAAATGTAACTATTTGACACATCTATTATGGTACCTCCCATACAAATAACCGAGTTCACCTTTTTAGTTATTTTGTAAGTCCACTGAATTCAGTCAAATTTTGCGTAGGATGTAAACTTATAAAGCTTTGACTCAGGAAATGGACTATATCTGTTAACCCCTGCTGGTATACTTATACAAAATTACCTTTTTTGGAAAATAAGATCAGCTACCTTCCATATAAAAAGCTGACCGAAAGTCCTATCTATAACCGTTTACGTTCCGTAAGCAGGCATACAATAATACATAAGGATTTTTAATTAAAAATCGGTTTATTTAAGATGTTATATTGGGTGATGTTATTTACCAGTCAGTTTATCTGACTGACATTTCTGTACTGATCTTAACGTAACATACATTTTTGGGGTACTTTAAAATAAAATTCTTAATAAATGCCAAATTAACCCTAGGCTCTGTTTTGTTGGGTCTTATTTCTGACTTTTTGGTTGAATTTCTCGTTTTGGTGTATTCTGGGATTTTAGTAAAATTTCCTCTGTTTTAATGGTGTTTTTAGCTCTTTTTTAAAAGAAGGACAAAATAGACTGATACTTTGAGGAGTTATAGGGTTAACATATTCTACAAAAGTGTTCTCCGTAACATTTAAGCTTTAATTAATAAAAGTAAGCTTTAATCGATTTTCTGTGAAAATTGGCAATACAAAATTTGCATTTGGGGAAAACTTTACCTCCCCCTAAAATGAAACCCAGATGCAAACTTTCAAAACGCTGATACGCCTGTCTTTTTTTTTGTTTCCTCTATCAAAATTTATAGATCGGACCTTGTAATTTTGGGAAAAAATTGATTTTGTTCTACAGTGTAATCGATATAGTAAGAAATATTTTCGATTTCAAACTTTTTCTGTGTCAGCCCCATTGAAAGCTCTTCATTCGAGGGCCGTTCGGTGTGCATAACCTAACTTGACCTTAAAGGTTTAATTTCTAATAATTTGCTCTCTTCATTCTGAAAAAAAACAACATGAAAATATTTTCGTAGTGACTAGAAAATGTTACGATAAGATAAGACAACAGACGCATTCATATAATAACTAACTAGTAGAGTGGCTAGCAGGCAGCAGCAGCGGCAGTAGCAGGGGTAGGTGTATAGGTAGATCTATGTATAGCACCAAAAATGGGGGACGGCGACATAATAAAGTGCTTTTTGCGATACTCTTGAGTTCTCCTACTAAAGTTCCTCTCTCACTACCTTACCCCTTAGACGTTTATGATTTATATTCATTCGATTCGATTCGATTACAATCCAAGCCTTTTATACGAAACATGATAAGTCTATTATGTAAAATTGTGCAGGCAAAATATCGCAACAATACCAATCGTCGTATTTACTTAATGGTTAACACCATCAGAATTGGCATATATTGTCACCAAGGCACAAGGGAATGTTGCTAAAAATAGATGGGACAAAGATATCCATATGACACAAAATGTATAATCATAAAGATAATATATATAGAGACAGAGGGAGGGGCAAGAGTACTATTTTTTTTAGGTTTAATTAATATAAGGCTAATTAAATTACTAACTGGATGCCGAGGGAAATGCATTGCTTATTGTTTAGTAAATAACATTAATATTATGGTGGTTAAGCGATTCGTTTTTTGGCGATTGAGTATACAATTCTCGGAAATGTCATAATATTTATCTGTAACCATAATTAATTTGAATTGCTGCTGCTTTGGAGAACTTTGACGGGGGGAGGGGATTATTTTGAGTAGACAATTTGTTATTTTTTTCAAGTTCCTAGGAAATTTCTTATAAAATATGCGAGGAGACCTATTGCTTCTTGTCCAGTGTATATTTTGACTATGTCTAAAATTTTTGGAGATATTTAATGATATGTACGAAACGTCGACATAATAGATGTATAAACATGATATTTAAAGACACACATGGGACTGAATTCTGAGAACTGCACGTGAAAGTAGCCCCAAAAAGAAGAAGTTCTGCATCATTCGTTTTGTCAAGTTACATGCCATAATAATTTAATATCGATTTGAAGTTAGTAAGTATCGTATAGGGGAATTTGTTTTAGGCTCTTTTGTTATATTGTTATATGGTGGCGTATGATTTCACACGTTATATCCCACGTAAATCATACGCCACGGAGTACAACAGTTTTATTGTAAATCGCGCGATTTTTTTAAAAATAATTTTTTCCTGCGGCGCTACTAAACCCAACATATTCATTTCCGCTCTAATTTGCAAAAAAAATATTTTTTCCGGGATATACCAAAAAAAATTTTTTTTTTAAATAATCGCGCGATCTTTTTAAAAATAATTTTTGCCTGCGGCGCTTTTACGCCCAACATATCCATTTTCACTCTAATTTACAAAAAAAAGTTATATTTTTCCCGGAATATACCAAAAAGATATTTTTTTTTTAAAAAATCGCGCGATTTTTTTAAAAACAAATAATATTTTAAAAGGATATATCATAAAAATATGTATATAATTACAATACATAGCTTTTTTTTAAATATTTTTCAAATTTTTCTTCACTTTTTTCCACTTTTATCCTTTATTTAATCAATTTTCTTTTTTAAATATTTCTCTTCAGACTTTTTCTTGAATTTTTTTAAATATTTCTTGAAATTTTCTTTTAAAAACCTTTAAAAAAATTCAAAAAAATTTAAAATTTTCACACATTTTTGATGACATTTCATTTTTCTATGAAATTTTTCAATTCATTTCCTTAAATTATTCTAATTTTCCATGATTTTTCCCTATTTTTTTTTAAATTTTTACGGGGTTTTTGAGAAATAGGAACTTAAAAATAACATCGTTGGATTCGTCTCGAAAATATCTTTCATTTGAGTACCCACACATGGGGGGTCATCATAGAACCCAAAGGGCCCCTTTTTTTGGCCCCCGGGCCTTAGCACCAACTTTGAGCTCGATTTTCGTGTTTTGGGGCGTATTTGGGGTGGGGTGGCATTTTTTTTTGGGCTCCCGCCCCATATTCTGCACTTTTGCCAAACTTTAACTGATTAATGTTAAAAAAATCAGTCTTTAATTTTATAATTAAATAATTTCATTGAACAATTAATAACTTGTCTACTAAATTAAGACTTAACACCGGTAACTCTGCTGGTTGCTATTGAAATACAATCATATTACATGTAAATATGTTGTTGTATTTACTCAATGCAATAACATCAACAACAACAACAGCAACTGTGTTGTGACATATTGGACAAACCCGTACGAGAACGTGGGGCAATGTCTCGATGATGATTCATTGGTGATCGACTGTGATACAAAAGAAAAAAAAACGTAACGCTGCCAATTTGATGACTCTTTCCAAAGGTCTGTTGTGTGTCTGTCCCATCGTCTTTACAGAGACGTGCACAATATCTCTTTTCAAAAGTAAACGCTACGTATAATGGTAGTAGATTGGTCGGTGGTAGGTAACAAGTATTTAGTTAGCAACTAAATAAATTGTACACTCATTTTGTCTAGTTGCTTGTATGTACTGCCAACAACTACAAACAAGTGTTCGAGTACATGTGTAACGCCGTGCTTTTAAATATCTTTCACCAACGCTGCGCAGCGCGCGTTCATTGTTCAGCATCTTCAATGCGTTGAAATTAATTCTATTACGTCTGCGGTTTGTTGTGTTGTGCTGCGATGATGACTGGCGATGAGTCACAACCACCTCCTCTGGCAGAGTCGTCGTCTTAGTGAGTTGGAGAAACACCAGAAAAATTTGGGTGTTATTCTTGGAATTCCCGTGAGTTTTTGTGGAAGTCATCAAATGTCTCATGAATGCCTCGAACTCGACAACCAAAAATTCGGAGGAGGCGGCTGAGATTGATGACCAGCCAGCAGGTTTTGAAACGTGACCACATTACACTTTGATGATCTGTATCTGTGCTAACTCCATATTCCATGGCATACAACACTCGTTTTATTCGTTACCATAAGAGTTCGAGTGTGAAATCTGGAAATCTATAGTTGGGTTTGGAATGCAACAGGTTGAGTTGCTTTTATGATCTCTTTTGTGTGTGTATGAGTGTGTGTGTCTGTGTTGGCTTTTCTTTTCGTTGTAAATTGACCGAGTTTGTTGGCTTGAATTATGTATGAGGTCGTTTAGAGGAATATGACCCAAATTGTTGTTAGGTATTTTCTAAACCAGAATTCGATACTGTTGCGGTTGTTGTTAAACTATGGAATGCTGACAATTGGGCCTAAGCATTCATAGGCAGCAAATTGATATGGGAAATATACAACATGTAAAATTATACAGTACACAAAAAAAAGAGCGGATAAATTTAAGAAATAATTATAATTTTTGGCCAAAATCCTACTTAAAAATGTAAGTACGTTTATACTTAATTCAAGTACAGAACGGGCTACGTTCAAAATATCAAGCGTAAAAGGGATTAATATAAGTAAACAATACTTGAAATCGAGTAAATATTTCTTAGAATGAAAATAAATCTTAAAAATGGCCTAAAATAAGAAAATATCGCTTGTATCTAGCTCTGAGAGTGAAAAAATGAATGGCGGAAACCAAATGTGTTTTTTCAATCACTCTCATTTGTTTTGGGTAGGTGTGGATTACTTGATGTAAGTGAAAATTTTTTACTTTTAGTGCATAGGCTTCCAAAATAATATGAGGTGCTATTAGTAAGAGAGAGAGAAAGAGAGCCCGCACTAAAGGGAAAAATAGTGTGTATTGAAATATCCTATATGTATACATATAAGATACAGTGAGGATCATGTAGCGTTTGAAGGTTTGACAAGCATTGATAGAATTTGGACGGTGGAGTCAGTTTTTAGATATGTAAATTTATAGCCAAGATCCTTAACTATTTTAAAGGTCAGTAGGCAATGATTGAAACATTTTATGTAACAGATGGAACTGGCTGAAAATCGGTTTATATTTTTACAAAAATTCAAAAATTGTAAGTAGATAAACCTTGAAATTTTGCACATTTTGTAGTCAATTAGCCTAATTCTGAATATTTATAGGAATAAGAGTACTTGAAACAAAAATACAATAAAAAAAACTTTTGCCACAATTTATTTACTTTTTAGTGCAAAAAAAGTACTGTTAGTTACAAGTAAAGTTCTTTTTGATACAATAATAGTACTTTTGGTGCAAGTAATGCTCTTTTTGGTACAAAAAAGTACTTTTTGGTACAATAAATGTACTTTTTGGCTTTTTGGTGCAATAAAAATACTTAAGGTACAATAAAAGTACTCTTTGATAGCATAAAATTACTTTTTGGTACAATTAAAGTACTTTTTAGTACAGTAAAAATATTTCGAGATACAAAAATGTACTTTCTGGTACAAGAAATGTTCTTTTTGATACAACAAAAGTGTTTTTTGTAAATTGAGTTTCTGAGGCAATACAAGTACTCTTTGGTACAATAAATGTACTATTTGGTACAATAAAAGTTCTAATTGGTACAATTGATGTACTTTTAGGTATAATAAAAGTGCTTTTTGATACATCATAGGTACAATAAAAGTACTTTTTGATACATTAAGAGTGCTTTAGGTACAATATAAGTACTCTTTGGTACCAAAAAAGTACTTTTTGATACAATCAAAAATATTTTTTGGTACTAAAATGTACATTCGGTTCCAAGAAATCTTCCTGTTTATACAACAAACTACTTTTTTGGCACAATAAATGTAATTTTTGGTACAATAAAAGTACTTTTTGGTAAGAAAATTTAATTCTTAGTACAATAAACGTACTTTATGGCGCAATAAAATTTATTTTTAGTACCATATTTTTATTTTGTGGTACAAAAAAAGTACTTTTTGGAACAATAAATGTACTTCACTATGCAACTAAATTTATTTTAAATACAACAAATTTATTTCAAATACAACAAATTTATTTTGTGGTACAATAAAAGTACTTTTTGGTACAATAAATGTACTTTTTGGGGCCACAAATTTACTTTTTAGTACGATAAAAGTACTTTTTGGTATAAGAATTTTGTTTCTTATACAATAAAAGTACTATTTTTGTAAAAAATACTTTTTGATACAAACAATTTACATTTTGGTACAAAAAATTTACTTCTTGGTGTAATAAAAGTACTTTTTGATTTGCGTTTGGTACAATAAGAGTACGTTAAGATACAAAGTACTTTCTTGCATAATAAAATTACTTTTTGGTACAGTAACATTAATAATTGGTACAATAAATGTACCTTTTGGTACCAAAAACTTTATTCTTGGTACGATAAAAATAATAAAATGTTCTTTTTGATACAACAAAAGTACCGTTTGGTAAAATAAAAATACTTATTTCTATAAAAGTACTTTTATTTATAATAAAAGTACAGTTTTCGACATTAAAAGTACTGTTTGACACAAAAAATTTTCTTGCTAAAAAAAGTACTTGTAGGTACTACTTTTTGGGAACACAAATTTACTTTCTAGTACAATAAAAGTACTTTTTGGTACAAGAAAAGTACTAATTACAATAAAATTTGGTACAGTAAAATTACTTTTTGTTGCAAAACATGTACTATTTGGTACAACAAAAGTACTTTTTGGTTAAATTAAAGTACTTTAAGTAGAATAAAAGTACTTTTTGATTCAATAAAAGTACTTTTTGGTGAAATAAAAGTACTTTCTGATACAAAAAATTTTCTTGCTCCAATAAAAGTAATTTTTGGTACTTTAAATTTACTTTTGGGTACAATGTATTTGGCGGTACAATAAAATTCCTTTTTGTTAGAATACATGTACTTTTGATTTAATAAAAGTACTTTTTGGTAAAATAAAAGTACTTTCCGGTACATCAACTTTAATTATTGGTACAATAAAAGTACCTTTTGGTACCAAAAACTTTCTTTTTGGTACATTAAAAGTACGTTTGGATACAAAAAATGTTCTTTTTGGTACAATAAATGGTACAATAAAAGTACTTTTTGATGCAATAAAATTACTTTTTGGTGCAATAATAGATCTTTTTGATAAAATTAAAGTACTTTTTGATGGAATAAAAGTACTTTTTGATTAAATAAAAGTACTTTTTTACTCTTGGGTACAATATAAGTACTTTTTGTTGCGTTTTTAGTGCAGTAAAGGTACTTTTGTAACAATGAAATTAAATTCTTCTGTGCTTCCTTCTTGGCACTGAATAAATTAATAATAGTTCTATTAAGTTCATTCAGTACATGTATGCTTTCATCTGAAAATGGTTTTGCACTTTAAACATTACAAAATATGTTCGCGAAAATATCCTAGAAACATTTTTCATCAAATTCTCTCTTTCATTTACATTTGTAATAACTACTTTCTTCCGGGCAAATTTCCAAGGTATTGTTATTCAGTATCAGCCCTCTAAAACTGGGCACTTACTAGGGGACCACCTGTACTTTCTTCAGAAACCCTAATGAAATGTCCGCAAATAGGGTCAATCGCCACCACACGTTAACCGCGAACTAGTGGAATGGGTCCCCATGAAAAGGGTACTTACATAGGTACCACTTCTTTGGGCTGTGATATGAGTAGTACTCATTGAGTACCAAGAAAAACTTAATTTCCCTTTACACCCAAGAATGAATTGTAGAGGATAATTTTCTATTTTTAGATTCGCCTACTTGTTTACGTTTACTAGACATTCCGATTGACTCGACACTATACAATAAAGTTGCGTTTGTCAACATCAAGGAGGGCTGGGGAATCAAACCATTCATCTCCCATATGATAGTCGGGTTATCTAAACATCATGTCCAGGCTGGTCGTACCCAGAAGTAAAAAATTAAAACAGTTTTAAACGTTTCGCTTACATTTTCTGACGCTTTCGTGGTTCGGCGTTCGATTACCATAGCGTCATTCAAGTAAGTACCCATCTAGTAGTAGTGTGGTAGGTAGTTCAAGCATGGTCAATCGACACCTCCAGAACTGCAGGGAGGTTGATAATGTACATAAATAACCGTAATACTTTTTGTCTTGTACAAGTCCGGCTATAAATTACAGTGCTGCAGGCACCAGTTACCAGATACAGCAACCGGTGGCTTTTGGTATAAAAGCTTATTCCTCTTTCTACATTTGTATTATTATTTTAATAAATTTTTAAAACAAACCTATGCTTTTTAAATTATCTACGAAACAACATTTAACCATTTCGCCCCAGGTCCAAAGGTCGGTTATAATTAAATTATTTTTTCATTATTTACTTTTCAATTTGCAATAAAACATAATATTTTTTGAGTGTTTGTCTAAGTAAAACGGCTGATTACTAAATTGTTTTTTCTTTAAATATTACATGAATTTTATATTACGCACGAGTTGCACAGCATCTTGTGATTAGATAAAAACAAAATTGCCTACGAATTTCTTATCAGTGCCAATTTTGCCTTCAAGATAAGATTAGATGGATGTTCGTTTAATACATATAAAGAGATTAACTTAAAGAGCATTTTAATATCATATTAGACCATTTGTGGAAAAACACCAACATCATATCATGCATTCGTTCAAACACACACACACACACAGCACAATTTGCAATAATACCAAAAACCAAACAAAGTGTCTATCGACAACAGTGTGTATGTTCGACTAAGTACTTGTTTGTTTATCTTAACTTATAATTAACGCAAATTCATTATTAAATAACAAACGATTATAAACAAAAACGCCTTTTTTTCCGCAATTTGTTGCAAAATCAGAGAATTGCTATAGTAGTAGCAGCAACACAGTTGCTCATCATTGTTTAGAAAGTCGAGGTATTTTGTGGTGCCCCTTAAAGGAAATTCTGAAAAATAAGCGCATTGAGATTTTTCACAACTTAAACTTTTACTTTCATTACGTTCCTCATCTGTATACGATAGCACGGTTTACATACGTACATACGGTTACATATATAGGAAACAACTGTGGATTGTGGAAACGGAAGTAGTTTATCATTATCGTTTAGAGTTGTAATTTTCTGTTGCTGTTTTCTGTTGATATCTTGTAATTAATACGTTTTCTTGTCTTGATAAATACTCGCATAGTACAATGTGTGGTGGTGGTGGGTGGTAAACCCCATTTGTAAATATAGTCGTACATGACATGTTTGTTTGTTATCTCAAAATAGAGCGTCAGCCAACATATGAATATTGTGTCTTTAAACAGAGACAAGAGCTTTGTTTTGTTTTGTTTTTTTTTCTCTGTTTCTTGTTTTTGTATTCATGTAAATGCTGAATATAAATATTTATTAATAATATCAAACAAGAGCCGGGGTGGTGGTGGTTGGTGGGTGTGACATACAAAATAAGCTGGATTTGTGATAAGACTTTAATACATGAAATTGCACAGAAGGTTCAGGGGTGTCCAGGATAAACAAATATATAGAAAAGTGAGATTTTTTTTAAAATTTTGATCTGTTGCCATTATAGGAAAAATAAAATAATAAAAATATTGTAAAAATTTAAAAAATTTCAAATATTTTGAGTTATTGAAACATAGAAATATTGAAATATTAAAATTTTGAAATTTAGAAATATTTAACGCGTGGATTAGTTGGAATAAAAAAACAAATAAAACAAATTTTGCCCATGTCCATTTCTACGCCCACTTTTCCCAATATATCTTAAATTCCTATTTACACTTATATATAAAAATACAAAATAAATTAAATTTTTTTTTATAGAAATTCTATCTTTAAATTTTTGATCCAATACGCGATGTGGGCTTGGCAAAAATTTTTTGCCAAGAGAGATAATATTTGGTACACAGGTAGTACTTGGAACTTCAGATTAAAATTTGCAGACGAAATTTTAATTTTCGATCAGTGGGCAGATGAGGGCGTGGCCAAACTATACTGTAGCCCTAGAGAGATCAAATTGGAGGAAATTTGCATACGAAATTTTTATATGCAATGAGAGGGCGGAAGGGGGCGTTGCAGAATAGTTTTTGGGTTATGAAGATAAAATTTGATATGCAGAAAGTACTTAGCACAACAGATATAAAAATGTAGATGAGATGTTTTTTATAACCAATGGGCGGGTTTAATGTGCCAAAAGAGTTTTTTTTAGCCTAGAGATGCACAGTTGGTTACACATATACTACTGATAGAAAGTTGTTTTTAGTGCTAGGACAATTTGAAACACAGATAGTACTCGGCACTACAGCAATGCATATCAAGAGGCACATGATATTTTAGATCGGTGGGTGTAAGGGGACGTGGCAAAACGGATTTATTAATTTAGATTAGTGAGGGAAGGGTGCGTGTGGCAAACCCAACATATTCTTATCGAGATTAGAAAGTGGAATACGTCAGCACTTTTAACTGTGAGGCAATTCCGTCAGATATGTAATATTAAGTTAATTATACCCTCACATAGATGGATGGAGTCACTTTAAACCCTAGGTTTCTTTGAACTAAAATCGATTCATGACTTTTTAAGTCGTTTGATCCATGTCCGTCTGTCTGTCCGGCTGGTATGCACGATAACTTTCCAAAGACGCAACCAATTGTTTAAAAACTTAGCATGGGTTAATATTTAGCCAATATATCAAGTAATAATATCAATATACGTGACGCGACCGTGGCCAAATTTTGTGTTTGGTAAATCTATAACAAAATAAAGTTTTAGAGAAAAAAAACTGGAAGTCTAACCACGCCCCTTCTGATACCTCCCATACAAATTTACCACTCCCCCCACATAAGAAATCGAGTAATAATATCAATACACTCAACGCGATCGTTATAACAGGATAACGTTTTGAAGAAAAAACTGGAGGACTAGCCACGCCCCTCCTGGAACCTCCTATACAAATGAACCATTCCGCCCAATTTAGAAATCGAGTAAAATTTTAATAAACCCAAAGGGTGAGGGTATTTATCAGTCAGTTCACCTGACTGAAATTTCTGTACTTGAAGTTGTTTTCGACCGATCTTGCTCATCTTAGAACTTAACCTCCGTTTAGAGTTAGAAACTTTCTTACAAAATCTACGATATCTTCAAAACTAGGGCTGGAATCGCGGGGACAGACAGACGGACACCCCCCAAAAAGAGGGAATTTGTGTGGGAAGTGGGTGTAGTTTTCGTACGACCTCCGCTTAGAGGATATAAGATTGCATACCAAATTTCAGCTCGATAGCTCTTAAACTACGGCAGTAATCGCGGAGGCAGACAGACACCTCCAAAAACGGTAGTTTGTAAGGGTGATGGGAGTAATTTTTGTCAAATCTTTCTCATCTTAGAACTTAACCTCTGCTTTGAGGATAGAAGGTTTCATAATAAATTTTAGCTCAATATCTCCAAAACTAGGACTGCAATCGCGGGGACAAACAGACGGACACCCCCCAAAAAGGGGGAGTTTGTGTTGGAAATGGGTGTAGTTTTCGACCGATCTTGCTTATCTTAGAACTTAACCTCCGTTTAGAGAAAGAAATTTCTTACCAAATATCAGCACAATATCGACAAAACTACGGCTGTAATTGCGGAGATAGGCAGACGGACACACCCAAAAAGGGGGAGTTTGTAGGGGGTGGGAGACCGATCACGCATATCTTAAAACTTTAACTCCGTTTAGAGATAGAAACTTGCTTACCAAAATTCAACTCGACAGCTCTTAAACTACGGTTGTAATCGCAAAGACGGAAAGACGAACAAAAGGGGGAGTTTGTATGGGAAATGGGATTGCCTTGAGAATAAAAGGTTGTATATAACATTTCAGCTTGATAGCTCATAAACTACGGCTGTAATCGCGGATTTCAGACGGACGGACGGACACCTTTAAGACACTCAGTATTCGACACTGATCATTTATTTGTAGGGAGCCAAAAAAATCGCTCAAGTGACAAGGAAAATCATATTACATATAGGGACCAAAATAAGAAACTTTGCCCGAGGAACCATGCCTGCCCTAAAACGAATCCTCATGTCCCGACTATTGAAAAATCCAACTAATGTGTCAAAAATTGTTTGAAATGTTTGTATGGGGAACCCTCCAGAAGGGTTCCGAGAGCACTTTACATGAAAAAATCAAAAAGAAAAAAACCTAGCCATTTCGCTTATTTTTTAATGTAAAGTGCCAAAAAAGTTCCAAAAATTTGGATTTGTTGAAATGTTTGTAGAAAATATTGTACTAATGCAAATATTACAATGACGACAAAAATTAAACGAAATGGCAGTGGTATTTTTGTATTTATGTATTTACTACGAATTATATCGAATAACAATGAAATCGTCCAATTAGACTTTTACACATAAAATGCTGACTAATCATATATATTTCTTAGTATCTCGTTATTTGTTAGCATTGTAATGACATTCCACCATGTAGTTTAATAAACAACACTTGTTTATAATAATTTGTTGAAATTTATTTATTTTCAACAATAGTAATATGTATATTTATTAACCATAAGTTTCTTATTATTGTTATTTTATTACATTCCAAATCAGCAGTGTCAACGCATTTGAACTTTGAAGATGCACAACACAACTCCATATGCGTTGCGTGCTACTCTGCCGCTTTTTATGTGTAGAGTAGCCATTCTTCATTGATGTCACCATGCCCCCTCCCCATTGCCTATACACACATGTGTACATGGCTTCTTATCAATTCAATTTTTCTGGTTATAAATTATTTCTTCTTTACGGTTTGTCGCGTATTTTCCTTCCTATAATACAAATTCGTATAATAATAATAATAATCTACATTTTATGGTTGTGGGGTATATTGGGTTTCTTTGCGTTTTTTTCGTCTTCTTTTTCTTTTAAAGTTTCTTTATTCTGGTTTTGTTGTTGGTGTTCGGTCGGGCGGTCGGTCGGTCGGTTTTCTTTTCAGCTTCATGTGTTGGTATTTATATGCTTTTCTTTATCAAGTGAAGTGATTTTTCTTTATAATTTAATTTATATTCATGATTGTGTCATTATGTTTTTCTTATTCAGTTTGTTTTTTTTTAGTCTCAGCTTTTTCTTCGATTTGATTACGAATTATCATAATGTTGTAAAGGAAATTTATAACTGAAAAGAAATCCACTTACTTGATTAAGACACCAAAAAGTTGTGGGAACGAACGATGAAAGTATTTCGTATGGAAAGTTTTATATGTGTGGAGAATGAAAGATTAACAGAAGATTAGCAAAAAAAAAAAATTCGAGAATAATCTGCATTATACTGCAATATTGCACAACTCAATATTGGAGCGATCGGACTAGTATTCCCGCGGATCTACAAGAGAACAGCGAAGTGTGTATTCACGCCCTGGCTTTTGACAACCTTCAAAGCCTGTCTGAAGCTGTCGCACATTCCAACGAGATGGACAACCTACAAAATTGTATTTATCCCTAAAGGGGGTAAGGCATCCCCCACTAAAGCCTAGGATTTTAAACCAATTAGCCTAACTTCCTTTTTACTTAAGACTATGGAGAGAATAATTGATGCATATATCAGAACATCTCTAAAACCGGAAGCACTATCTAAGGCTCAGCATGCCTGCACGAAGGGCAAATCTACAAAAACTGCTTTACATTCGAAAACCAGTCTTATTGAAAGATCCCTGAACTACAAGGAATACTCTCTCGCTGCCTTCCTGGAGCTTTGAGGGAGCTTTTAATAATGTCAAACCTGAACTCGTAATTGACTCAATGGAACAACTGTATATTAACCCTGTGATCATCTCCTTAATTGATAAACAACTGTAATTTAGGTCAGATATTCCGCAAGAAGGTTCAACATAGTTCAACATTTTTCAGCTTATTGATTTGGGATTCAGTTCTGCGAACTGCACGTGAAAGTAGCCCAAAAAAGAAGAAGTTCTGCATCATTCGTTTTGTCAAGTTACATGCCATAATAATTTAATATCGATTTGAAGTTAGTAAGTATCGTATAGGGGAATTTGTCACGTTTTATGGTCTTTTGTTTGATATAACATAAATACTATATGGTGGCGTATAATTATCATAAGTAATATTCCACATAAATCATACGCAACGGAGTACAACAGTTTTATTTTAACTGCTACAAAATAAACCCAGTTCAAAATCAATTGATGAATGGAAAAGTGAAACTGTTGCTTATGTAGGGAAACGTTATATGAACAGATTAAAGAAATTGTAATTTTAAATTTTTTTAAATCTGTTTCAGCTAAATCGAGTTATGTCAAACAAAAGAGCCTTAAACGTGACAAGTTCCCCTATACGATACTTACTAACTTCAAATCGATATTAAATTATTATGGCATGTAACTTCACAAAACGAATGATGTAGAACTGAGGCTACTTTTACATGCAGTTCTCAGAATTGAGTCCCAAATCAATGAGCTGAAAAATGTTGTACTGTGTAAGGCACTGTTTACAACCCTAAACTAGTTACCACCGGACATTGAGGCGAGGAAAATAGCAGCGAACACCGCACTGCGTTTAGACGCCACAAAAGAATGGATGCACAGCAAAACCATGCCAAATTTCTGGGCCTGATTACACCATACCAGAACTTTTCTTCGATCCGGGTTGTATAAGGAACATCCCGGATAGGTGCTAGTATGAAGATGACGATAATGCCCTAAACTTTGGGGTGGATATATTCTAATTTTCACGGACGGTTTGAAATTAAAGGAACTGTGGAATCTTTTCGAAGGTGTTGAATTTGCAACTATCAATCAAACTACCGGATCACTGTAGCATAGTTCAGGCCGAAATAGCGGCCATTAAAATAACCGTAGAGAAAATTCAGTATCGTGGGATATTGGGCGGCAGTATTCATATTTTTACTGGTCGTAAAGCGGCTAACAGATCCCTGGAGAACGTGTACACCACTTCGAGAAATGTTTGAGAATGCTGGTTGTCTTTTGAGGGTAAAGCATAAACAAGGAACATGGGTTCCAGGACATGCGGACTTATGGTAACAAAAGAGTCGATACATTGGCAAGGGCCGCCACAACGGTCTCATTGGGGTCCCTCTCTCTCATTGCTAAGAAGAGATATGGGTGAGAGAACCCACTTGCACGGCGACCAAACCAATTTGGCCTACAATGGATATACAGAGGACACGGTTTTTGCTGAACCTATCCAGAGTTCATCATAGCTGTATTAACCGGTCACTGACCGGTTGGTAAACACGCTAAGATGTTGAAACTACCCTACAACGATTTTTGTAGAAGCTGCAATGATAAGGAAGAAGAGGAGGCTACGGAGCATCTTCTATGCCACTGCCCTGCTTTTGGTGACCTGAGATATGAAAATCTTGGTCATCGGACACTTCTGGGCAATACCTGTCTATCAGTATCAGAAATGCTTTGATAGCGACGTTGACCGAACAGAATAGGAATATTTGGTGCCAAAATTTTAAAATGGTTGAACGTGACTGAACAAATTCCGTTATATGTTGTATAATATTATCCCAATAAACAATATAAACTTATTATAAATTTACTATAAGCTTACATAAGTAAATATGATGTATGGAAAATCTTTATCGTAGGCATTGTAACTTGTTAAATTCCAATTATTGAATAAGCGAAAGGGATCCCTTATTGTACAATTGTATTCATGTTTGGAAAATATTTGAGAATAAACTTGATATGCAATACATAATAAAAAAGTTTGAAAGCTTGTGGTAAATTTATATTTTTATCTATTTCCAAATTAGATATAAATACCATTCCAAAGCAAATACATGTTTTGTCAATTTAATTCCTATTCAATTGATTTCTTTTGATAAACTCTCTTTATTTTCCGTTAGTTTTATTATTTCTGGTCTTCTTTTCCGCACCCTTTTTTATATTAATAAGGACTTTTTCCTTTAACACGAAACACGTCTATCTTTTGGCAGCAGCAAATAATACTAAATGTCAAGACGAAAAAAAATATGTAAACAAAAATTATAACTGTTGTTTTCTGCTTAGCCTGCTAGCTTGGAAAAGCATTGTATTTTTATTTTTTTACAAATGTGTTACAAACTTATTTGGAAAAGGTTAACTAAAATCTTTGGAAAACATTTATTTATTAGCTAGCTTACATCAATGTTTATTGGACAATTGTTTGTTACTTTTTTTACAAATCTGTCACAAAGTGTTTGTAAATAATTTTCTGAAGTTTTGAAAAACGTAAACTTCGCAAACTAATTTGGAAAAATTAACTAAAATCTTTGGAAATAAATTACTTATTAGCCAGCTTACATCAATGTTTATAGGGATTTTTTCAAAAATATGTATTTTGGTATGGGTAAAAGAATTTAATAGCTGTAAAAGTGCTTTAATTGTACAACAAATTCCTTTCGTTATACCAGAATTCAGTTTTATTGTCACAAAAAGTACTTTTTTTTGTTCCCAATGTCACTTTTAAGATACCAAAAAGATACTTTTACTGTACTTAAAAGTAGTTTTATTGTACACATTGTAGTTTGTACTAAAATGAACTTTTATTGTAGCAAAGAGTACTTCCGATAGACCTTAAAATATACGAATTGTATAAAAAGTATTTTTATTGTACCAAGGAGTACTGTTGATAAAGTAACTGTTGTTGCAGCAGAAAGCATTTTTGATTTATAAAAAAAACCCTTTATCATGGACATATATGATAAAATTTTGGTTTTTCCAAAAATATTTAATTTGTACCAAAAAGAACTTTTATTACAACAAAAATTTCTTTCAATGTACTAAAATTTACTATAGTTATACCAAAATTCACTTTTTTTGTCTTAAAAATCACTTTTAATGTAATTAATAGATATTTTAACTGTAACAAAAAGTACCTTAATTGTAATAAATAGCACTGTTTATTGTATCAAAAAGTAATTTTAATGTTCCAAAAAGCCTCTGCTGTAACAAATAGCATTTTTGTTTTTCTCAAAACTCTTAATTTGTACCAAAATTAACTTTTATCCCCATAACAATTACTTTAATAGTACTTCCATTGCACCAAAAAGTATTCGTATTGTATCAAAAAGTATTTTTATTGTACCAAAAAGTACTTTAATTCTAACAAAAATAACGCGAAAAGTACTTTTATTGCACCAAAACATACTTGCATTGAACCAAAAATTGTCTCTTTGACTGCTTTTCAACCAGTTCATTAAATTCCACTTGACATCATGTACATCACTTCAATCAGCTGCTTAAACAGTTGCGTTTATACGACAATCACCAAACAACATTCCACAACAATAATACAGTGACGTCCACACAACCTTGACATTATACGTTTTTTTCGGCGTATACTTTCACAACATTTCTTACCCTACGCAACATTTTAGAGTTCATATAAAAAAACAGGAAAAAACTATTTTCTCAATAACCAATAGATTAGCTATCAAACGACGCACTGCTTTTTAACACACTAACACTGTAGAACGGATTAACTTTCTTATAAAGAATAAAATAGAATAATTCTATAGCTTTACGACAAACTGTTATACTACAAAACACGATATTTATGAAGACGCATAAAAAACCACATTGTTGGGATTTATTAATAAACAAATAAAAGCAAAAGGAAACAACTTAAAGTTATAATAAGAAAGTAAAAAAACAGATACAATTAACTATAAAAAACATGCACTAGAGAGTCATAATACTTCAAAACATTCTCAACGTTGTCGTCTGTCTGTCATTACACGATCTTATGTCGTGTACTTAGTCTCATCACAGCAAAAGAGAGAGAAATAGCGAGCGAGAGAGTGAAAGATACTTTCGTTCAGATACATCTACAAATAATAAGATATTCCATCAGTGTCAAGTATCGACAATGACGTGACATTACTGCTAATTGAAAAACGGCCGACAAGATTGCCATCCAGTGCGGGAGTGGGAGCGAGGCACCGAGTGGCTAACAAACCGTTTATGTATAAAATTCCTAACTAATTGACAATTTTTGTGTGACCAAGCTAAAGGTGGCTTAAATTGGAAATGCTAATAATGCTGGATAAGAGAAAGATTGAGCAAAAGTATTTACACATTTAAACATGTGGTAGGTTGTTTTTTGTTGTTGTCTAGTATCAATAGTAAAGACAAAATTTCATTTAAAAAATTGTTAAATTCGAATTCATATGGCCATCTCCAAAATTGGAGTGAATGTAATACGTTTTTTGTTTAAGAATTGACGAATTTGTAAAAAATGTGTTTTTAATTTCCGTAATTACAATGTATTTATTGAAATAAATTACTGCAGAGGTGATTGTCAACTAGGTTCAGTAAAATCATTGGATTGAAATAGAAATGATATCATTTCTGCAAAAACAAAGAGAGCTTACATAGAAAAAGTTAAACGAAGCAGAATTACAGGTTCAAAAGTGCTTCAAATTTAGGACCGGCAAAAAAATAAGTATTTGATATAGACACAAAAAACCTAATTTTAAGGCTAAAGTATCTAAAGTGCCTAGAGAAAAATATAGCGTAAAAAATTGTATACATCCTTCAAAGCGCTCCATATGAGCTTAACAAATATAAAAACTATCTCGCTCAAAATCTCTACAGAAGAGTTCTATTGAAAAAGTAAACTAATAAGGTAAATACCTTCTGCAATTCTAAAGCTCAAATACTCTTCATTATTTGTAAAAGTTTTGTACCACAAAAAAAGGAAATTTGTATAAGAGTTGGGCGTTACTTTTAAGTGATCACATCCATTTGGTCAGCTAGTGACGGACCCGGATAACGTTCTGAGGATATGGAGAGATCATTTTAAAAATTTATTGGATGCAGACACCACTCCAGAAGACCCCGCTCCAATCCATGATGATGGTGTTTATTGTCCGCCTCCGAGCAGAGCGAGATGCGTGTGGTAATCTCCCGCCTTAAAAACAACAAAGCTGCTGGAACCGATGGTCTCCCTGCTGAATTGTTTAAGGCTGGCGGGGAGGAGCTGATTAGGAACATGCATCAGCTCATGGAGAACATCTGGCAAGAGGAGAGCATGCCCGGGGATTGGAGTCTCAGTCTGATATGTCCTATATACAAGAAAGGAGATCGTAGTGAATGTAAGAACTACCGTGGAATAAGCCTATTATCAATTACGTAGAAGGTCCTTTCAAGCATATTGTGTGAACGTCTAAAGCCAATTGTAGAAAAACTAATTGGACCATATCAGTGCGGCTTTAGACCTGGCAAATCTACGA
The DNA here is from genome assembly GCA_964034835.1 of Muscina levida. NCBI lineage: Eukaryota > Metazoa > Arthropoda > Insecta > Diptera > Muscidae > Muscina > Muscina levida. The sequence continues at coordinate 17,450,928 of OZ035880.1, read as the reverse complement.
CGGATCAAATATTCACCTTACGACAAATCCTGGAAAAAACCCATGAAAAGCAGATCGACACCTACCACCTCTTTGTCGACTACAAAGCTGCCTTCGACTCCCCGATAAGGAATAGGCTTTATGAGGCCATGTCTGAGTTTGGTATTCCTGCAAAACTGATTCGACTTTGCGAATGTACCTTAGACAACACCAAATCTTCGGTTAAGATTGGTAAGGATCAGTCTGAACCATTCAACACGGAAAGAGGTCTCAGGCAGGGCGATAGCCTGTCCTGTATGCTATTTAATATAGTTATGGAGAAGGTGATGAGAAAGGCTGGTGTCAACATGTCTGGCAATATATTCCACAAAAGCCACATGCCACTAGCCTATGCCGATGATATAGACATCATTGGCCGAAATCTGCGGGATGTTACTACAGTTTTCTCATCACTAGAAAAGGAGTGAGCAAAAATGGGTTTAGCGGTCAACGAGGACAAAACAAAAATAATGATTTCGACGAACAAAGAGTCCTCTTGATGGGGACGCACCGTGAACGTTGACAATTATTGTTTTGAGGTAGTCGACGAGTTTACCTACCTCGGATCTTCCGTCAACAAGAAAAATAATGTAACCATAAGCTGTATGAGCTTTACCACGACATCGACGTAGCTAAAAGAGTCAGAATCCAGCGACTTCGATGCCTGGGATATGTTGCCAGGATGGATGTTAATGCTCCAGCGAGAAATGTGTTTGAAGGCGAACCTGAAGGACGGCGCAGAGCAGGGAGACCCAAACTCCGTTGGAAGGACCAAGTGGAGAACACACGCAGAAGACCGAAGCGTGTGGAATTCTTTATTACTTCAGGCCTCAAATTTATGAACTACGTTTCGTAAATTGTAACTGGCCACTTAAGTAAGTAAGTAAGTAATGAATGTGTTTTCATCGTTCGGTTCAAGATCTATTTCTATTTGCAATAAATAGGGTTTGTTTTACAAGAGTTGTGTTAAATGGATTATGTTGATAGCTGGCAGGGCAGATAGCTATTTCAATAGTTGCCAAACTATTTCATCAGCAGCCTTTGCTGTGTCTTCTCAACACATTATCACAACCTTAAGAGTTAAAAGCTTTAAGAAACCACCGAGAAGCCCAATACATATTGCATACGATGCATGCTCACAAAAATTTTACTCAGGAATTATTTTGGACTATATCGGCTCATCCCTTCTGTTACCCCCGATACAGTTGGTATTCAACATGAGAAAAAGAGACTTGAGTAACTTCCATTTTATGTTTTACGTAGCTTTTTATCTTGGACCAAATAATTTCGATGGCATTCAGTTTTGCCAAATATGGCGCTCACTACATGAAGGTTTGCTATGTTGTTTCTTGGCATTTTTTGAAAACGGTCAAAATATATACGTTCAAGTAGAAATTCTGGTTTTCAATTTGTCTTTACTGAATTTTAATCTAAATTTTCTGATTTTCAATTATTGTATTCTGAAATTCAATACAAAATTCTGATTTTCAATTGGTTTTTTCGAAATTTAATTTGAAATTCTCAATTTCAATTGTTCTCTTCTGAATTTCAAATAGAATTTCTGATTTTCCATTGGTATTTTCTGAATTTTAAGTAGAATATCCAAATTTCAATTGGTGTTTTCTGAATTTCAATTGGAATTTCTGATTTGCAATTTGTTTTTTCTGAAATTCAATTTGAAATTCTGGCTTTCAACTTAAATTTCCAAATATCAATTGTTATTTTCTGAATTTCGAGTAGAATTTCTAATTTTAAAATGATATTTTCTGAATTTCAATTATAATTTCTGATTTTCAATTATTGTATTCTGAAATTCAATACAAAATTCTGATTTTCAATTGGTTTTTTCTGAATTTTATGTAGAATTTCTGATTATCAATTGGTCATTTCTGAATTTCAATTTAAATTTCTTAATTTCAGTTGTTCTTTTCCGAATTTCAAATAGAAATTCTGATTTTAAATGTTTTTGTCTGAATTTCAAGTAGAGTTTTCGACTTTTAATTCCCCTTTTGGAATAACAATTGGAAAAGGTATATTTTTCTAAAAAATTTTAAAATAAATGAAACCTATGAAATTGGAAAGTTAAGGCCACCCATTAGAAATTTTTGTGCGTATAATTTAGAGACAGTATCCCCATACAGAATGACCTTATGGTAATGACCTATGCGGTATTAAATTGAACTTTTACTTACATTTGTTGGTGAATTCATTAAAACTTTGTACATTGTAACCTATTCTACAATTGTAGTACATATCTGTAAATGTTGGACCATACGACCGAATGCCCTTTTGTACACCGTATACGATCCACATGTAGACAACATATCATACATATGTTAATAACTATTAATAACTCTACGGTTAGACAATCCCCCCAATTACGTATGTCGTAGTCGACTTTCGACAATATTCGGTCGTTTATTTTATTTGAATAAAATTAGTAATTAACAACACAAATGTTTAGTATTAAGAATTTTTCATCATCCGATGAAAAAGAACATGGTAGAAGCAAGGACATGTCGTACTACATACATAATAAGGGGAAACATCATTCATTGAGTAAGGGTATTTATCAGTCAGTTCATCAGAATAAAGTTATTATTCCCATTATTTATAAATTGTATTCTTTTTTTATAAATTTTCGATTAAACAGTCTTTTATAAAAATTGATTTAAATAATGCATTTTCTTCTTTTGGAAAAACTTTTCCATTTGTTTTGGAATAGATGAACGATCGTACGGAGAGTCATGATATAGTCGACTTAGACACCACAGAAGTATATGTATTTCCATGTACTATAAAAACCCATTTCAACTTTCCTAAATGCCCTACATCCTACCGAACAATTTGTAATATAGGGTTCACAAAGCCAATTGACATACCATCAACGCCATTTATTATTATTGGCCAAATCTTGTATCGCTCTGGGTTTCGCTCTCACCTCGCTTACGACCAGTTTCACACAAGTTGTCAACAGGTACGAAAGTTTTAGGGAGAGTGAGAGCACTCCCCCATTTCGTACTCTTTCGTACTCCCCACAGACAGAGTGTTAGGAGTGTTCGTACTTACAGATAGTTAGCGGGTATTTACGCTTTCTGGCCAATTTGTTGTTGTTTGTATTATGAAACACACCGAAACTACTTAAAAAAAAGTAAACAAACAACAAAATTAAAAAAAAACAACAACCACAACGGACGAACAAATCGTAAAAAGGCCAACAAACACACAAGGTCGCCACACTCTATGGATTTCAAAATTCGCTGGGATGGAGGGAGAAAAATAACAACAACAATGTCGTCTCGCAGCAGCAGTAACGTTGTTAGATATTAAACGCAAAAAACAATTTTAATAAATTTTATTAGAATATTTGCAATATTTGTATTTTGCTGTTGTTGTTGTTGTTGTAGCTTTTCTCGATTATTGCTCATGTACTTGTTATATATTATATAGCCGATAATATCATATATACACAGTACATATCTGTGTGTGTGTGTGTGCAAACAATTAATAATGAATTTTTTATGCACTCAATAGAAAATAAAATATCATAATTTGTTATAAGCCGTTCAACAACACTCTGGGCAATATGTGCCCATAGTTATAGACATAAGTTTCGAAACTTAATTTTTAACAATTGATTGTATTTTCGCACAGAAATTTATACATCACACATACATTTTATTCTTTTGCACCCACAAAGATTTATTAGCGAACGAACAAATAAGTTTTTTTTTGTGTGCTGCTCGTCGATGATGATGTTATTTATAATACACAATTCCAACACGTTGTTGTTATTTATGGTTTGTTTTTATTTTCGATATTTCCCGAAAAACAGACAACAATTACGACAACCGTTTCGTCGTTTTTTTTCACTTATTTTAAATATTACAATATTTGCACAATTGTATAGCGTCGACTTTGTATCCGTTGCTCGTAGTCGCTAGGTTTTTGTTCACTACTGATCACTGCTGCAGCAAAAAAACACGTACCGATCGCTGACGCAGTCACTTAACAACTCCCCATGCGGTGGCCAAAGATTTGGTCATCAGCCTGTTGTTTGTAGCTCGCTCAACAGAAAATTTCTCAGATACCCGGACAGATATGAATTTGTATATATGAGATAGTTAGTAGTGCGCTCTTCTCGCTCGTTGCCTATAACAGCAGACACTCTTTCTTCTCACTTATGTGTCCACAAGTTACTCTCACTCGCCCATTGATATGTGAGTGAGAAAATTTTATCACAGTGTTACGAAAATAAGCAAAGAACGTTGGGGAAGAGCCCGCATGAGTACAGTGCAGTACAATAGAAGGAGCGGTCTTATCGTCTTATCCTCTAGACTCTTCACCATACAAATGGAAATCAGTTTTTGGAACTTATACTGGTAGGCTTGTTCGGAAGGATAACGCAAATAGGATAACGCAATAATGTGGATTATTTTAGAAATTGAGATCGAAAACATAAACATTTGTATGTGACCAGTACAGAAATTTAAGTCAGGTGAAATGACTGATGACCGGCCGTGGCATAATGGTTAGAACACGCGACTACCATGCGGGAGATCGCAGGTTCAAACCTGGCTCCAGTCATCTTAAAAGAAAAAAAATAAATAAAATTTTCTTTCATTGTCGGCTCCCCTCGAATGTTGTTGACAGCAACTTCGCAGTATTAAACGTCGATTCAATCGTCGTGTCTAGTAAGAGCTTCTCCAACCGTGACGTTCGCATTCGTCGATAAACAAGTAGGTGCCGTTAGTTGTGAATCTAACAATAGAAAGCTAGAGTAGCTATCCCATACCTCATCCATGGGGTGTAAAGGGAAATTAAGTTTTTTTTTAAGATATGACTGATAAATACCCTCACCCTATGAATGTTATTGTTGAAACTCGGGTTATTGAAATTTACCGATTTTAAAATACGTCCAACCTCTAATAATATTACCTCACAGTGGTAATATATAATCAACTCCATAGAACGGACTGCGAGAAACGTACTTGGGTACTCAAAGCCGTCTCAAGGAGATGCCTGGTACGATGATGAATGTCGCAATGCCAAAACAAAAACGATGGGGACGCACCGTGAACGTTGACAATTATTGTTTTGAGATAGTAGATGGATTTACCTACCTCGGATCTTACGTCAATAAGAAAAATAGTGTCAGTCAAGAAATCAAGCGGAGAATAGTCCTTGCCAATAGATGTTTTACGGTCTTCGTATTTTTATTTTATTTATATTTTATTTTGTTGTATGCTGCGGAATCGTGGGTGCTTACGACAGCGGACATAAAAAATCTGGAAGTATTCGAGAGAAAAGTACTCCGGAAAATATATACGGACCTATCTGTGTCGACGGCGAGTTTGGCCATCCGATGAACCACCGCGACATCGACGTAGCTAAAAAAAATCAGAATCCAACGACTACAATGGATGGGACATGTTGCCAGAATGGATGTAAATGCTTCAGCGAGAAAGGTGTTTGAAGGCGTACCTGAAAGACGGCGCAGAGCAGGGAGACTCAAACTTCGTTGGAAGGACCAAGTGGTTGGCGACGTGCCATCATCTAGTAGGACTAACTAGAGAACGCACGCAGAATACCGAAGCGTATGGAATTCTTTAATACTTCAGGCCTCTTATTTATGAACCATGTTCATAAGTTAAAATGGGCCACTTTGAATGGGAGGTGAAAGAAGTATTTGTCCGATCTTGCTCATTTTAGAATAGTAACTTTGCTTAGAAGATAGAAGATTGTATGCCAAATTAGCTTATAAATAACAGCTGCAATCGACAGACAGACACCCCCATGAAGGGGGAGTTTGAATGGGAAGTGGGAGAAGTATTTGTCCGATCTTGCTCATTTTAGAACTTAATCGCTGTTTAGAGGATAGAAAACTGGCTTGCCAAATTTCATCTCGATAGCTCTTAAACTACGGCTGTAATAGCGGAGACAGATGGACGGACATCTTTAAATCGCCTCAGAAAAAAACTAAATATACCCTTCGTGCTGTGCATGCGCATTATGAATGGTATAATTCTGTGGACGTATGGAAAAACTTGATAACTCCACTTTTTCCGAAAATTGAGAAAACACCAAAAATAGAAAGTGTGTTTTATTTTCTATCACTCTGTCAGTTCGAAATTTTGATATAGTTTCTTATTTAAAAGTTATTGAAAAACAAATACAAGAAAATGGCAATTTTTATGTAAAACTTTAAGATAGGACTTTCGATCGTAAGATCAGTAGGGGTGCAACAGTGTTGTATGGAGATTCTGAGTTACAAGATTTGGATACGAACCTCTTGTAGTCAAACGGCAGTGCATCGTAGTCAAAATTAGTTGGGAAGGGGAAAAATCCACATCAAGTCCCGCAACAGCCCCGAAATCGTCTGTAGAGAGGTAAAATTTATGTCCAAACCCCAGTCATTTCCTCATAACATTTTTCCCAAACATACCTAACCCCTTCTTCACCCCCTAAGGGGACCCCCATACAAAAATCAAATATTTATAAATTTTGCTCCCACTGCTCTAACTGCTCCAAAAGTGCCACTAGAGGAGTCTATGGTGTAACTCCCAATATTTTTGCATCCCCAACCGTATCTTAGTACATATCTACCATCCATCTTCAACCCTTAATGTGGTTCCCATACAGTTTTTTTATTTTTGATGAAGAAATCTTCTTACACTCCCATTGTATCTCCTACAGGGTTAAAATGTATGACCGACCCCAAGTAATTTTTCTTTTTAACATTTTTTCCAAACATAGAAGATGGGGGTAGGATCTTCACCCCCTAAAGGGACTTCCATACAAAACACAAGTTTTAAAAATTTTGCTCTAAATGCCCCAAAGGTGCCCTTAGAGGAATTTTTCTAACAATTTCTCGAAATAAACGTTTACGGGCATTTATTACAACTATAGAAAAGGTTACAGTGTACAAAGTTTTAATAAACTCACCAACAAATGTAAAAGTTCACTTAAATACACAGTAAAACATATGATTTTGGGACTCAATTCTGAGAACTCCACGTGAAAGTAGCCCCAAAAACAAGAAGTTCTGCATCATTCGTTTTGTCAAGTTACATGCCATAATAATTTAATATCGATTTGAAGTTAGTAAGTATCGTATAGGTAAATTTGTCACGTTTTAGGCTCATTTGTTTGACATAACTCGAGAACAACTAGTCCGATTTAGCTGAAACAAATTTAAAAAAAATTTAGAATTAAATCTGTTCATATAACGTTTCCCTACATAAGCAACAGTTTCACTTGAGAATCAATGAGCTGAAAAATGTACTGTGCTTTACCCGTGCCCCAAAGAGGCTAGGTTCTTAGTAAATTCTATGTTTTGTTACTAATGTTCGATTAAGGTATTTTATTTTTTCTCTCAAATATGTAATAGTCAAATATTGAAAGGTTTGGGCGGCACCTCGGCCCTATTTGCCTTCTTGGTTCCAAATAGCCTGCTTATATCTCTACTATACTGCGGAATTTTCAGGACGATTAAACTATTATTATGGCTGTTACAACGGTTTCTTTGAAATTAGGCGTGGCACAGCCCACTTCCATCCACATACGTTGGTTTAGTATGTGGATATGTTGAGCACATACCAAATATCATCTTTATGCCTCTTACAGTTCATGAGATACAACCGTTTAAAGTTTCAAGTTTTATACCACGCCCACTGATCTGCACCTGTCCATTTTTTTTGTAGGATCCCGAACTTTGCTGCCAAATGCATCCACACATTTGCATGGCGATGAGAGAAACAGTCCTCCATATATTGCGGTTTCAAAAATAGGACTCAATGGAGAGGGCCACGCCCACTTTATATATTATATTAGATATGTAAGTACCCTAGGGACCGGCCGTGGCATAGTGGTTAGAACACGCGACTACCATGCGGGAGATCGCAGGTTCAAACCTGGCTCCAGTCATCTTAAAAGAAAAAAAAAATAAATACAATTTTCTTTCATTGTCGGCTCCCCTCGAATGTTGTTTGACAGCAACTTCCCAGTATTAAGCGTCGATTCAATCGTCGTGTCTAGTAAGAGCTTCTCAAAACAGTGACGTTCGCATTCGTCGATAAATAAGTAGGTGCCGTTAGTTGTGAATCTAAAAATAGAAAGCGTGTTTATTCACAACAACGCGAGAAGCTATCCCATACCTCATTCATGGGGTGCAAAGGGAAATTAAGTTTTTTTTTTTTTTTTATGTAAGTAACCTATTTTTTTCAACGACCAAACAGCTACATTCTGTGATAAATTTAAAAAGATCGGTCGATCAAGTCTTTTTCCAGTCGATACGGTACTAAAAAATACAAATAAACAAAAAAACACAATTTCATGTTAATATATATAGATTTGACGTTTGACCTCTTTGGGGCAATGTTGTTTGATTTCGCTCAAATTTTATAACAGCTGACACAATATTGCGCCACCGTTGAGTTTTCGTTGTCACCCTAACCAGCATCCCAATCGACGAGGACATACAAATATTTTTAAATAATCTTAAGGAAAATGTTTAGTCGATTGTATTTAGTAGAGCTTATACAAATAAAAGTTAATTTTTTAAGATTTTCTTTTATAATCTTAATCATTTAAAAAAGTCATCAAACTGTTAGTTGAAAAATAAGTAAATATAAGCTTAATTTTTTTGCGGCCATAGAGTAAAATCCTCGTTGGCATTAATCGATTTAAGCTCATTAAGGTCGCAAGGAGGCAATTACAAGGTTTGAGGTGAAGATATAGGTTATTATAACGGTATGTTTACTATGTTGCGTGGAAAATAATTCTCCTTTTCAAAACTCAATTGGCGCAATATTCTCGCTCTCTTTCTCTTTCTCGTGCTCCCTATTCCACTGAAACACACATTACGTCCTCAATGCATTAACACAACAATATATTATATATTCGTTATTTTCTCCGCCATCAATAAAGGTCGATCATACAGAAATTTGAGCATGAAGATAAGAAGCCACCGCATTATTATTACTATAACAATTAATAAGAGTTACCCGTTCAAGTACTCTCAACCGAGTTGATATTATTTTTATTATTTTATTGTTTTGTTACACAGACGGTTAGCAGAACAGGGACTAAGAGAGAGAGAGAGAGTGAGAGAGCGAGGAAGCGATATATACTATATAGTTGTTAAGAGGATGATGGCAATACTCGTATCTATGCTTATGTACGTACGATGATGGTAGCAACGCGGTGGTGAAGAAGGCTTGCTTGGTTGAGTACCGACTGTGTGATAAGTATTCGTGATGGAATTTGCCCAATATGGTTAATGCTGTTTTTGGAAGTTATTTGTTATTAAAACAATAGACGGAACAGTTGCAGAAATCTTGCGTCTTTACGATTATGGAATACTCTCTGTCTGACTAAGAAAATCTTTTGTAATCGAATGTGTCTGTGTGTCTGGGCGTTTGCAGGGCAGGAACTGTGAATATAAAATTTCAGATAAGATATTGCGTATAGCAATTTGGAGTAAGATAAGATTTTGTTTAGTGACAAAATTGTCGCTGACATAGGGGAATATTGTAAAATCGTATACCACAGGGGCAGATAAGGGAGTAGTTTTGGCAATGGTATGTAAAAATTACTAAAAAGGGGGCCGTATGTATGAATAGATATTGATGTAGGATAATTTTGAAATTTCTTTTTACTAAAAGAAAAAAAAATATAAATTTAAATAAAAGACCAACATTAAAGAAATAAAAAAATATATTTTTATCAATTCCTAATAAAAGTATCAAAAATTAAATTAATAAGGAAAAAAACTAGGCAAAAAGTTAGAAATGATTACTATGTGAAATATTAATAAATACAAATACATACATAAAAGGCTTTTACCAAATTTGTTCTTTTAAACTTTTCTCATTGCTAAGAAGGAATAATATTCTATAATTAATATCTAATTTTGTATAATTACTTTCAAATTCATTTCAAAAAAATAATTTAAAAATATATATGAGTTTAAATTTTTAAATATTTAGTAGTAAATATTAAAAAAATGGTTAATTAAAAAATAGCCTAAAAAATTTAAATAAATAAACAGAAGATAAATAATATAACAAAATTATATTTCCATATCTAAAAAAAAATAATTAAGGTGAACCCTAAAAAGTAAAAATGCCGCACTATTCTTAGCAAAAACTCAAAAAACTAGTAAGATAACTATTTTTGGCTATGCCGAAGCCCAGATACCATTTACCATTTGTAAAAAATGGAGGAAAATTTAAAATGGAGGTAAAGCTAGTTATTTCGTTGGTATCGTTCAGAGATCAATTAAATTCAAATTAAAATACACAATGATATTGTGCAAACATACTTCTAATTACAACATGCAACAAATGAATAAAAAAATCTTAATTTCCCTTTACACCCAATGAATGAGGTATGGGATAGCTTCTCGCGTTGTTATGAATTAACACGCTTTCTATTCTTAGATTCACAACTAACGGCATCTACTTGTTTATCGACGAATGCAAACGTCACTGTTTGAGAAGCTCTTACTAGACACGCCGATTGACTCGACACTAATACTGCGAAGTTGCTGTCGACAACATTCGAGGGGAGCCGACAATGAAAGACATTTTTTTTTCTTCTTCTTTTAAGATGACTGGAGCCAGGAGTTGAACCTGTGATCTCCCGCATAGTAGTCGCGTGTTATAACCACTATCCCACGGTCGGTCCCCAAATGAATACTTTTTGTAAAATACAAGAGCTTGACGGTAAAGGTTCGATTCTACTATCGAAGGGTAATAAAACCCTATACTCAGTTTGGCGAGATTGTTGACCAATTTATTTTTATCAAAATCAAAAAATTGTTCAACAGCTAACTCACACTTCGTGATAGCGCTAAACTATGTTCGGCAATTTTGTAGCTGAGAGTTTTGCGCTCTAACTTTATTAACAATTTATGTCAAAAAGGTTGGTGCACATTTTAAAAAAATGTAAAAAACAATTTAAATTTTCACTTTTTTGGGCATTTCTTTGAGGGAGTCGATATTTTTCACTAACAATGTTCGCCAAAAATGTAGCCATAGTCAAGTTGAATAACTTTCGTGAACATACCAACACAATCTGAAAGGATCTAGGCAATCGCAATAGCTCAGAAAGACCACTAAGATGCCGGTTTGTTGTACCTTTACGCATTTAAAAGCCAGTAACGTGGTTGAATATCAACCGATTTGAAGTTTCTCAGCCGTTTTATAAAGAAGAGACTGCAGCCTTTTCAACGGTATACATAGTTCTATTGATAACTTGTCATATCAGTTTGTTTTTCACTATTTTTTAAGTTTGACAAAGTTTGTAGCCACTACTTTATAAAGACGCCCTAATATTTACTATTTTATTAAGAAAGTGCACGCTATCACGAGTTAAACGCACATTTGTTTGTAAAAATCGGTTAACAAATAGTTAAGCTATTTATGTTTTCCGAGGAACTAATTCAATTCATTAATTTTTGTACCGCATAAAAAGGGATGAGAGATGGACGTTACTTTATCCGATCATATCCATTTTTTATCAATAATTTTTTTTTTATATATGAAATTGAATTTTTAACCCCCAGTTTTTGTCCGATGTTGCTTATCTTAAAAGTTTATCTCTGCTTAGAGGATAGAAGCTTGCATACCAAATGTCAGCTTGATACCTCTAAAACTACGGCCGTAATCACGAGGATAGACTGACGGATGGATACCTTTAAATCCATTTAGAATTCTACGCTGACCAATTAAATTTATGGGCGTTAAATATGGAAGAACAGAATGAATATTTTTATATTTTTATATATTATATTTTTATATTTTTATATTTTTATATTTTTATATTTTTATATTTTTATATTTTTATATTTTTATATTTTTATATTTTTATATTTTTATATTTTTATATTTATATATTTTTATATTTTTATATTTTTATATTTTTATATTTTTATATTTTTATATTTTTATATTTTTATATTTTTATATTTTTATATTTTTATATTTTTATATTTTTATATTTTTATATTTTTATATTTTTATATTTTTATATTTTTATATTTTTATATTTTTATATTTTTATATTTTTATATTTTTATATTTTTATATTTTTATATTTTTATATTTTTATATTTTTATATTTTTATATTTTTATATTTTTATATTTTTATATTTTTATATTTTTATATTTTTACATTTTTACATTTTTACATTTTTATATTTTTATATTTTTATATTTTTATGTTTTTATATTTTTATATTTTTATATTTTTATATTTTTACATTTTTATATTTTTATATTTTTATATTTTAATATTTTTATATTTTTATATTTTTATATTTTTATATTTTTATATTTTTATATTTTTATATTTATATATTTTTATATTTTTACATTTTTATATTTTAATATTTTAATATTTTTATATTTTTATATTTTTATATTTTTATATTTTTATATTTTTATATTTTTATATTTTTATATTTTTATATTTTTATATTTTTATATTTTTATATTTTTATATTTTTATATTTTTATATTTTTATATTTTAATATTTTAATATTTTTATATTTTTATATTTTTATATTTTTATATTTTTATATTTTTATATTTTTATATTTTTATATTTTTACATTTTTATATTTTAATATTTTAATATTTTTATATTTTTATATTTTTATATTTTTATATTTTTATATTTTTATATTTATATATTTTTATATTTTTACATTTTTATATTTTAATATTTTAATATTTTTATATTTTTATATTTTTATATTTTTATATTTTTATATTTTTATATTTTTATATTTTTATATTTTTATATTTTTATATTTTTACATTTTTATATTTTTATATTTTTATATTTTTATATTTATATATTTTTATATTTTTACATTTTTATATTTTAATATTTTAATATTTTTATATTTTTATATTTTTATATTTTTATATTTTTATATTTTTACATTTTTATATTTTAATATTTTAATATTTTTATATTTTTATATTTTTATATTTTTATATTTTTATATTTTTATATTTTTATATTTTTATATTTTTATATTTTTATATTTTTATATTTTTATATTTTTATATTTTTATATTTTTATATTTTTATATTTTTATATTTTTATATTTTTATATTTTTATATTTTTATATTTTTATATTTTTATATTTTTATATTTTTATATTTTTATATTTTTATATTTTTATATTTTTATATTTTTATATTTTTATATTTTTATATTTTTATATTTTTATATTTTTATATTTTTATATTTTTATATTTTTACATTTTTATATTTTTATATTTTTATATTTTTATATTTTTATATTTTTATATTTTAATATTTTAATATTTTAATATTTTTATATTTTTATATTTTTATATTTTTATATTTTAATATTTTTATATTTTTATATTTTTATATTTTTATATTTTTATATTTTTATATTTTTATATTTTTATATTTTTATATTTTTATATTTTTACATTTTTACATTTTTACATTTTTATATTTTTATATTTTTATATTTTTATATTTTTATATTTTTATATTTTAATATTTTAATATTTTTATATTTTTATATTTTTATATTTTTATATTTTTATATTTTAATATTTTTATATTTTAATATTTTTATATTTTTATATTTTTATATTTTTATATTTTTATATTTTTATATTTTTATATTTTTATATTTTTATATTTATATATTTTTATATTTTTACATTTTTATATTTTAATATTTTAATATTTTTATATTTTTATATTTTTATATTTTTATATTTTTATATTTTTATATTTTTATATTTTTATATTTTTATATTTTTATATTTTTATATTTTTATATTTTTATATTTTTACATTTTTATATTTTAATATTTTAATATTTTTATATTTTTATATTTTTATATTTTTATATTTTTATATTTTTATATTTTTATATTTTTATATTTTTATATTTTTATATTTTTATATTTTTATATTTTTATATTTTTATATTTTTATATTTTTATATTTTTATATTTTTATATTTTTATATTTTTATATTTTTATATTTTTATATTTTTATATTTTTATATTTTTATATTTTTATATTTTTATATTTTTATATTTTTATATTTTTATATTTTTATATTTTTATATTTTTATATTTTTATATTTTTATATTTTTACATTTTTACATTTTTACATTTTTATATTTTTATATTTTTATATTTTTATATTTTTATATTTTTATATTTTTATATTTTTATATTTTTATATTTTTATATTTTTATATTTTTACATTTTTATATTTTTATATTTTTATATTTTAATATTTTTATATTTTTATATTTTTATATTTTTATATTTTTATATTTTTATATTTATATATTTTTATATTTTTACATTTTTATATTTTTATATTTTTATATTTTTATATTTTTATATTTTTATATTTTTATATTTTTATATTTTTATATTTTTATATTTTTATATTTTTATATTTTTATATTTTTATATTTTTATAGTTTTATATTTTTATATTTTTATATTTTTATATTTTTATATTTTTATATTTTTATATTTTTATATTTTTATATTTTTATATTTTTATATTTTTATATTTTTATATTTTTATATTTTTATATTTTTATATTTTTATATTATTATATTTTTATATTTTTATATTTTTATATTTTTATATTTTTATATTTTTATATTTTTATATTTTTATATTTTTATATTTTTATATTTTTGTATTTTTATACTTTTATATTTTTATATTTTTATATTTTTATATTTTTATATTTTTATATTTTTATATTTTTATATTTTTATATTTTTATATTTTTATATTTTTATATTTTTATATTTTTATATTTTAATATTTTTATATTTTTATATTTTTATATTTTTATATTTTTATATTTTTATATTTTTATATTTTTATATTTTCATATTTTTATATTTTTATATTTTTATATTTTTATATTTTTATATTTTTATATTTTTATATTTTTATATTTTTATATTTTCATATTTTTATATTTTTATATTTTTATATTTTTATATTTTTATATTTTTATATTTTTATATTTTTATATTTTTATATTTTTATATTTTTATATTTTTATATTTTTATATTTTTATATTTTTATATTTTTATATTTTTATATTTTTATAATTTTTATATTTTTATATTTTTATATTTTTTTTTGTTGGGAAACAATTTTCTTTTTTTGATTTTCTCTGTGGTAAAATAAACTATCCCAGAATTTGCTATGACGTATATTCTTAGAACTTCAAACAATTTTAGTTTAGTGGGAAGCACCTGCATGAACAGGATATAGACTTTTCAAAATGTTTTTCAACATTTTTTTGATAATGCCAAAAATTCATATTTTTTCTGATAATGATGATCCCGTATTATCTGTAGAGCATCCTCACCCTTAGATAGCGTGTCAAGAGCATTGTTCATGTTCAACAAGTACTTGCAGTACTTGTTGCAAGAGTTTTGACGATAAATCCTTGTCACAACAACATTGCACTGGGTATTGTATTGCTGCCTCTTATTCTGTTTGTTTGTATGTAAGTTTTTGCCCCTTCTCTCATAATGCCGCATTGAAAGTGAAAACTATTTTTATCGCTAAGGAGGGCGAAAGGAAACCAAAGTATACTATGCAACGTCTTCCTTCTTTCGTGTAATAAGAATATGGTAGCATCTGAAGTGATAAATATGAAACCTGTCGATGAAATACATGAGACACAGTGTTTCAGCAGCAGTAGGAAGAGGAATGAGAATGAGTCTATACTGCAACAAAGTGCAGTGGTGGAAATGCTTATGAATGGACTGGGGCGTCGGTGGCATCGCATAATAAATGTCGCAGAGTGCCTGATTTGGTGGTGTGCTGCACTTTGTATGCAATGCTGATGATGGTGGTGATGACAACGACAGCGTCAACGGCATCATCATTATTATAATCATTACCTCTGGCATCAGAAATCGGTATCGTTTTTGGATTTTGTCTGTGATTTCCTTTGCTCCTACGCCACAAGTAATGAACGTGGTGCTTTACGGCTGACGACGACCACGGTAATGATGATTGTAGCTGGAAACCAAAAACAGCAACAACAACACACACAAAAAAGATGCATACTCGTCTATATTTATGAATCTCATATTTGGCATATGCAACCACATTTGGCTGAAAGCGTTTAATTTGCAATGCATCGCACATTCTCGACACACCAGAGATACTCGTATGTATGTCTGTCGTATTACATATGTATGTATGTATATATGACCATACGATGATGTTAAGTCTTTGTCCGCCCGCCTAAGGAGACTCGGCTTAACCAAAGGGGCAAAGGGTTCAGTGCACCCCTGTGTATGAAGAGGTGAATCTACATAAATTTACTCCATCGACTACAAATATAGTTTTGAAGATTTTGTATGTCAATAATAATAATATTTTTTTTTTGTATTGAAATTTCTGTTTTTGGTTATTGCTTTCGTTGGCACAACCAAGCGTTTAAGACCTGGATCTGATTTGATTGAAACGCTCATCCTCAGTGCCAACCACGCATTTGACATTTTATTGTG